>JAUMHI010000054.1:15754717-15788029 GCA_032359435.1 Enteromius unitaeniatus
TCTATCTATCTATATCTAGCATCTATCTAGCTATATCTAGCATCCATCTATCTATCTATCTATATCTATCTATCTATCTATCTATAATCTGACTATATCTATCTATCTATCTATCATCTGACTATTTCTATCCATCTATCATCTGACCATTTCTATTTATCTATCTATCTATAATCTAACTATTTCTAAAATTCCAAAATTCCAAATTTGGTAATTGTGTTTGTTGTCTGAGGGTTGGCATCATCTCTTGTCAGGTGTTTGGTCATCTCAGATCATTTAAGGGGTAGATCCAGACAAGCTTGTGTTATTCCTAGTTACAGAAGAAGACAGTTAGTAACAGAGAAACAAATAGAGACATAATCAGTGAGCTGCTGTTCCATCCAAGCAAATAATTATTTGGATTTGATTATTGGTTATTGATTTCATCTTTTTTTCTTTTGTTTTTTAATGAACAGACATCACAGCAGCTGGGTTATTAGGTTATTTGGCTACTATAACTTTAAGAGCTGCTGCTGCTGAACGTGATCTGACACGCATACTCATAGTTTCATGCACGCTTTAATATGAAATGATAAACACCACACACTGTGTTATGAGCACTCGACTGACAGGACAGGAAAATTAATTTTTCACTGACATATGGCCTGACAACATCTTATCTGACAGCAGTTCAGCATTGTTCTAGCAGTGTTGTTCTACTGAAGCTGCCTCGTCTCCTGTAATGTTTCCGCAATACTTGGCTCATGTTTGATGTTGTTGTAAACATGTTTTATGTCTAGAAAAAAGAGACAGTAGCAGCAGTTGTCCGCCCCTGCGTTAACTATTTTAATGCTGTTAAACTGAGGAGAAAAAAAACTGCATTCAAATGCAGATTTTTGACAGCACTATGTAAATATTAATCTTTTAATAAAGCCAAACACCAAACTACTGCAGTTCATTGAAACATAGCAATTGTTAAAGGCCAGTCATGCTGCAATCACTGTTAAACGTGTATCTTCCCGGGGTTCATTCAGCGGTCAGCACTTGAAACACCATAGTGAGAAAACACTTCCCACAAACAGAACCGTAAAGAAACAATCACAGGTATCGCTCAGAATAATGGCTCTTTCCCCCCCATCCTCACCGGTGAGTGCTGGTCAGTCTGGCTGACTAAATATCTTTATGAGGTGAATTATACAACCACCTCAGTGCCTCAGGTGGGAAATTACAGTAGATAAGTTAAATGGAAATGCTTGAGGAAAAAAAAGGTAGACAGGGAAGCTCATCAGCTACGGGTTATGAGTGCCAGTTTATCTCCAGGGCATAGTGGACTTTCTTACTAAAGCAGAGTCTATGACCAGCCAGTAACCCTGAACTCATACATAAATACACTTTCTGTGAATTCAGAGATTGATCTGTCCATGGTTTTGCTCCATTGGATTGTCTCTTGTTCAAATACTCCACAACGGTTTGCACAATAGCGCACTTTTCCAACCATGATTATTCCGTTTGCTTGTGTGAAAGGGTCTAATTTGCCCCATACACTTCTCTAATTGCATTTGTATTCGCATACGCCTTCTTAGAGCTCTATGAACCAGTGATCCTCTTCTTAGCTGAGAGAGCTGAGATTGTTAGGAGTGAAAATCTTCTGGGATATGAAGGGAAACATCACTTGTCAATCATTGTTGTTGTTGTTGTTTTTAATGTCTCCACCAAACATACATATTCTCCTGGGTGCTGCTTGTTTGCCAGGTGAATGCATAGAATAGAAACAGACCATCATAAAAGCGTCTTCTTAGTGCACATTTGCATTTATTCATTCTGAAGCTAGCCATGCAAGAATAATGATAATCTTTTGTCAACATGCCCTTATTCATGCATAAGTAAAAGTAATGATTGTTTTCATCTCAGCATTGTCTAATCTCATAGTCAAGCCAATAGTTTTTTTTCTGTTATTTCAGTCTTGTTTTACACACAAGTAGATGAATGTTAATGATAAATCAGTACTTTATGCATGTTTGTGTGTGTGTGGCGTTTTTTGTATTGTAAAAAAAAAAAAAAAAGCTTTTTGATCCCCCTTTTTTGATCTTGCTACCATGTCATATGTTGTGTATATGTTGCAGTTTTTTCCTTTTTTTTTTCTTTTTAACAAGAAAGTGCATACTTGTTGTAAAAGAAAAATGGCGTGCACATACTTGTTCTCTTGGAAACCCATCAGGTAAAACAGAAACGGAGCATACATCAGAAAAAATAAATTACATATATACAATTTATTTTTGCTGATGTATGCTCCGTTTTTGTTTTACCTGATGGACTTCCAAGAGAACAAGTATGCACTTTCTTGTTTTGTTCTCACCTCTTGATTATTTATACATGTGTAGATATCATGCACACGTTGTACGACTATAGCTTTAGTTTCATGAATTTATAAATGGTCTGTTCTGGTCCTCCATCCTCTAATTGAAGAGTTGTTGCTCTAGTGGTCCGGAGGTTCATGTATTATGCATAGAAAACAACTGGGCACAGGCTACATTATGGTCCCATCATGCTAGCTGGGTCCTGCTGGTATGGGGAGAGATGATATTTCATATAGTTACAGCCTCATTAAGGGACCACACCAACGGCCAGAACACACACACATATCCTGGGCAACATGCTGTTTAAGCAACACTGCTGATGTAGCCATGACCCTAGAGATCACCGCTGCGAGTATTGTCTTGTCTCATTGTCATTATCTGATATAAGTGTTGTAAGCCTCAAAATAACACACAGTAGGCTGTTCTGAGTGAAGAAAAATAAATGAAATGTCTTGATTTTTCTCTCCCTCTTTCTCTCGGGGGAGTTCCCAAACAACCTCTATTTCCTACTGAGATTTTCTGTAGTAGATAATCAACGATGCAAATGCTGCATTGCAAGGGATGTCAAATTAAAAGCACGTATCTTATTAATCTTTAATAGGCCATTAAGTGAGGTTTGTGAATTTTGTGCTTTAAGGTGAATGTGTTTCTATTCCAATTTGCATAAGCATTATGTGTGTCTTCCATAACACTGTCAGTATTGTGTCTACCTAAGAAATTTCCTATTTTAAGAGAGCGAGAAGCTATTGAAATGTGTCTGTCTGTGTACACCCTGAAAAGGCAGCTCGTCATTGGTGGATAGAAATGACAACTGGTGAGAACGCATCAATAATTGACCGAGCTTTTATTCATAAAGAACAGGATTATGTAATGAGAAAAGCACTCAGACTCCCTCCTCACACTCCCAGCTCTCATTTGCCCAACCACTAAAGATAGAAATCTTTGCCTGAATAATGCAAACACGCTCCTCGTTCCAGATCCTTTCTGCACACAGACTTTAGCTGAACAGATGTGTGCAGCAAAGGGCAATTTATACATGTGACAGTGTCTGTGCATTCACCATGATAGCATTAACAGCTGATCTTCGGTTACGTTAACTGTGTACAAAAGAAAACATGATAAATAATAATAATAAACAGTAGAGAGCAAATCATGTCTTGTCTATATCGGTCATCCATCCTAGACTGTTTTTCCTTCATTCTTTCTGCATTTTGCCACTTTAAATTTCACTATTTTCTCTAATTTGTCATTAGAAATGAACTATTGTGCCAACACATTTATATCTAGATTAGGTCTAAATAAGCAGGCTATTTCAGGCTCTTTGAATGTCCTTGTCCATTTGCATTTTGTCTCAAAGCTAAGAAAAGAAGATCTGGCTATTACGAGACCAGGTAATTACTGTACGCTCACATATACATCTTTCCATCTGCGATTTCAAATACGCTATAGATATTGATAGAGGACCCAGAATTCTGGAATGTACCAAATTAGTTACTTACTGTATTTTATGATGCACTGTTTTGTTCACAAACTACTTCCAGTACTGTATTTTGAGAGCTGGGGCTAAAGTAGTGTGCTGACCAGACATTGGGCCAATGAGATTTCAGTATGGGCGGGGCTAATCAGTGTGACCCAGCAAGAAGAGAAACAGTAGCTGTCAAAATATCACTGTGGTGGTACCTAACCAAAACCATTAATATTTCCATGTTTTTCCGATTTAGAAATGCCGGTGATCTCTCAAACTCATAATAATAAAGAGTTCTCTGTGAAGTTGCTTGTCTGCTGTAAAAAGCTGACTGTGAAAGAAGCGAGGGCCACAAAGGCAGCATCTACAGGCCTTGCAACGCGACCTGTTTATTGTTATTAATTGCCCACTGCCGCCCACCTTCCAGGGCCTGGAGGAGTCAGACAGGAAGGGCTACATTATTTCCCCTCTCAGACTCGTGTGCAGCTTCCTTAACTCCCCTGTCATCACGGCAATGATTTAATTAAACCAGCCCGCTTCCCTCAGCCTTCTCGCCTCAGACCAGCCTCACGCTGACTGACAACCAACACATTACTATGCACAAGCAGCAGGAGGGCGGCTACGAGCAGATATGAATGTATGAATAGATAGGATAAAAGGATGGAGTAATTGATTTTCTATCTGCTCTTCCATTTCATTAACTGAATAAATGTACTTGATTTTAGGCAGTTTTTTGGCTTGTTCAAATCAGCCCTTTTGTTCCATTGTTGCTTCTTGTCATTGTTGGTTGACTCTTGTTTTCGTAGCGTGATAACGTTGCTGAAAAATAAGCTGTTTTGTACCCAGTAGAATCAGGAATGTGCGGGTGCGTTCCCATGATCCTCGGCAGTTCTGAAACAGTTCTATTTGTCATTCTCATGTCTGACTTGCCTTTGAAGATCTGACAGGAAGCTTTGTTTTGTTGTTGTTTGTCATGTGGGATTTGTCCTGGCGTTAAGCAGTGTCACAGTTTTAATTAAAAATTTACATTACGAATTATACACGCAGAGCTTTAAGTTTTTGACATTGTAGAGACATAAACCATTCTCTGCTTTTTTCTTCTTTCAGATGTGATCCATACCGTTGGCCCAATCGCCCGAGGAAACGTGGGCCAGTCCCAAAGAGATGACCTTGAATCTTGCTACAAATACTCCCTCAAGCTGATGAAGGACAATACTTTGAGATCTGTGGTGAGTAAAAAAGCCTTGAAGACAGAATTTACAAACAGTCCGCTTCAGACAAGAATTTCTGTGACTCGGTTGATGCTTTCGAGGCTTTGTTTTGGAATCTTGAAGTCAGTATAACACTTTTGAAGATGATTGTACAATAGCAATGTTACTGTAAGACACACTCCCTTGTTTGCACATTTGTTGCGATCGTTAGATAGTTGCAACACAGCCTTTCAGCGGGTCCTGAGGAAAAAATTCTGAGAAAAACACAAACAGGCAACATTTTTTGTTGGATACCACAAGGGCTTCAGTGGTTGTTCTGTCGTGCCCCCCTCGGTGACTAACAATTGCTCTTGTTGTTGTTGTTGCAGCATTGATTCTTACATTTTGTAACATGAAGCAGATCTAAAGGCAGATGTTGAACGTAATTCACACTTGGGCAATTTTACATGCTTTGTTTTTCTTTTAGACAAAGTCTTTGATGAAAATATTTCTTAAATGTCCTTAAATATTTCATCATTTCATACTCTTTGCTTCTATTTTATAAATGCATGTTACTGATCTTATAGTGAATAATTCATCAAGCATGTGTCATTTATTATTTTTACATTCTTTCAAATCTCAGTGTCTTCTGGTGAAATGGCACAATACTCTTTGGTGACGTAT
The DNA here is from genome assembly GCA_032359435.1 of Enteromius unitaeniatus. Taxonomy (NCBI): domain Eukaryota; kingdom Metazoa; phylum Chordata; class Actinopteri; order Cypriniformes; family Cyprinidae; genus Enteromius; species Enteromius unitaeniatus. Next base: position 15,760,393 of record JAUMHI010000054.1, read on the forward strand.
GTCAATAATTTAGTCTGCATAAAAATCTCCTTTTACCTTAAATAACCTCAAACTCACATTCAGCGGATCTGCTAACATTCAGTAATCAACGATAATCAAATGTTAGCATTAAGTCCCAGCCATACTTTTTTTCTTAATCAGTAGTCCAGTGACTATGATTGGAATACCTAAAACAATTAGTCAAATTGTAGTACGGTGTTATCTGTTTTTGTGTCATGGTTCTGTTGACATTATGTTTTAATTAAAGTCTGTTAATTATCATCATGATGCTCAGTTTTGGTGACATCCTAATTATTGCTGAGGGACATGGATAATTTTAGTTGCATAAGAGTAATTTTAGTTGCATTGCTGTATTTTGAATGCAGTTATTCGGTTTGGTTTGCTTTTGCATGTATATTTCAGTGTCAGGGTCAATTATTGCCAACTGGAACTTGGAAGGAAATGGATTTTTTATTCTTAGTAAGTCATAACAAAGGCGTTAGTTTGCCTGCTAGCTTTTAAAGAACCACACTCACTTCATGTCTCACAGCCATTTGAAACAGCTGGATTGGATAAGGCTCATATTTTCCATATTGCAACTATGTTCAGACTGTTTCTCAGCTCTGTAAATTACCAGACGACCTCAGGCTTTAATGAAGCTGGCTAAAGACCAGCAGCTTTGGACCGGGAAGACGTAGAGTCTGATTGTGCGCTGTTCCAGCTGCTGACCCTATCTCCACCATCTGGTGCGCATGAGTTATGGATCTGCTTTAATCCATGGTGGCCACAACCAGAGGGGCCGTGCGCAAGACAGACCAATCGGCTCCTCCATCCAGACCAGCAGAGGCCCCTGAGAGGATCTCTCACAATTAGCCATGATGAGACCGTCTTTGCGGGACAAATCGCTAACTTCGGCACTTGATGAACCACTTTAATCTCACCGTGAGGATGGAGAGGTCTGGCGTCATCATCATTACATGGATGGAATGGCGTGGTTAAGGTTGCACGAATTCTGGTCGCGAGAAATGTGCGTTCCTGCCACAAGTGACTGGGAGTTAAGTGCTAATTAGCGATTCTGTTTACTCTGTTTTATCTTATGGCATACACAGACCTTCACCGCTGCAACCCACCTAGAAGGTCATGAATGAGTCTGGGGGGTTTGGGATGTATATTTACTCCCAAAGCACAGCCCAGAGATTCTTACAGGCCTCATTAGGTAGAACAGGAGAAGCCAGGAAGGGGGCTGTGCATCCTTCCCTCTATATTTCTTTCCCGTTACAGTACCGGTTCTCTCTTACTTGCACATTCCACATATGCATTTAGCTTCTCGTTCTCTATTTGTTTATTCAATAATTCACATATTGATGTGAAACAGTGCTCTGCTTTTACTCTAAAGCAAGTCCAGTTCGGTGGGACATGTTTAGACAGCTGCTACAGATTATTGCTGCCCGTTTTGATTGACTGATGCCTGTCCGGAGAGTTTCGCTAGCCGTTATGCTCGAGTGCTTTAGTGTATGCGCACATTTAGTGTTAGTCGAAATTATAAAAATTCCCCTGTTTTTATGGTCTATGTCAGTGGCTGATTTATAGCAGAGGTTCCAGACCACTTGCCTGGTAGATTAGCGCTAAACTCATTGGAGAATCTGTCACTTAGAAAAGAAGGGTAGTGAATGTTTCTAGAAAAGGAACGGTTCTCCTAGTGGGATGCTGGGGAATTGCATGGGGATTTCAGACATGAGGGGGAAAAAACTGTACCAAAAAAAAAAAAATATATATATATAAACATGTGCAACAAAAGATGGGAATTGGATGAGCTCTCAAGCTAATCCCTGTTCTTGAGAGCCCAAAGACAACCCCTGAGGCAGAGAGAGATCTGAACGTGTGTTGAGGCCCACATGTGCTGCACAGACAAATTCCCCTTGATTATCTCAAGCGATAGGGACCTGTGAACATATTTTTAGACAGGAGGAATCCAGTGCTGAAATGCTAGTATGAGGACCCTCAATTCATTCCTGAAAGCATAGCTGAATTTGTATGGATACATGAGTGCAGGTTAACTGTAAAAAGAATCTTAACATAATTTTCTGAATTACAGTGAAACTCTACTATAATTATTACTGCTAGTAGTAGTGTTTCACTGTAGTAATGTTTTGTTTCTGAGCACCATATGCTGAACTTAATGCTCGTTTTCTTTGTCGTTCATTCATACCATTTGTATCACCCTGAATATCTTCAGACAGGTGTGTTATCTGCGGGAAAGGTTAGAAGGTAAGCATCGATGCGCTTGTCGCTTGCCAACAAACACTCCTGCAGATTGGGATGAGTAATGTTTTACTGGAAGCGATAGCTTAGGGCACATTAGTTTAGCATGACTCCTGTGTTTGCTCCGTGAAGCTGATAAAGGATGAGCTTCATCTTCAGAAATGACAAGCTCTTACAGCCAAGATGGTTAACCTCCACAATGTGGTTTAACACTTCTTGGACCAGGAGCAAGAGATGGAAGACTCTCACTCTTCATCTCTGTCGGGGTGTTGCTGTTTCTGCTCTGTTCCACATAAATGCAGGGAAAAATCTGGAATAAACCTAGTGAGGGTTCGAGAGCAAGGACAAGTTTGATTATAACATTTCAGTGCAGCTTAGCATTATGTAGTTTTAATGAATATTTTACATTTGCTTTTGTTTTTATCATTTACATTTTTATTTTTTTTTTTAAATTGACTTTTTTGTATTTGGATTTTATTTTTTATTTTTTTCATCCATGTATATGTATTTTATTTTTTATATATATATATATATATATATACACACACTATTTTTATTTAATAATTCTCACACTGTAGCTTTTAACTTAAATTCCTCAAACCATACCTATATAATGCCAATCTCTTATTGTTCTACTAATTCTACTTTTAGTAGTTTTGTGTTTTAAAAGAAGTGTGCTGTTGTGTGTATCTGAGAGAATGCGCACATCCGGTCACACGGCTCCCATGTGAACCCCGGATACACACTCCCACTCCTGTACTCGGCTCGTTTCTGCGACCGAGTGAGCAATCTGTCACGTTCCCCCGGAGGGCCATTGGAGCCACGTGTGACCACGGCCTGGTCTGAGGACATCAGCAGAGCTAACCGCACTCCAGAACGCCAGCATGGGGAATAGTGGGAACTGTGGCTCTGGCGAAGTGCATTTACCATACACCCATGAAGCCACAAAATGCTCTACGGCGCTGAGAACCAATAATTTACGGTGGCCCTTGTCTCGAACGGATGACTAGATTAAAAAAATTGCCACCGCAAAGGCCTCTGTTTATGTGCACTGTTAGCTGTAGTTGCTCATATGGGCGGTTCTGTGGTAAAATGAAAGGGACGGGTGAATACAGATCGCAAAATCAGTCAAGATAATAAAACTGTCTGAACGGCCGGGGTGGGAGGAGTTTTGCTCTAGTGTTCTGTCAATATGTATGAGAGCCAAGAGACGTTAACTGCACCGCACTTGCTGGGGTATTTTGGGACAGCGAGAGCTTGGGTAAGCAGTAGAGGTTTTTTGTAACATTGTTAATGAGAGAAGACTTGATAACAGTTGTGAAGAACAGAAAGAGAATAGAACCACATAGCAGACAGTGTTGCTGATGAAGCATTCACACTTTGTGATTAACTAGGGTGTTAATTGTCAGACTTTTTTTTAAGCCTGAAGCACCTAAATCAATGGTAGAAGAATGAAAACACTTGCTATTTAGCTACTCTACCGTTCAAAAGTTTAGGGTTGGTAGGACTTTAAATGGTTTTGATAATGGCTCTTATGCTCACTAAGGCTGCATTTATTTGAATATTTTAGTTATTACAATTAAGGGACAAAAAGTAAAATAAATTGCTATATGAGAATGAAAAAAAGTAAAAGAAAAAAAGTGACTTTCCTCATAACAAAGATTTATTTATAATATAGTAATATAGTAATTATAATATATATATAATTATTTTTTAATTTTATTATTTATTTTACCCTCATCTTAATGCTCATGCATAATCTGATTGAGATCTGGGTATTGGGATTTTTTCAAATTGCGTTTTTCTTTTCTCTTTTTTTCATAAATTAAATTGCAGAGGTAGTTGTGCATGTATTTGCACGTATAGCAATTGAATAGTCGACCCCTTAGAGAGCAGCTCATCTCCATACGGGCTTATTGAATGCCTGAAGCAACTCTAGGTAGATAGGTCTCTTGTCTTCATTAGCCATGCCAGCCTGTTTCCATTCCCCTCCTGTAAAAACAGCCAGTCACTCCTGCGTTAGGACAACGCCATCTGGTAGCCATTCCCCACTCCAAAGCTATTCGTTTTCCCCCTAACCCATAACATACCCTCTGGTCTTGACCTTTTACAAAGAGAAATAACTATGTTTACCCAAAACATCATCATTGTCTCATTTTGCATTGATTTTTTTTCTGTGTTTTTGCTCATTATATGACATTTGTGGGAGTTATTATAAATTGCCAACCCTCTTATTTTTCTTTAAAGAACAAAACCGCCATACTAAAAAGGTCTTTTATGAACATTTCTGGGAAATAAGTGAGATACAATGAGCGTTTTTCCCCTTACATTTAGGTTATTATGAATATCCGATTTACCTCAAATGTCTTTGTTGCACCGCTAATAGTCCCATGAGTAACAGACCTCCTCCAGGTTTTCTAAGCCCACAGGGAACCACGAGTAGGTGCTTTCCACAGTGCTACATCATTGAGATATTTTGGTAAATACGCATTAAACAAACTTCAGGGCGGTCTATTATCATTTAGTAAGGAATAAAGAGCAGGGCAGCATTTAGTGGCCTCTTTTTCCCAGACAGATGTGTAATCATAGCACTAGCTTACTTTTAGATTGTCTCATAACCACAAATTGTTGATTGAAATACTGAAAGCCCAGCAGAATGAGTGATTGATGGTGTTTTGCGGTGAGATTGAATGTGCTGTTTTAAATAGTTTCAAAGTTTCCATTGGCTTTGTGTTGTGATGATTTTTTTGGCCTCCAGTCCCACAATAGATTGGAGATGGGATCCCCTGAACGGATTTTTGTATGTATTTAGGGTCGAGAGATATTACCCCTTGTCCTGGAGGGGGAAAAAAGAGGATTAGGCCTGGTTGTTTCATACACATTTGACAATAGTTCAGTTAGGACATTTGAGTATTTTAAAAATATGTGACACCACAAGAATACTTTTTTTTTTTTTTGATAATTGATGAGGGTTGATAATTCATTTTAAATTGATTTCAAAAGTATAAATTCTGTCATCATTTATGCACCATAATGTTGTTTTAAACCTATATGACTTTTAATGAATGTCTTGATATACCCATACAATGAAAGTCACTGGGGTCCTAAACTACATTCAATCCCACTGACTTTCATTGCAGGCATATTTCAAAATTATTTACAGAAAGTCATTAGTAAATGACAGTATTTTCATTTTTGGATGATCTCTTTAAAGCCAGCATGGCTAAATGGTGGACCAACCACATTTTAGGGCTAACACTAAAACAATCCCAGGTGATGACTGGTCACTCCTTCATTTAGCTGAAAGGTCGAATTCTAATGCGGTGTGACTGGATCAAGGCTGTTTCACTCCTCAACGAGTGCATCACGATAAGAGAGCTAATTCTTTGATGCATTTGTCTGAGGATAGAGAATCAATCGCAATATTATTACCTTCACTGTTTGGGAGCAATTTCTGACACCATCTCATTTACATGGTGCTTAATCGATGCATTCCGAGGGGCATGCATAATTAATAACCCTAGGCGTGCATGAGGTAATTAATAATTGAACTCAATGATTTTACTCAGCATTGTAGCGAAGCGCCTGTGGTGATGTTTTATTACATGAACATGTCCAGTCATGTTCCGGCTTATTGTAACAACACCAGCATCAACAGAAATGTCCTGAAAACGATATTATAAACACTCCAAGTGGATGAATGGACCCTTAAAGAGCTTTATCACAGCACTTAAAACCATTGTGCCACTTCGTTATTTATGCATTTAAATGTTCGCATGTAGAAGCACCACCCCATCCGCTCTCACTTTCAGGAATTCAGCTCCCCAAGTGATTAATTAATGTACATTTATGTGCTTAACGGATCGCGCGGCAACTTTATCTCCAGCCCTTTCCCCTCTTTTGCTCATAAATTATTGTCACTGTACGTAAGTGGCACCAGCTTTGTTTCTGGAATAGCTGTGAGTGGCATAAAGCTTTTATTGTGGGTGTGCACGGGCAGCTCGTAAGACCGCTAAGCAAACCGCAATAAAAGCTTGACAGTATTGAAGGGTTTATGGGTAGATCCATATAAACTCTCTGTTTTATTCTGTGTCCGCTGATCGACTTTTAATGCTTCTTTACTGGAACACTCCACCGTTTTCTTTTGCTCGCGCGTGCTGGGATATTGAACCATGCAATGAGCTATAATAAGTGAAATTATAACTTTTTTAATTTCATTATTTTGCTCACACTGCTCACTACATTGCGGTAAACTTAATCAGGAGAGCATGAGAGCCTGCCCGCTTTGTTTTCCATAAGCCATATGCGTGAAGATGAGAGCTTTGGTAATGAGCAGCAGATTTGAATGATGATGTAAAATTACTTGGCTGCAGGACCTTTTTGTCTCGGAACTCTCTCGTGTTCATGGTTTTAATATCTGCGCTTTCCCAAACAGCTGCAATGGTGATGCCGTGCTCCCCACCAGAGTCAAAACACGCCCCCTACAGACTTCCGCAGCCAAGTTTGCTCCCTCTGCCCTACATAAAAACACCTGCATGCATCTAAAAGGTTAATTAGAGTGACGCTTTAAAAAGGTCACGGTGTCACTTAGTGTTGTCTTTGCTATTTATCTGATCCAGAAACACAGCCAACAGTAAGCCAATTAGCTCCAATTAGGGCCGTGGCGTTCGGGTTGCCTAGCATGTATTAACGAAGAGATTGTGGTGATTTCCATAGCTGCCTTTGCTCTGAAAGTGACGAATTTGTGAAATTGCAAAGTGGGGCACAGAGAAATCTGTGCATCCCTTGACATTTCACCCCTACCATCCAGGAGCCGAAGTCAGGTTTGGTGTTGGCCTGAAATATGGAGGTATGTAAAATGTGACATTTTACTCCAGCGGTCTAATCAAGGCTGATGAAGGGGCATAGTGGGGGAAATAAAGCATGTTGCCAGCATGCGGGGTGTGGCTAACTGATTACGAGCCTCAGGGAGCCATCTGTGACTGTGTACTATTATCTTTCTTCCTTTTGGAGGTAATTTTAGAGTATGTGGAAAAAAACTGGCACTGGGTTACGTGCAACAAAAGTGAAACAAAGTTTGAATCGGAAAAGTTTATGCCAGTGGACTTTCTTCGCCTAAATGCACTTTGCTAGGCTTTGATTTGAGGTGTCTGTCAACTTGTCGAGTGAATTCTCAGAGGAGGAAACTTTTGGGATCATCTAGTTTGTTTGTATTCCTCTGCCACACCACAATAGGATCGACAGCCAAGAGGTTGTCAGTTCAAAATTCTGGGAGACCAGAATTCCACAATGAGTGGATATTAATTAGACATTACCAAGGGTGAGTTTTTACACTCTGAAGCAAAACAAGAGACTTCATGTCCTTTGTGTTTGGCGATGACACATGGCAAGAGAAAGAATTATGTGTGCCAAAGCGATTCCCTATGGTTTGGATAGACAGAGAGATATCACTTGAGAATCGGTGTTTTTGATGATAGACTGCATCACATGTGGTCGTGCTGTACAATGCTAGGCTTTTTATTAAAAATATTTTAAACAAAGTCTAATTAAACACTTAACAAGTACTTTTAAAGTTTATTAGGAAAGGAATTTGTTGTTTCCTGTAAGTTTGGGTTGGTACAGTTGCCCCACGTGTTAAGAGACTTAATTCAGACTGAATGCCATGACTTTTTTAAAAACAAAATATCAAAGCAATGGCTTTTTTTATCTTTATTTATATGGGAAGTAGAGAGCACATATGGGGAAAACAATAAAACCATAGATACATTGTTTTGAAGATATAAAGGTAGATATTAGTTCAGTTTGGTTTAGCTTTCCTTTCCTTTCCTTTCCTGTCCTGTCCTGTCCTGTCCTGTCCCTTTTGCTTTTGCTTTTGCTTTTGCTTTTGCTTTTGCTTTTTTTGCTTTTGCTTTTCCTTTTCCTTTTCCCTTTCCCTTTCCCTTTCCCTTTCCCTTTCCCTTTCCCTGTCCCTGTCCCTTTCCCTGTCCCTGTCCCTGTCCCTTTCCCTGTCCCTGTCCCTGTCCTGTCCTGCCCTGTCCCTTCCTTTTTCTTTTCCTTAATTTAGTGCTGTTTTCTGTTTAGTCTTGCTTTGTGTTTTTTGATTAGTTCTGTTCTGTTCTTTTGTGTTTTGTTTTGTTTTTTGTTCATAAACAACTGTTCTGTTCTTTGTTTTGTTTTGTTCTAATCCTCACCATTAACAAACCGTTAACTATAACTTTTGCCTCAGTTTGCCTTAGCTTTTGCCTAATTTATTGTTTATAAATAGTAAATGCAATTAATTGACTTTCAGTCTAAGATTGACGATTTTATCCAAGAACAAAAGTAAGCTTTTATGATTGCTTAAGTTGCTGGTCTAAATCACCTGCTGGTCTGTGCACCAGGCTTCTGCGGTATAACTGGCTACCTTTGAAATGCACGACCACAGAGTAAAAAACCCTGAGGTACCCTGTCTTAAAAGAAGGAGGGATCGTTATTTATCAGAGCCCTGGTGACAGAGGAGCATGTTTCATTCATTAGAGATGTTTGGTCCTGAGATGTATGAAGGTCTGTCAATGTAAGTACTGCCGCTAACACTTCCTGACAGCTTTCATCCCATGGGCGAGGCAGATTCACCCAGCTGTGAAAAGTGCAAGAAATCACCTAATCAGTTCATGCAGCCAGAGTTCCATCTTGCCATCGTTATCACGGCCGTCGGTGTTGATTGCAGTGTGAGAGGATGGTGTGAGGTGCGAGAGGTGGTCTGTCCCTGGTGATTGTTTTAACAGATTGGTTTTCCTGTGGCAGTGGCGAGGTGGTCAGGATGAGTTCTTGTTTACATCATTACAGTTAATTAGCAGGCAGAAGTAGAGCAGCGGGGAGCAGATGCCGGTGGGGCCGGACCCAACTGACACTATATGTGCGTGCATGACATCGGCAGCGATGACGCTGTTTTTCCAACAGCGGTGGCCGTCAAAGTTGCTCACCTCCACAAGTCATGAGACCAGATCAGCTGCAGAGAGCCTGTCTAGATCTGAATGATTTGATTAGATAATCAGAGCGCCATCAAGCATGCGAAAACCCGTCTTTGTCTCATACCCGTTTTCTAATTCTTCCCTCCCAGTTACACTCTCATCATTACACTTCAATGCAGCTACGCATGGGGGCATTTTCAATTTAATGCTCGCAGATGGATATTTTAATTATTATTGAATCAACCGTAATGGGGCCTACGAATCTGTGCATTCTTTATAACGCATTTAATTAAAGTTGCGGGGCGTGACATGGAACACGACACCACCACTGCATCAGACAACTGCTCAACAAGAAATGAAGGAAAAAGTAGCCAATTATCGAACACCAACAAATAAAGGGTTTAGTACTTGCTTGTTTTTGTACATGGAATTAATGATCTGATTTTCATAATTTTCCCATAGAGCTGAATAATGTTTTCCTGGTAACTATATTTTAAAGAAACTATTGTAGTTTCTGGAGCATTGTAAAACAATTGGACAATGAACAAGCTCAATTTTGCAAGCTCTTCTAGATTTTGTTGTTTGTTAATTTAATGCTTCATACACACACACACACACACACTAAATTTTATATATACATACATATATATATATATATATATATATATATAATTATTATGATTAGTTAGACAAACTTCTAAATAAGAAAACTATTAATAAATAGTTATCAACAACAACAATAATCATTTAGTGTGTGTGTGTGTGTGTGTGTGTGTGTGTGTGTATATATATATATATATATATATATATATATATAAAATTATTATTATTTATTATTTATTAAACAAACCTTTTAATAATAATAATACTATTGGTACACAAACCACAACGATAATAATAATTTATTGTTATAATTTTAAATGGTATTTAATATATCCACAATTTAATACAATATATTTAAATATTTGTGAACTTGATTATTGTTCTCACTCTTTGCTATAATAACACTGGATGAGCAGGTGTGTCCAAACTTTTGGCTGGATGTCTAAATTTAAATGTTGATTATGCCAGTAATTTGGACTAACACACACCTGTGAACTTTTTAGCTGTTTCGCAGAGGTGAGTGCCATGCACACTAGCACTACGTGTATAAAAACAGGTGTCCGTGGTATATTTGCACCTCCAGACTCACACAGATTGCTTTCCCGCAGAGCTGCTAAAGGTCTCAGTGGTTGCCTCACATCCTGTGACATCGCTCTCCATATGCACATTAATTTATGCCTACCACAGCCGCTGACTCAGAGAAAGGATGGGAAAAAATGCACCGGCACATCTTATTAGATTTCCTTTGTAGTCCAGATATCCAGCGTTGGACATTTAATAACCCTCAGCTAATTATAACTGCTTGTTATAGTTTTGAGCAAATTATTTTCTGGAGGGTAATGCTGACAGGTGTGCTGAGTGATTTCTATGGCTGGCTGCCATTTTTGCCAGTGTTGACAGAAACGTGGACAGAGGAATGGGGTCTTGGGTAGTTTTGCCAAGGGGGAAATAACCTGGTCTTTGTTTGGTTCTTGAGAGACACTGGAGCGATAAAGTACCTAAGTTTTTTTGGGGGTTGAGCAATGATGTACCAAATTAGGTTTAATCACATTACAAGGTTTTTATCATGTAACTCTTCAACAGTTTTCCCTTGATATGGGATCTCAACGCATTTGAGCATCACATGGGAAAAAAAAAAATTAAAAACGAAATCTGCCATATGGCTAGATTACTCAACATTAACACTTTTTTCCCCGCTTGCAGCATTTTCAGCACATTTCCAAAAATAATGTCAATATTTATATCATTTTTATATCTAATTTTAAATAGTGCTGTTTTTCTCTCTTCCTGCAAGAGGTAGGAGGATCTCTCATATTTTGGTGCATTGCTGTATATAGCTTTCGTGTATTGAAAACAAAGCAAACAAAATCCTTTGACATTTAAATAGGATTTGCACATAATATATACCGACGTTATGCAAATAATACATGTATGGTGAATGTTAATTCTGTACACACAGCTTGCATTTGTTCATGAGTGTTAACTCTCACATAGACAGCAGTCCTACTTTTGTGTTTACTGCTTTTTCCCTCCGGGCAAAGAGACTGAACACTTTCATTTCGAGGTAAGTGATGTTTAAGCCCGTGATTCTTTAATCACACTCACCGTCCCAGCACATCACCAGGTTTAGTGGCATTACCATCTCTCAAGGTCACTTCTAACGAGAAGGTCTTCACAACGCCTGCACGCCATTGATTGGCTTGCAGCTTCAGTCGGGCACAAAACAAGGTCTGCTCTCACATTCATGAGGGACCCTCGTCGCATTTCAGCCGTAGTTATGAGAGACGCGGCGAACCCTAATGCAGAAGATGAAGGTAGATCAGCCCCATATACAACCATGAATACCAAAAGAGTCACCACAATCCATCCTCATATATCGCTTGTGTATTCATAGAATAGATTTCATAGCTTTAACTTGGTTTTCTCTGGTCATGCATAGGGATTAGACACAAAGTTTTCTTTAAGTTTAATGTGGCAGAGGAATAGGTTGCCTAAAAATGAAAGTTCTTTTGTTATTTGCTCACCCTTATGTTATTCCAAACCTGCATATGCTACTTTACTCTGTGGGACACAAAAGGGAAATATTTGAAGAATAGGCTGTCAAGCTCCAAAAAGCACTATAAACGTACTTCATATGACTCATGTGGTGTTGGGGAAGCTACTTTGAAACTATATGGCAAGCTACAAGGTATGCATTATTTACAGTATTTAAACTATAGTCAATCATACCCTCAGGAAAATATACAAACAAAAAGTATAAAACTCTGTTAAAGAGGTCTCTTGTCAGGATCTTTTAAATTATATATTTGAGTCTATATGATTCAGCAAACAACAGAATGTAAAGAATTTTTTTTTTCTTTGAAACATTGCAGACAACAGCGTTATAAGGTCCAGGAGAAAAGGAGAAAAAACACTGTTCTCTGAATTTATATTGTGCGATTCTGACTTTATAACTTGCAATTGCCATTTTTTATCATGTTTATATTATGTCAGAATTGCCCGTTTATATCTTACAGTTCTGAGGAAAAAAAGTAGGAATTACAAGTTTGTATCACGCAAACTTTTACACTTTTAATTTTCTTGATTCAGTGACGGAAAATGGCTTGTTTTTAATTCATTTTTGCTAAGAAAAAATATTCAAATTTATAAAAAAATTGGTTGTTGCTTTTTAATTTACACTTATATGTGAACAACACATAACAACACCTAATTTTAATTAATTATTTAGTAAAATATACTAAATGTTTTGTTAGGTATCTGCCATTGACCTCAAAGCCTGCTTGAAGCATCAAGCAGCATTGTCTTCTACAGCAGAGTTTGATAAATTCAGACAAAGTGAACAGCATAAGCAACATAGCAACTTTTGGACTGTATGTGAATAACAGATGAAGCCATTGTAAAAATGGAAAAGGGTGTCTGTCTTTCCTGTTTTTTTAGGTTGATCTGGTCTTTAAGATGGTTGTAATGTTATATTTATGCCCTCTGTGACTCACTCATAAAATGGTGAGCCATGTACCAGTTATTTTGGCATGTAATGAGATTCTAATATGTGACATTGAGCTCAGAATAGATCCGAGATTATAGATATTGGTCTTTTTTGGCTCTCTGCTCGTTAACAGACTGACAGCCCTTGAAGTGAATCCGTGCTCCTGCTCTTTAGAGGTAATTAAAAATTATATGGCACATTTCCATTAATCTGTCATCTAGTACCCTGCTGATGGGTTCTTGGTGTAGTTTGACAGGTTAACCATTTGTCTCGCTGTCAGGCGGTGACCTGAGATTGTAAATGTAAATGCAAATGTACGTTGTTTGGTCTAAGCACGTCTTGAAGTGAAGCTTCAGATCTCTTTTTCTATTTGCACAGAAAATATTTGTTGCATAATTTTTACTAATTAATGAGACAAGTACATGACCACAATGTACAGTGTTCCCTCTTCAAAAGGAAGGTCGTTTCCCATGTTAAGTTTTCACTATGCGCAGATCAGAGTATAGAGACATCCGTGACATATTTCTATAATAAAACCTGTGATCCATGAAGCGTAAAACCATCAAATGTCCAGTGGTTATATTGGCTTATAAATGTGGCCAGGAAGTCGTGCAGAGAGAGACATATAGGCATCTTACTGCATGTACTACTTGTAATAAATGAGCTGAACGTCGCAGGCTGTTCTCTGCGTGCCATTGACCAGAGACGGGGTCTGAGGTATCACATGGCCTTCTGGGATACACAGTTTGTGCTGTCTTTACCTAATGAGGCAAGTGTAGTCAGACAGCGAGGTGTTGATTTGTCTTCTTTTTTCTGCTTTTGTTTTATGTGTTTCTTTGTATTTTAAATGTAGTAGCTATGGTGCTGTAGTTAATGTACTGTTTAAGTGGAAATGGTCATGTAGAGATTGTATGAAATGCTGATAGCCCTCTTTTTTTACATTTTAAATATATTAATAAATAAAAAAGTTGTTTTTTTCTAAGCAGTATTTGAGCAAAGTATAGTCACCCAGATTAGTAAAATAGTAAGGCATTTTTTTGAATTGCATTGACTATTATTATTATTTTTGTTTGTTTGTTTATTTTCTTTGTTAATTTAAGGGTCACATTGAATCTGTCCTGGAAGCATTTAGCTACTCCTACATTTTTACATTTTTGTTACTTTTTACAAAGACAGATAGATAGATAGATAGATAGATAAGCCTTCAAACATTATTTGTAAAAAAAAAAAAAAGAAAAAAAAAAAATATATATAGCTAAATAAATGAAGGTAAATGTCACTTGGCAGAGCAATGTTTTATTGTGCATAATTTTCAATCAAGAAGTAATTTTGTGAAAACAGGGCTCGCTTTGCAAGAAAAACACCGATAATTTGTTTATGAAACTTCAAGAAGATTTATTAAAGGGGCCTTTATATGTTTAAACAATTTCAAAACTGTATGACAACATTAATATTGACATATTATTTGGGTGAACTACTCTCCCTGTGGACCAAATGGGACATCCATTTAACAGAATTCTTTAGTCCTGTATGATATTCTAGGCTATATTTATAGATATTTACAATGGATTACAACCTTCACAGCTGCTGTCTTCTATGTTTGCTTTCTATATTTTAGTTTTTAGTTAACTCACAATGCCTTTACACAGCGTTCTATTTTGATGTGTTTTGCAAACCATCATTATATCATAACTGATTACGGACTAGTGAGGCATGAGATATACAAAGTGATAGGGGTGATGCTTTTCCTGTCCCTCTCGGTACGCTATGCTCTCTGAGGTCTCTCTCCAGCAGAGCAGAGCTGATTAGGGACTCGGTGGGAAGCATGTGGGTGCCTGGCCGAAAGTCCTCTCTTATCGTCTTAAAATGGGCCCGAACTGTGCAACTCTCAGACGGTGGTCTGATTATGCTTCCCTGATGACTTTTTTTTTTTTCCCCTTCCCGTGTAGACTTTTTCAAGTACTTATGACCCAGTCCCTTCGGCTTTCTATAGTTTTGTAAATGTGAGATTATTATCGGCCTTGACTTGACTCAATCCATCACGTTCATTCTTGTGAAATGTAATTAAATCAATGACGTTTCACACTAGCTGTAATTGAAAATTTTGTGGCTAAATTTGGGTGTTAATTAATGCGTCATCAATATTCATGGCGATCACCTATAAAAGGATTTTTTTTAATGTGACGTTTTAAAGATATGCTGTTCCTGCACTGAACAAAATAACAAAAGATGTTTTTCTAAAATCATGCCACACACTCATTTGGCCTTCTCCCGCAAATCTCTCTTTATCCACGAGGTATTGGCGGCTCGATAATGCCACTCTATAGCGGTACGCATGTAGGCTGGGAGACGGGGAAGGCGCTGGGCAAAGTGGCTATAATTCATCGGAACCACCTGGTGATTCCCCCAGTCACCTTCCTGTTTCCTGTGTGCCAGATGCTTCTTGCATACCCAATCAATCAGCGGTGCCGAGCTGCTGCTTACCACGGCCGACCTTGAATCACATTCCCTTGCTTCTGCGTTTTGGGGTCTCGTCCGGGAGCTTATTCCCTCTTCAGTGTTTCTCATTTGGAGACGCACCTGTGTCCAGACCCAGATAAACCGTGTCCTTTGAGACTGCTCAGGGCACTTCCCTGCCTCTCTGGAAGTGCAACAAGGCTGTACTCTGGGAGCCCCAGCCAATCATGAATCGGCCATGCAAGGTGATTTAAAATGCATTGGAGGAAGGAAGGTATATAATTATGTTTCTCCAAGGGGAATAGACTTAATAACCGGCTATAAGACAGTCAGCTTTGTGGGAAGATTCAGGCAGGGTTCACGCTTCCTGAAGCTACTGTTTTTATTCATCTTCACTCATGGATATTTAATACTCATGGATATTTCACAGATGTTGACAAAAGCTTAATCTGTGCTCCAGGCGAAAGTCATCCGAAGCAAAATTTGTTTTGGCAGAGGAGCACTGGTTTCTGAGCGGTTATGGAATACCTGTCTCTCTGTGGCGTGCGCCTCTCCCACACCGCACACATATTGCTACGAGGCATTTAATTCACACAATTCACACTGAAAACGGATACTCCACTAACAACAGGGAGGCTTATGATGGCTGCTGGAGTGCAAAAGCTCAAACACTCCACAGTTTCTGTGGGCTGACGGGCTTGGTCGGTAATATATGATCGTGACCCTTGCAAAATGATTGGCTTTGTTTTACAAGTGAGCTTTAAATATGTATAAGTTAAATACAGTTTCTTCTTTTCAGCCTTCTATAAATATCAGCTTCGAGCCATATCGTTTTTACCTCTTTTCCAATCAATGCTTCCTCAAGAGGCAAGCTACTTTTCATCCAAACAGCAAATGACAGAAATCAAATATGAAAGAAGCATAGAAAGGAATGTGTGTTCTTTTGGAGTCTTTGAAAGTGATGCTTGGCAGGTTGGAGCGTTTTTGTAGGGAAATTGCATCACTTCCCTGCCTGATGTTTTTTGGCTATTTTTGATGGCGTAGAGGTCGGGCTCTGCGGTTCCACCTGACTGCCGGTGGACATCCATCCAGAGCACCTGGGCAGGGTGAAGGAGCATGTGATGCCAGGCTGGCCTTAGGGTCTGATAAAGCACTTCCTCCCCTGAAGGTGACCCTCACTCCCTGGAAACTCAGTGCTGGACCCATCGGCTGTCAGCTGTTGTGGACCTGCCACGGTCTATTAAGCACTTTAATGATGACCACTGCCAGGGGCCGGCCTGCACAGCATTTCATGTGGATTGGAGAGACACCTCCTTCTTTTCTCTATCCTTTGACTCTTTTTTTTTTTCACCCTCTGAGCTTCTTTCAGCACTACACTTTATGTTAGCCTTTTATATTATTTATTCTTCATCAGAACAAAATATAGGATGGTCAGTAGTTTTTAAATGCAGATCCGCTTTTGTTTTATTATTCTGTTCTGAATACAGCTTTTTTTTGGGACTAAATAAAGTCATAAATCAAATACATGAAATTTTATATTCTCGTAATGGGATAGCATAACAGAAAAGAAAGGAAATAACTATTGGGTTTGATATTTCATTTTTATAATCAATCCAGTACAGCATTGTCATAATTAAGAATAAAACTGAATGTTTGAATGATGAATCAAATGCTCAAACTGACATTTCGAATGATGAATCAAACAAATGACTCAAATGATGAATTAAGAGCTTAAACTGCTTGTTCAGTTTATGAATCAAAAGCTAAAGCTGATGGCAAATGATAAATCAAGTGCAAATTACACACTACATCAGTCATGTGAATCAATGCGCATGGGCGGAGTTTATAGGAAATTCAGAGGTGTAGTTGTGCAAATTTTGATTTAGTTAAGTGACAAAAAAATTGGTTCAGATTTGTTTAGTGATTTGTTCTTTGTTGTAAACTAGATTCCCTTACAACTAACCCTCACAGATATTAAGTGCATTGTTTAATCAAGTTCTGGGTCTGCCAACCTAAAGGTTTTATATTGTTACTCATTCCCCACATCCCTCCTTTATTTTAAAGCTCCACCCACCTTTCTGCGTTGGCTTACTTAACACAGCATTTTACAACTCATTTTCATGTGTTTTATCAGTCAGATCTGATACCTGGTGCTGTGCTGGATAGAGTATGGCAATAAATTATCGAAAACAATAGCGTACAATTTCAATTTAAATACAAAAGCTCAAACATTCTGTGGTTTAACAGACTCATTCAGTAATATTGGGTTGAGAACACGTGTGTGGCTTCATTTTGCAGTTTGATGCTCTGAATCATAATTTGAACATATTCGAATAAATCATACTGTCACAAGCCGGCCAGTGTAGGGTTGGCAAGGCCGAAGACAAGGTGAAAGAAATTTAAGTTTAGCCCCTCTCCTGTTCCAGCTCAAATAAACACAAAAGAAATTTACACAAAACAACAGATTTAGTATTATTTACATTAGTAGGCGGGAAGCATCTTTTCAGAAGGGGATCCAAAATAATAAACAAAAGGAGAGACTAAATGGATTAAACTTACCTAACAAATAAAATAAAATACCTTCCCTGTCTCCCTGGCTGGCCAAATACCAGGAGAAAATAATAAGCACCAAAAACAAAAGGCGATCCCCAATTTACAGCTTTACGTTAACGAATGAAAAGGAACAGATAAAAGTTAAATATCCGGAAGAACAAAAAAAAATTGTATAGAGTCAACGAAAAAGAAAGTTATTAGTCCCGGGGGACTGATGGTACAACATTACCTGCTTGCGCACCTCAGCGATTATTCAACACTTTCACTACACGTTTACAATACCGTTTGGCAACACTACTGCTCACAAGTTGTCTGGGGCATGAGACGAAGGGCAGATCAATTTGACACAGCTCATTTCGACACAATTCGACACAGCTTATCGGCAGGAAGTGGGAACTAGTGAAATGTTAATAAAACAAACTATTAAAGTACTGAAATCTGTTTTGTAACTTTGAAGTACACCAAACACAGGTGGTGATGAGAGTCAGATTCCCGCTCTGCTTCCCAGCATTTGAAATCTCCCGCTTGCCACGTAATGTCCTGCAGCTGTTCCCAATCAGGCTCTACCAGGAGAGACAGCCAGAGAGAGAAAGAGACTGCGCACACTCCAAAGCAAGCAAAATTCACATACATCAACACAATTCATGCCTATGCAAGTAAATAAGTAAGTTTATGTCCAGGGACGTACTGTAACTAGACACTGTAAAAAAAAAAAATCTGTGAAATTTACAGTAAAAAAACGGCAGCTGTGTTTGGCTTAATTTGGACATAAAAATATGGTAACAACATTTTAGGTTTTTAAGGTAAATAAGTAAAGATACAGTTAAGTACCATAATTTCATTAACTGATATAATGACGATTAAGCAATTAATCGAATTTCAGGAGGAGCACGTACAAACGATCTCCTTATTACTGATAACCCCGCGAATCACCTCTCCTCTGCCTTAAATACCGCTCACTCCCTATCCTCTTCATCTTTGTTTTTTGTCTTCCTCTGCCTTCCCTTCCGCCACCCGAGCCGAAGCCGAACCACGCGAAGGATCCCTCATTTTGCCAAGTTCTCCACTTCCTCCAGGGGCACGCGGGGACCAGGCTGGGCTCCGAGCATCTGTTAACCCTAGCCTCCTAGAGGGTTAAACCTCCTAGGGCTCCAAACAAGCTATTTAATCGGCGAGGAAGTGGGAACTAGTGAAATGTTAATCAAACAAACTATTAAAGTACTGAAATCTGTTTTGTAACTTTGAAGTACACTTATAAGCACCAAACGCAGGTGGTGATGAGAGAGTCAGATTAGCAACTTTTAAATATGACCACTATATAGAAGGTTCTACTAACCGCCATCATGGTGAAACATTAATTTAACAACATTCCATGTAAAATACAATCCTAATAAACATAACTGATGAGTAAGAAGAAACCGTTATTTCAAAGAAAAAACATCAAATTCAAAAAACGCAATGAAATGCAATGCAATGTCACTTTACAGGTTTTCCCTGTAAATTTGACAGGAATTTACTATTAATCATTTCACAGGCTTTTGCTGTAGTGTTTTCACAGTTTTTTACCATTAAAATCACGGTCATTTTTTACCGTGTAGCAGTGATGAACTGTGATATACTGCTTGATTGGGACAGTGGGTTATCTAAAATAAACAATGTTTTTTTGTGGCAGTTAATGCTTCATTGAAGCTAATAAAATTGATTGTTTTGCACGTTTGACATTATTATTATTTTTATAAGCATTGGAATATTGGTAAGGAAAATAAACCCTTCATGATTATACTGTGGAAAAAGAAAGGAGGCGGAGTGGGAAGGTAGAGAGGTTGAGAGTTCATGGTTCTCTCACATTTATTCCCGTTCACAGCTTGCCACAAAATAATACTGTCAAAGGGGAAGAGTAAGACTGTGAAAACAGCTTTGATCTTTCTGTGGCAGGTGTTGATACTCATGACTCAGAGACTTGTGGGTAAAATCTCCTCTTTAAGAATGGTCTCAATCACAGGGTTAGCTGTAACTTTCCTTATGAACGAACATAGTCATTTCAGTAAATGACAACGAGTTAGCTGCATTTCTCAGTGTTCTCCTGTAGTAGACCACAGACATAACCTTATTTTGCATGGAAAGTTCAGAGTAATCAGTTAGCAATCAGTCCAAATGAGCAACCTTTAGAGACTTCAAAGTTCTTCTTTAGAATATCGTGACCATATTTCTGTCATCATTACTCTAAATCCGTCTTAGTGAAATTAATGTCTTGGAGAATAAAAAAAAAGAATGTAATCAAATAAAGGTCGTATGAAAATGAGGCAACAGCGTGACTAATAGCAAAGGGTCCCTGCACCATGCGCTGTAGCAACAAAAGTGTCACTCTGGAAGTGGGTCATTATATGCTATAGTTATCGGTGACTTGTGCTGTCCTTTGATCTCCCCTTTTTACAACGCTGAGTTTGCCTCAAAAGAAGTGGAAGCCTCAGAGGAGACTTTTTTGGGGCGCCATGGCATTCTGTGTCATTTTACTGAGCCAGGGCGAACAAAGCGAGCCGCCGCCGCGCTTTGTGTTGTTTCGAGCCTAATCTGGCTCTTCTGGGCCTGCCAGCAGTGGAGCTTTGGGATCAAAGTGGCAGTGCCTCTGTAGAGGTGCCCCATGGCTGCCCACAGGGTGGGCTAATGTGTGTCCTGTTCATTCGTGCTTCGTCCTCGCCAAGGACCTTTTCTAGTGATGATGCTTTGTTGTAAAACATTTGAACACCCACCAAGGTTGATTGAGATATTGGACCCAGACAATAACCCAGAACCTGTGCTTCACAAGCAGGTGCAAAATACTCACACCGTTTTTATTTGAAGCCTTACTTATTTGAAGGATTTTTTATTACTTACTATTTAAATAATATATTCTTTGTTTTAATATGTCCTTAAATTCTATATTTTGTCATGCAATATTTATTAATTTTATTTCATTTTAGCAAAAGATGCAAATATAGGCTTGATACATCCTATATATAGTGTATATGTGCAATATATAGCAATGCTCACCAAAGCTGCATTTTTTTAAATAAAAAAATACAGTAAAAACAGTAATATTGTTAAAAGTTAATCTAACTGCTTGTAACTGTTAACTAAATTATAATTTCTGCTTTGTATATTTTCAAATATTATTTATTACTGTGATAGCAAATCAGAATTTTCAGAAATCATTTTTCATGATGGAAACAACATTTATTTAAAATAAAATATTTTGTAACCTTAAAAATGCCTTTACTTTCAATTTTCATTCATTTTAAGTCTTCCTTGATTATTAATTGAAAAAAATATTTTCTACTGACCTTTTGCAATTTAGTGTATGGTTTAATTGAAATCAGTTAATTATTGTCATGTTGCACTTTTTTATTCATTAAAAACATGTAATTCTATTTAGCATCTAAAAGGGCATGCATCTATACATATGCATCTGTTTTCAAGGATCTAAGAGTAATCTGACCGGGTCACATTGCTGCAGAAAGGGACCTTACTACCCCCTCGGCTGATTGCTTTCATTTGAGGGATCAAGTTTATTAATGTTAATATTACCGAGGCCCTGACCCCTAATCTTTCTACAGTCAATTAGTGCTGCCGGTTCCAACCTCCAGGGCACAAGCAGATTTATGTGCTTACATAGCGGGAGAGAGCCAACCACATCATGTGGATCTTCCCGCAGACTATATGTGCTGCACTTCTGTTCAAACACACCACGCTCCCAAAGGCGCTTTTGGTCAGGGTGGGCTGACATGTTGGAAAGAGCCTGTTTGCTCAGAGGTAAAGACACTGCTTTGAAGTTAATTTAACCGGTATTGTATACACTACACTGTGCCTAGTGATTTTCACTAGCATTATGATTTTAGGCTCATTAGTAAACCATGTAAATAATGTAACACAGTCATTATATTTAAATATATTGGTATGTTGATAGAAAGTGATTTGTCTGATCCCTGCTTGCAGCTTAAATCGGATGTGCTGAGTAAAAGGTTTACATAATTTAATTAAGGGATTCAGGGCACGGTAATTAAATTAATTATTGTATGTAATATAATTAATATAAATTAGTTTTGTTTAGTTTTAATACATAAAGGTACAGGAAATATTAGTTATAGCATTATATGTTGCATTTATTACCAATAATAACACTGCATTGTTTTTTGAATTTAGAAATGCCATTAAGTTAATGTAATAGTGAAAACAACACTTAAATAATTACCTGTCCATTAGGCTTGTTTAACTGTGTATGAAGAAAAACATAAGCATTTACATAAATTGAATGAAAGAATCCATTTTACAATGTTATTTTTTTTTCAAAATGTACCATGGTACAGATGCACAATATTAATTGTTAATTTGCAAGGGACTGAGATATCTCTCACCATTCACAGCAACTCCTAAGCCAGAATTTTAAGCCTCTTTTCCAGATTTTAAAGATCAATTAAAATGGCCTTTATAACCCTGATTAAGTGCGAAGAACAGTATCTAATGAATACCCTCAAGAATGTTTGGAGTCAGAGTGAAATCTGATATTAAAATCTCTCCGCACTGCAGATACATTAATTAGATGCGGCATTATAAGAGTGGAATCTGTGAAGTTTTAAGCTGGAAAGTCAGAATAGCTAATGTCGTCATCTGGTGTCTGACAGCCAAAGGCAGCACATGTGATTCTCGACCACAGACATTATTAATAAACTTGCTCAGGTAGCAAACAATACATAGTTTGGGCAACAGTTTTATACTCCTCTGTGTTAGTTTGGCTAGTAGGTGATTGAATAATACATTATTACATATTGAAAAAAATGACCTAGATAAAACAAAGTTAATTAGTTTTCTTTCATAAATTCGATATGACTCTTAAGATTGCTTGCCTCTCCGCTCAACACTATTTCCCAGCATGCATCACAGAGATAGAGCTGGAACAATTAGACTGCACCTGAGTAACACTCCCCAATGACAGCAATCCTGTGTCCTCCATTAGCACTGGACGTTCATCTAAAAATACACCCCAGATGCCGGCCAGCCATTTCTCCCCGAGCGCCACAATATCAGTGACCTTTCTGCCAGTGTCCTGTTCCTGATTTCCCATCGCCCCACTAACCTCCCACAGTCCCTCATTGCCGTCTTATACCCGCCAGAGCAAACATCATCTGTTCTTGTATATTACATTTTATATCATGTGTTTTCAGTCTGGTTTTGTGACCACAGATTAGCTGTAATGAAATGACCCCCTCCCGTTGTGAGTGTAATTAGCCAGACGTCGGATATTAGGAATATGAATCTGCATGTATTTTTTCCCCTTAATGTTTTAATCAGCTGCTCAGATTAGAATACAGTCAAAGTCAAAGGTGGAAAAGGAGAGAGACAAACTTCACCCTGCTTAATTCTATGGTTCCCCCCATTAGTCAAGGACAACTGTTGTTTTTTTGTTTGTTTTTTTGCAGCCATTAGTATGCCTTTAAAATGCAGGGATCTGCGAGAATCAATTATAGAGCAGCTTGAAAAGAAGGCAGGAAATCTTAGGAGAGGTTCAGCCACCTTAGTGTCGCTTCTCAAGATGTTTCATATTTTAAAATCGGTAGGACAAACCTACTGACTCAAAAGGCTCATTTTCACAGCACTTATATGTCTGTACAGAAATAACTTTCCATCTTTATTTGTTGGACATTCACATCCCTCGCAGCTTATACTAGTTAAACACCACTAAACCAGTAGCCACTTTTTTTTTTCTTCCAAATTCAGAACATTTTGGCACCTTTTGCTTTTCTGACTCTGAATTTCCTTTGAACTGTCCTTTGATATGTGGCTTTTGAACTCCTGAAGGATGTCTTGAAAGGAGAAAATGTTTAATTAGCTGTTTTACACTGGGAGCAGAGCAAAGGAGAGAAACCACGACAAGGAATTCAGAAAGGATGGCCTCTTGTCCTTTACATCATAATATATGCAGGAAATATCAATGTATAGACAAAATGGGCTCTAATGTCAGTTGAAAAGAGGCTTTTCATTCTTATTTAATGCTTAAAATTGGGTTACGTCTGAAAGAAATTGCTGCAGATATAATGAAGATTCCTTTTTTTGAAATGCACAATTACTGTAAGTTTCACTCTTCGTCTATGTCCAATAATCCTTTAGGGATGTAGAATAAAAGCACTTGTTTGATGTCCACTCTTTTACGGAAATAGTGTGCTGTCTTAATCTCTGTTCTATCCAGAAATTACTGGAAAAAGACTTAAGAGAAATACTGGACATCAGTCCTCAATAGACTGCTCAACAAAATAAAGCATACTGCATAAGTGTACTTCTTGATACCCAGAACATTTCCTAATTTTAATATTGATTTGGTACTGTATTTATTTATTGTATTTTTTGCATTGCCACTTTGCATTAAGCAATATTGTATCTCTACAAATATAAACTGAATCCAAATACGAGTGAGCCATTACTATGTTGGGGTATAAGCTCCAGTTATACACTCTACAGTAGCTTATGTATGCGCAGATACACATGTCAGATAGTCATTTCTCACTTTTCTCACGCCATTCTTTTCTCCCTATTCCCATTTTAACAGTTCCCCTTTAAACCCCTGATTCGAATGCCATCCTCAATTTATAATGTCATAGCTCTCATGATAAATACAATAAAACATTTAATAAGACCATTAGCTACGTGTCAGAGTAAAGATCTTAATCAATGTAAAGTTCAGGCCTTTAAAGGAATTGATCTGGACGTTTTGTAATGAGAGGGAGATTGTGCGGCGGATAGAGGAGAATGGCTTCTATTATTCTGCCTGTCAGGGTGAAGCGTCGTCTCCAGGGCCATGCTGATAAACATGCTGCAGAGCTGGGCAGACCAGCCTTCATCCTCCGTCACAAACAAAGCAATCACTATGATACATTTTTTAAAGGAGGCCGCTTCTGACAACACTCTGGAGCTTAAACTGTAAAATTCAGGCAGTGGACAGAATTAAAATGACGTGTTGGTGCACTTGTGAAAACTGCTTATTGTCTTATTGTTTCGGTTTAAACATCTCATCTGAGATGCTTGTCCTTCTGCATTTCTGGAGAACTAGAGATATTTATCTAGTGTATATTCTTCCTGTTCTATTTGCACTACGACACTTTTCCAACCTGGTCTCAAAAGAAAAAAAAACTACTTCTGTGCACTTTTTGTGCAACATGTTTTTCGTGCCTTACTGCACGTATCAGTGCAGTTTCAAAGAGAAATATCCACTGAGTGACACTAAAACACAGCTTCATTATGTGAACCCTGGTACATTTTTATTAAGCTGATAGGTATATATTCAGCAGTTCAATATTGAAATGTGGACTGTTGCTAAAAATGAATAGCAATAGCAATAATAGAAACTGTTCTACAATAATATGTGACCAGGATAATGGTACATGGTTGCATTTTTTAGAAAAACAATATTATGCGTGGTTAGTAAGCTTAGGGAAAATAAACTCTGTACATTTGTTTGAAAAAGAAGAAAAAGGTGTCAAAGTTTTATTGCCTCTAGTGTTCATTTCTTTTGGAAATTGCAGTGATATGTACTTATTGTTACATATTTTGTGTCTCGATTAAAAATGCACCAAGGTACGTTTATGCCATGAGGCCAGGTAGCACTTTTTATTTGCCAAAAGCGGTCTCTTTTTTATTGTTTGTTTATTCTGCATTCAGCATATTGGATGGACTGGTGTGGTACTGGGCTATCTGTGAAAGTTTACTCGTTTTTAATCAAGCACTTGCAGTTGTTGAGAGGATATCGAACTCTTCTGTTAGACTGCTTGAAGGAGCAGCAGTTGGTCAGCCATAAAAGTGCTGATTGAGTGTTAATCAAGATCATTGCACCAGTGGCTCTGTCAGTTACTGGCCTTTGTTCACTAGGATTTCTCTGATGCTCCCCTGAGTCTGTCTGTTATTGTCATGTACCATGACGGAGTCTATCAACAGCACTAGCTGGACCTGCACTTTTTGTGGAACATTGAATTAGATCAGACTGGCCATACAAATTCTTTATGTATTGAAATATATGGACTCTACCGTTTATTAATTGAAAGCATAAACGGTAGAGTCCATATATTTCAATGCATAAAGAATTTGAATGGCCAGTCTGATCTAATTCAATGTTCCACAAAAAGTGCAGGACCAGCTAGTGCTGTTGATAACAGACAGACTCAGGAAGCATCAGAGAAATCCTAGTGAACAAAGGCCAGTAACCGACAGAGCCACTGGTGCAATGATCTTGATTATTATTAGTATATTTCTATTATTGCTATTAACGGACAGCGTGCGACATTAACACAAAAGAACACTTATTGAGAATCCCAACTCAGGAAGGAGATATTGGGCAAATAACCAAGATAATGGTCAAAGACACAGGACATCATTATCATTACATGGGTAAAATAATTAAAGATTTTGTTGGATGGATCTCCATCCCCCAACTCAGGACCAGACTGAAATTCCTGATGAGACTGGGACTGCTTTTTCATGCCTATCCAGGCTTAAAATACACTAAACTGGACTTACATATAATATTCAGTTATGCATATCTGTGATTTAAGCCACACCTTGAACTATCATGTGTTAATCACTCATTGTATACGTATTTTGAATAACTATTGAATGGCTTATAGTTTAATATCCGTGTTTAGTATGGTTTTGCTTCAGTCTTCTTGCTGGAAATATTTCTTCTCACCAATTCTTAGTCAAATGTATCATATTCATGTTATAGAAATCATGTCCAAAATAATATTTTATTCTGCGAGAGCGGGAAAATTTGGACCATGTGACTGATAAGATAACATTTTGGACACACCCTAATCTAGAATGATATCTGTTGGTTAAAATACGATTTTGGGATGCGTCCAAAGAATTTAAAAAGAGTTTAAAAGCTCAAGACATTATTCAAACTAGGCTCTTAGCCTCAGCTCTTAGCCCAGTTTTCAACTGGCTTTTAGTCATTATGATTTTCATCATGTTTTGCATCCTTTAAGAGCCGTTCCAGCATGCACATCTGCTGCTGCCTAGAAGAAAACCCATCTAGCCTCGTTAATTTATTTCTATACTTTCTTTTCTTTCCGTGAGAGTTTGTGTAAGTTTGTGTCAGCCACCGCCCAATCATTGGCCTCGCAAGACTTCAATGACAACTGACACGGCTTATTAAGTGAATCGCAAACCGACTCAGTGATCCGCCGTAAAACAAATTGTGTCTTAAATGATTCTGATTCGATTCTATGTTTGAGCTAATATTTGTTTGAGTCAGCCACAAGAGGCACATTTAATGGAGAAAAACAAACAGAAAAAAATACATTACACTATTTGCCACAAGTTTCCACAAAAATATTTAGCAGCACAACTGTTTTCAACCACAATAGTTAAATGAATAATAATAAAGTTATTCATTATTATTAAGTTATTTACATCATTAACATATATTCTTTCACATTAAACACCTTAAAGACCCCAAACCTTTAAATAATAATAATAAAACAATTATACTTTTTAATTGGCCCCCTACAACATTTACCATATTTAGAATGGACCAGTGAAAATGTACAAAGCCCAGTGATGTATAGATATACAGGGTGGGCCATTTATATGGATACACCTTAATAAAATGGCCACCATGGTCACTACCCTTCTTGAAAAGTTTCCCCCCTCATATATACTAATGTGCCACAAACAGAAAGTTAATATCACCAACCATTCTTATTTTATTAAGGTATTATTTTAATAAATGGCCCACCCTGTATATATATACTCTTTATTGAGTGTGTGTGTGTGTGTGTGTGTGTGTGTGTGTGTGTGTGTGTGTGTGTATATATATATATAGAGA
>JAUMHI010000054.1:15788129-15813969 GCA_032359435.1 Enteromius unitaeniatus
AGCATATTTTCCTGCCAGGCTAAATAAAACACTTCTAGCTTTGTTTTCCTCCAGCTACGCTCCATTTTCCGGGCTGCTCTCTTTAGGGTACGAGTGTGCTCATCATACCACAAAGTCACACTGTTTTCTTTTATCTTTCTTAAGCGCAAAGGAGCAACTGTATCTAAAGTGCTAGAAAAGAGAGAGTGTATGGTTTCTGCGCTATTAGACGTGCTCAAGAATTGAGATAAATCAGGAAGATTACTTACAAAGCAGTCCTTTGTGGTAGAAGTGATGGGTCTACCATACTTGTAACGAGGTGCATAATTTACAGGTTTATCTATATGGAGTTTACACAAGACTAGATAATGATCTGAGATTTCATTGCTTTGCTGCAGGATTTCAACACCATTAACATCAATTCCATGTGACAGTACTAAATCTAGAGTATGATTTCAACAGTGAGTAGATCCTGATACGTGCTGTCTAAACCCCATTGAGTTCAGAATATCTAAGAAAGCAGATCCTAACGCAACTTTTTCTTTATCAACATGGATATTAAAATCACCAACAATCAAGACTTTATCTGCTGCCAGTACTAACTCAGTTAGAAAATCAGCAAACTCTTTAATAAAGCCTGTTGGTGCCCTGGTTGCCTGTATACAGTAGCCTGTAAAACATCACAGTGGATTTATCTATCTAACTATCACATGTTTCTCTAGTTACTGTTACATGTAGCACCATAACTTCAAACTAATTATATTTAAAGTCTGTCTTTTGAGAAATACAGAGAATATTGCTATAAATTCTAGCAACTCCACTCTACCTCTAGCAACTCCACCTCCACCGCCTTTCGGACGTGGCTCATTTTTATAGCTGTAATCTTGCGTAGACTCATAGAAAATTTGTATTAACTGAAATAAAACCATGCTATATTCACTTTCATGAGATTGTTTAAACTATTTAAACAATTCATTTGTTCAATTAACAAATTTCATTATAGTAATAAGTAATAATTTAAAAAATGTATGTATATATATATATATATATATATCATATCTGTGAGTCAGTTCTGTGAGTTCCGGTTTGTGAAGCACTCCTGTTCTAGACAGAGACAGCAGAAACCGTATCCTCTGTTCCTTGTTATTTTATTTAAAGCACAACGTTTTGTTGATATTGTAAATGTACAGAAATAAAGGTAGATCCTTTACCATTCCGAATTATGTATCACTTTCACCTTTATGAGCAAAAATTACGGCATATTTAAGTTTCTACTGAAAAAATAATATACAAGTGATCACAATGGCGCACATCTAATTAGGTTAAAGATTTAAACTAACATGTAATGTGCTTGCCTTGAACTGTTTTATATCTATAGATTTTTAGCAAGTTGTGATTATTTGAGAAGGCTAAATTATTTAAACATTGGCTGTGATCAACTCGCTGCCGCTGGCCGCAAAAAGAGATAAGTGATAAGTGCGTAGCCTACCCTCCAAAGAAATCCTGCAGGCTCCCTGCTCAGTAGTTTTTAGAGGCAAGCTCATCACATCGGAGAAATGGGGTCTGCTTCTCGGGCATTTCACGTTGTATGAGTCAACATGGCATTTGCACACACAAATTCATGTTTTCTTTTGTTTTTTTTGTCTCCCAAAGTAATATAAGAAGAGACGATAAAATAACGTTATTAACCAGTTAACCAGTTCAGAACGATTAAAATTGATTTAGTTTTCATTTTCGTGTTAAATCTATTGTTTGTTCCTGTGATGAATGTGGTTGAAGTGTTAAAGCGATGTTACTGTCAGTGAGACAGAGTTCATCTCTCTCTCTCATGTGATTTATACTCAGTAGCTCCTTGAGCAAACATACAGGATAAGACTGCGGCCAGTGGGTCATCTTCTCGCCCCTGGTGCTTTTAGCACAGTGTTCCCATGGCAACCCGCATGCACTGCTTCAGCCCAGGCTAGACTTGAGAACAGATCTATGATTATGAGCAATCAGTGGCTCCACATCCACACATGACAGTACAGTTTCTACACAACTAGGCCATGCCAAGTGTCCCAGGCCAAGTCATGGTGCATTCTGTCCAAATGGCTTTGTTACTTAATTGTATACACTTAAATAAAAGGATTTAAGATCTGCTTTGAGATTCTACCTTCTTAAAGTGGCTATTTCCTTAATTAGAAGGATGACCTGGAGGTTTGCGTGCAAATAAGACTCTTGGAGGCTTTCAGGTTGTATCAGAGGTTCATCTGTACCAGTTTAGTTCCATCTCTAATCAAACACATCTGAAACGGCTAATCAAGGTCTTGAGGTTCACTTGATTAAAGCAAGACATCCCGGTGTGGGGTTAAAGATAAACTAAGTAGGGTGAAAGAGCATTGAATTTATCCTCTAGGGTCAATGGGATGATATGTTTGACTAGTCATCCTGACTAAGTTGAATTCATCTGGATTTGGTAATACTTTGTTTTTATTACATGAAATAATAATGGACAATGCATTTGTATAGTATATTACTATTATATATGTTTTTTATTGTTACATGTTTACATGTTTTAGTATATGTATATAGGAACATGGAGTATACAGTATATGGTTTTTAAAGTTTACATTTTCATCTAATACTGTATGTACTGCATTTTTTGTTTATAAAACATGTATCTGTCAAGCATCCTCCTAAACCAGTCTAATTGTAAGGTTTTTTAAAGATAGAGTTGTCATTCATTCATCCCATCAACTAGTAATCAGCATTCAAAATCTCCTCTATGGTCACCCACATACAGTATGCATATAAAAGCATATGACACTACAGCACAGAAATGCAGAAACCTTGTCCTGTTGACACATGTAAACACAGACCCACACAGAAATGCGTTCAATTAAGAGCTGCTCTTAAACCTAGTGGGAGTTCCAGCAAAGCAGGTTGAGTCTATTATAAATAACAATAATAATCTTAATAAACAACCTGAAGAACACGAGAAGAAATGATTGATTGGAGAAGAGCGATTTGCAGTGGAATTGTTTCCCCTGTGACCAATTTCAACATGCTACTGCAAGCAAATAAAACGCGAAACACAATAAGCTGGCAAAAGCAAGTGGGCTGTGCGCCTGATTTGGTCCTAATGAACTGACAGATCAGAAATAATAATCCAGGCACAGGATCATAAGTCACTGCAGAGGTGTAATAATGTCAGCATTGTTAATTAAGGCAGCACTTTGATATAAATGCACCGGTGTAATATATATGAACAAGTGTTGCTGGTCATGGTTGTAGTGGCTTAACTGTGCCAAACTAAATCAACTAGTGAGTTGTGTATCCTGCTGCACTATGAAGCAGTTATCACCTCCACCAGAGAGAAGTGATTAGTCAGACACACCAGCTGTGTGTTTTTGCTCACAGAGTTCAATACCGAGATGGACTCTCTCTGCTCTTTACCCGCAATTGCAAGGAATTTAGAAATTGTACATTCAGGAGTATTATCATTATTGATTAGTATTGAGTATTCAATCAATATGTGGCTGTGTAAAGCCAATAGATGTGCATGTTCTTAAGTCTTTTAAGAACATGCATTTTCTAATGATACTTTATGCTCTATTGAGCCAGTACAGAGGCTGAAAGGACAAACATGCTGGATTTCATCTAATGAGTTTATCTGTTGCTAAGGGCTAAACTGGGAATTATTAGAATGTATCAAGCGTTTACTACAGTAAATAATAAAATAAATAAATACAAATAATAATTACACAATCATTGCATTGCAATGTGCAATCAATGCACAATGCATTATCTAACAATGAGGACTTGTGATTTAATAATGCATTAGTTCATGCTGAAATTTGCATTAACTAAGATGAATAAATGCTGTAGTATTATTCATTCTTAGTTTATGTTAACTAATGTAGTTAACTAATCTTGACTAATGAACCTTATTAACAAAAATGTTATAATTTGAGTTGAAATGTATGTAAATAAGGACATGTATATTACTAATCTAATCCGTATTTGAAAGATAGAATAACAACAATAATAAAAGTATATATATTTTTGTGTTATATCTGTTATCCTCTTATTATTGGTAGTATAAATTGGTATATATATGCAGCATTACGCTTAATTTTATCCATATACTTTTGATTTTAGTGGCATAATTAAGAATTAAGACCATTATGAATGAATTTAGAAAGTAAACGGGGTAAGTTTTGCTTTCAAGTTCACATGAACTAGCCCTGATGTCAGCTCAAGAATGACATTCCAGCATATTGGACAGTTCCCACATGCTGTTTGTGTGTATGTTTTTTTGAGCATGTCTTTATCGAACCCTGCAGGGAATCAGGCGAGTGTGCTTACATTGTGTTGAGCCGAGCAGCGCTCTAAAAATGGCCCTCCTCCGCTGCTCATCATAGGGAATTTGAGCCCAAGCGAGATGTACACCTGGAAAGGTCAAAGCTTTAGTGAAAGACTCTGCTGAAATATTGATCTTGACAAGCGGTGCTTTGACACAACCCTGTAAAATAATAAACAGCCAAACAAAGCCCCTCCTCTCTGGGAAAAAACACAAAAGAAAGTACCACAACACCAGGGGAAATCTGCAAGTGCTGTCTGGTGTCAGGTGAAGCTCGTATGCTGGATAACGCTGCATCATCTGCCGTACGGCCGTTATGTTTTTATTGTAGCAGTAAGTTATGGTTTATAATCAGAGGTACACAGCTCAGCAGGAGTCTCATCTGTTCCTCGTTGAAAAGCTCAACTGCCTTTGATTTGTACAGCTGTCACCTGAAATTATATCGGCATTGTTTCGTGTTGTTGTTTTTCCTCTAATGTTCTGTTAGCGAAGCATTATTGCAATTACAGTCTGCTTTGTACTAAAGCTCTCTCCGCAGCACAAAAGCTCATTTGATATGGAAAATACCTACTTTTAGCACTTCAAACATTTTGGAAACAAAGCCTTATTAGAAGCCTTTAGAGTGTCATTAAACAGCGTCTCCCCGGTCAGAGCCACGTCAACAAACGCTGCATTCACACCTTTTTAACACTGGCTTTATTGTCAAACGCTTACTCCTGTTTGAATCTAGATCCAAACAAACGGAAATGATAAGGAAATTTGCATTTGTCATAATGCTGCATTAACGCAGTGGTCACACTTTGTTTTTTGTGATAAATGCTACGCTAAAGCACAGATTCAGCTGGTTTGTGGAGACAAATGAGAGCTTTGAATAAATATCTCCTCTTTACTGTTTATTAATATACTAAAAATGATGAATGTGGAACAGGGCGCGTGGAACGCGGTCGTATGGAAAAATGATGGTTGTTGCAGCTCTAAACCTGCTCTTGAGTAATACATCTGGTGCAAAGCGCCGCAGAGCCAGACCTATTACAGTATGGTAAGTTTTTAATCTTTTAAAAAATATGGCCATAAATATCGGAGTTGCTCTGTTTCTCCCTCAGTCGCGCTGGTCTTTTTTGTTCCACGGCAGAAAAACTCCCACGCACCTGTTTACAAAATTATATATCGTTTATCAGTGCATTCCGAGACACAAACACCCCTAAATAAACATCACTTTATTCACATTTTTATTCTTTTTTAGGGTATTGTGGGTAATTAGGGACACTTTTGCAGTTTGGGCAATTTATTGTTATTGAAGTCAAAATTTCAGGGCAACAAATGAGACATCTTGGGGC
Source organism: Enteromius unitaeniatus (assembly GCA_032359435.1). Classification (NCBI taxonomy): domain Eukaryota; kingdom Metazoa; phylum Chordata; class Actinopteri; order Cypriniformes; family Cyprinidae; genus Enteromius; species Enteromius unitaeniatus. Next base: position 15,793,788 of record JAUMHI010000054.1, read on the forward strand.
CAGAAATGTACATGAGAGATGAAGTGTCTCACTAAATTTCCAGACTTCTATTCTAGAACTTGACCCTAAATCAGGGGCTCTCAAACCTGTTCTTAATCACTGAGTATTTCTCAAAAAAAACGTTTTTTTATGACTTCTGTGATTCAATTCCAAAATTGAATTCTTTAGACATTTAATTCAATGCATTGTACAACTTTGCATCAGATCAATAATTAGTCTTCCAAAACAAAGGGATTGATAAGACACTTTATATTGATAAGTCCACAACATACTGCAACCTGGCTATAGAAAATTGTGCAAGTATATGTCAAGTTACTCTGGTAACCCAAAATCTACCATCACAGTCTGCTCTGACGCCTGATTTATACTCGACACACGTCCGCAAGTTCACTTGGGTGTGTGCTGCAATTATGATGTCATTACATAATATCATTTCGTGTGGCGGTGTGCATGACATTTTTTTTATCATTTCTGCACAGCTCTACCTCTGAAGATGAATGAGTTTAAGTGACTATAGCATCTGTGCATCTACCAATTGCAATTTTTTGTATACATCTTGAAATCTTGTAAAAAAAAAATGGTTTATTGTTGGTTTCTGCTAACTGTATCTCTTCTAGTCACAACCACGAATATAGCACATACTGTAATTACTGGATTTGCATTACTGTAAGGGTAGGATTAGGGTTGTGTTAATTGCAGACATTAATAAAACTTTATTTTTTAAAACTTTTTTTACAGAACACCAGCAAATGACGACTTCTCACTTGTGATTCCCAAAGGTTTTAGAGGACATTTGGGAAGGTGAATGCACAATCAGCAGAGGCTGGCAAACCAGAGCCAGGCGAAAATATAAATTTACTAAATTAGTAGTTATTAGTTACATGTAGTAGACGCAGTTAGTTACAAGAGAATCTAAAGTGGACTATTAAAATAAAGTGTAACCAATATTTATTTTTATTTTATTTATTTTATTATTCCATAAAATACTGAGTCCAACTGACATTATTGGTATTGATATTGAATAAGGCAATACCAAGTCTTACATGGACTCCACTGTTTTTCTTTTAACGCCTTATTTTGTGTAGAAGAAAATGAAAATTGATGAGTTAATGAGTCTATGTACTGCAAACGTATTCCATTTTATTCATTATGTTTAGTTCATCTTTTGGTCACATTGTAACTTCAAATTATAACCTACATTTCTTCTGTACAGTATATGTAGATCTAACCTACAGTCCAAAATATATCCTTTTTTTTTAGTTGAATCTTTTCCAGTTGATGTTTTTGAAGACCATGAGTGGATCAATTATAATTTCCAGGAGTATTGAATAATTGTGCACAATTTCTGGATGTATTCTACAGACTGATGTACATTTCCCAGAGGCCATCTCTCCTCCAGCTACTGTATGCGTCCTGACATACTGAAATATGACTGTCCCTTAATTAACTGTCAGATTAATTGGATCAACATCAGACGACAGGCAGAATGTTGCTTTTGATGTCTCTCAGTAGGGGAAATAAATCGAAATGGATCTTTCTCACTGAGTGCGTGTCAAAAGCAGGTGGCGAAGCCTACAGGTGGCGATGTCACTGTTATTGCATACGGCATTATGTGTTAACTCAAACTGATTTACATGGATGTTATGTCTGCGTGTCACAATGTGTCAAAATATCTCTCCAAAAGCGCTCTTCCCGACAGGAAGAAACGTTCATTTCATCCTTTTCTTTGAAGCTGAGGTGTTTCGGTATAGCCTAGAGATCCACAAAAACAAACACGTCTGCTCAGTAAAAAGCAATGCCCTGTGTCTTTAGGCTTTTTAATATATATTTGATGTTTGGTGTAAGCTTGCATTAGCAGTTATTCCCACCGGCTATTAATGAAACATTTGACATTCTCTAAACGTCAAGTTTCAGTTCACGCAGTACAATTTCATAGGGTTGACTTTAATGAAATTCATGCATGTTGTAAAAATGCAAGCTTAGCAGGAATTGGAAAGAGACAACAACTCAAGGCTGAAAACTATAAGGTTGGGTTCATTTCATTGCCTGCTCCTCTGAACTCTGTACATTTAATGACTAACTGGTTTTCTCCTTTCTGATTAGGATTGGGTCAAAACTGATGTGATTTGATATGAATTTAATTTCAGAGTTGGCTTACTTTTTCCTTTTTTTTTTTCTATTACAGGCCTTTCCATGCATATCAACAGGAATTTATGGTAAGGAAAATGTCTGTTCATCTTCTAAATCTCTCCAGTGTAAATATGTGAGTGATTCTGGGTGTGTGCATGATGGTAATGTGTGCGTATTATGTAGCATTGAAAAAGCTGATAATCAGCAAATTACCTTTACTGTATTTTCATGTCTTTAAATGCTCCCATTGTTGTTTTTTGTTTTTGGTATGTTTGGTATGCGTACTATTCAAAAGGTTATAGATAATTGTCTCTCATCCTTTCCACATCTCAAAAAAACAGTAAAACATTTATTGTGCAATGTAAATTAAATTAAATTGAATTAATCTTTCATTTTATAAAATAAAATACAATTTTTTATATATATATATATATATATATATATATATATACACATATAAAACATATTATACATATACATATATATAACTTATTTTATATATACATATACATATATATATATATAAAAGGACAGGTAGTAATAATTATTAATAATAACAGAATACTGAGAAAGAAGCAGCATGGGTTCCAATATACTGTATACAAAAACAAACAGAAAAAATAAATGTGTGTGTGAATATATATATATATATATATATATATATATATTATAGAAACTCTTGAACAGTAGTGTATAACATATGTATGTGTAGGTGTGAGATTCTGCCACAAGAAAATGAGATCTCTGTGAGAGTCTATGAGATCTGAAAGAATGCAATTATTTTTCATTCAATAAATAATCTGCAACCTGCCTCTCCAGCACTGCGTAATTGTTCAGATCATCACAGAGAGAGAAAGCATTTACTCTGAAAGCAAGAAGAGAGCTTGAATATCACGATCAAAGAGCTAATAACCTAGAGTACTTCCCCAACCTGACGTTTTCTTGTTTCTTTCGGCCAAAAAGGCAGTAAACGCTCATTAAGGAGGGAAATGAATTTCCTACCGTGGCAGTCGTGAACGTTTGTTTTTAAAACATTCTCAAATAAGCTGAAGTAACATTTGCTCTCTTTTTCAACGTGAATAAGCTAACCAAGCGAGACAAACACAATCCATGTGGCCACGTCAACAGATTAACCAGCTCCTGCATGTAGAACTGTCACTCACAGCCAACCGGAGCTGACACCCCATCTCTCTTTTTCACTGCATCATGAGAGCTGAGGTCCAGGCTGACAGATGATCGGGGTACAGAGGGTAAGGCGTAAAGGGGCTGTTCCGTGGGGTTGGAACTGTGGACAGCAGGCAGGTAGAAAAATGAGGCCTCACTCCCAGCTGACAGTCCAATCCCTCAGCCCACACCATTAGCACAGGTAGAGCTTTCACACACATGGCGTATTGGAGGAGATGCCACCCATAAACAAACTGGCGCCTGCCGCCAGCAGAGGGGTTGGATTGTATGATAGAGGTTATTAAGTCCGACGTTCATAGCCTATCAATCAATGCCACGAGAGACGGGTTAAAATGGGTTATTTCTTTTTCAGTGTGGATGGGAAGGACTGGCAAATCTATCAGTGTCTTACATAGTGCGGACACAGGCAAAGCACAGAGGTGGACAAAGGTTGCATCATCTTTTACTCTGTCTGGATCTATCATTCACTTTTTTCTTCTTTTTTCTCTGGATATGGAATTGGTTCATTAAAAGCAACAGGTTTTAGTTTTACAGCTCTGTTTTGAAATCTGAAATAGAAATCTTACACCTTTCAGTGGTGCTATGTGCTGACATGTAGCACTATTGTGTTTCGGGAGTCCAGAGTTTGAGTCTTGCTCGTGGACCTTTCCTGATCACCAAGGGTGCCAATATTAGTGGAGGGCACTGTATATATATATATATATATATATATATATATATACACACCTATCACACATAGAACACACGCATACAGACATATTATGTAGCCAACTTTTATTCACAATTTAATAAATTATATAACATATAATTAATTATAACACACTTTTCGATCAATCACAAGTAATTAATTGGACAATGCTAAACATTAGTAACTATTAATACTGTCCCCAGCCTCACTGCAATCATACCACTTTTGTTTGGTAGATACGGTGTTAACATCTGCCACTTATACTAACATTTAAAAAGTTTTAAAAGCACCATAACTTTATACAGAAGAAGAAAAATATTTTATACCTGGGGGGAGGAAACAAATCCCTTTTATTCTTCAAAATCAGTTGTTCTAAGACAGACAGAGAACTGTATGGAGCATGTATCTTTGCTCCTACCTGGTTTGAGATCGAAGATATTTAGTGTTACAGTTGCCCACGGCCTCCCCTGCAGTTCCTCAGACCCTGACAACTTAAAGATGCTGTTCACAGCTTCTGTGTGTAAGATTCATATCAGGAAAACTCAAATCCAATAGCCTTGAACCCCACAGGTTAATTCTTCCATTATTATTTTAGCCTGCAGAAAGTGAGACGAGTCAAAAAGGAGAAAACTGCAATTAGATATGAACCATCGGGCATCTCAACAGCCTGCTTCTTACAGTGCTGTCACAATCTGTCATGATATATCCAGCCCTGCCTTTAGATAAGCAACAAAGAGAAAATGAATTAGATGCCGGATCATCTTTCACTGAAGCCTAGAGGAGAAAACCTCACTCTGTGCCCATGAGGTTTAACCGCCTGACGACTTTGTCAAGGAAAAGACAGGAGCTGTCTGACATCAAAAACGTGTCACTCATTAGATTACTGTCATCGCCATTTGAAGAGAGCTCTTTATTACCTCATAATCCTGCTCAATGGGGTTTATTGACTTGAAGTGTTCATCACCATATCAAGGTCTGGTCATTTAAGGTTTGTGTACACATGGTGATAAGACATGATTTATTATTTATTTTCCCTCAGAAATCCACTGCAAAAACCTTCCCAAGGCCTTGTGGAGTGAAAAGCAGTTTAATACAGTCACACTATATTACAAAATATCACTGTAATGAGTCATGGATATTTGGCATGAGACATCAGTTGTGAGGCATACTGTACAGTTTAAAAGTAATATTTAAAATGCATTAAAAAAAAAATTCTTATGCTCGTCTAGGCTACGATTATTAAATATGTGCATATATATATATATATATATATATCAGAATATATATATATATGTTACAATATAAATTCTAACAATATGAAGACCTGCAAATACAGTACATGCTTTTTAAAATATATATTGTATATGTGTATTTATGTATACATAACAATCTAATCATTTGACAGCACTACTTTGAATTGTAATTATGTGTTTTTGTTCAGATTAATTTTTACCTCGATTCAAATTCAATTCAAATTCTGAAATCAGTTTGAAATTAAAAGCCATTTTCTGTTAATTTCTGAATTCAGTATTTTCCCTTAGTTGAATAAGAGGTGTGTTGACACTGAGATTTCTTTAGCCAGTGACTCGGGTGGTGTGAGATAGGTAGCTGTAATCCAGACAATGCTGTTAGGGATCAGCCAGGGTCAGCAGACTAAGTGTCTTCACTCAGTGATTCCCCTGTCCATCTCTGTAGTGGATTAGGGCAGAACCCCTTATCTCTTTACTTTGATACAGGTATTCCTCTCCGGATAGTGCTGTATTTAAAGCCTGAGGTTTATGCTGGGGAGTGGAAGTGTGAACACAAGCTTAAGGAGGGAATCTTTTATGATCACATACTGATGTGGGGTTATCTCAGCACAAGCGGGGAAAAGGGGAAATCTTAGCGTTGCATCTAGGGAAACGGATGAAAGTTTAGTGTTTTACACTTTCATGGTTTTATCATTGTCAAGATTGACACTGCTCGGGGAAGTTTTGAGGGTTGAGGACATATTTTAGAGATCACAGTTGTTTGAAAGGAATCTAAATCTACAGCCCTGCAGCAACTAGATTTTATATTTCAGCTGAGCTGTGAACTCGCAGTCTGAATTGAAAGTGACACGAGAGAAAGATTGGGTGCAGTAAGATGGTAAACAGGAAAGAAATTTCAATTGCATGTGACAACATGTAAACAGAGTGTCTGATTTATAAACTAGTTGAGTTTGAGTTCTTTTTCATGAATTGATCAAAGTGTTTCATGAATCAGTTTGAATGAACTCACTAGTTACGAGTCTGAATCGTAGAGATACTGTATGCTAAATGAATCGGACATCAGAGTTTATTAATGAGTTATCAGCTGACACCCACACTGAACATCAGATTAATTGTGAACCGTTAACATTAACAAAGATGAATAAATACTGTAATAAATGTATTGTTCTTTATTTGGCTATTACATTAACTAATGTTAACTAATATAACCTCATTGTAAGGTGCTACCAAAAAATGATGAGAACGAAAGTAATGGCATGGGCTAAAATAATCATAATAATAACAACAACATATATTTTTTTAACCATTTGCAGTTAAATATACACTTTTGAATAACACAAAAGCAGCATTAATGACTTTGTAGCATGTTGTTAGAAGCAGATGTAGTGGAAAACAAAAGAATCATTGTAGGAAATGCTGCTGTGGTGTGTGTGTGTGACATGGTTTAGTGAAAAGTAAATGTTGGGGGGATAATTTTAGCATGTGGGACAAAAATGTCACCACCAATACATATGGCTTTTCAAGGTCACACACTGACAGGCCTGGTTTGGCCGTCTATATGTGTGTCTCTATCCATTTTAGATGTGGGTCACATCTCCTTACGTTTTTTCCTCCTTACACACCAGCGTTATTCTTCAGTGTTCTGCTGTACTGTTAGCCTGGGCCCGCCCATACTTCAACATACAGCCCATACTTGACGCTACGTTCAATTTCGCGAGCAAAGTCAGTCTGGCAAAGCTGCCCTTTTTGAGCATTTCCATTCCCAAAAAATGAGCTCTCCCCAATTGGTTAAGGTGTCTTCAAGTTCTGTCGCTACGCATACTTCATCGGAATGAGTGGTCTGATTGGTTGTAGATTCGTCCAGTAGTATAGAGAGGCATCTGATGGACGCAGGTTAAGCCCACCTACCAGAAGGCGAGTAGTAAGGTAGCTTGGCCAGAATAAGCTCGTATGAGCTTTATAGTCGTGGAATCCAGGCTACTGTACTATATATTTATTTGAACATTCACTAAAACAACATGTGTCTGTCTGAGCCTTCATCCGCTAGCTGACAGGTTCAGCTTCTTACATTTTTATGAGTCCTGTACCCATGGGTCCGGCTGGACACGTGTCATAATGATTTGGTTGGACATCACCTCCATCACTTCTTCACCCATCAGGCAAATCATGACCATTTCACAGTTCTGCAGTCCTTCCAGGTCCTGCGGTTCTACGGACTATTGTTTGGTGCAGGTTAATTATTTAGTAGCTTCTTCCAGTGTCCATTCAAACATGGTTCATATAAATATGACTTGACTTGAGAAAAACAGCTTGCTGTTCTGTATGTTGGTAGATGCATTCCTACCTACAAAGTTAATCATTTAAAATGGGCTCAGATCAAGTTTTATAAAGCACAATGACAATCATTAAAAATTGTATTTCATGACTTTTTCATTCGGTACTCTTTTTATTGCTCTAGAGAAGTTAATTATTTGATTATGGCTTATATAGTGAAATATCAGATCTTATTTTAACGAAGCGCATGAAATCCTCATTCTTCCGTAAAGCAGCAATAGAGTCGGAAATGTAATTTTTTTAAAAAGATATATGAATATGGCACCTTTGGGGAAAAAAAAAAAATCACCCACTAAACTATAACTTCCTCTTTGTGCAGTTTGTAGTTAAAGTATAATTAACTAGGCAAAGTAAAACTATTATGTTATATTGCATTATATTATGTTATTATATGTATTATATTATATTTTAAGTTGATGCAACCTAAGCTAAAGCTGCAGTCTTTGGTTTTCCTTGAACATTTGGCAGACCTATTCACATTGCTTTATGGGAAGCCAGTTAAAGTCAGTTGTGCACTATAAATCAGATTGCATTATGGGTACACAACAGTGAACTATATATGGAATGAAATTGTTCACTAAGAATTTGGACAGCTCTACAAAATGCTGACACCCTATATAGTGCACTGTAGAGTCTCTTGTGAAGTAAAGGAAATCCCTGGAGCCCTCATCAGCAGCCCATACACTGGTGGGCATCCATCAGCTGACAACAAATCTTTTTGAGAAATATTTCATTGTGACCATAAAACTGTATTTTGCATTATTTTTATGCCAAAATATAGTTTTTGCCCATATGACAACTGAATTATTTAGTTGTTTTTCCTTCTCTATTTATATGTAGCATTGTATTCAAGATGGAAAAAAACCCCACATGATTTTATTCGCGTTGAATGTTATTTATATTTCACTCATTTGTTTTTGCTTAAAATGTTTTTAAAAATAAAGAAATGAATAGCACTCTCACTGTTTGAGAAAAGAGCATTTTTAATGCTGTGCTTTTTAATGTGAAGTCAAGTAAGGCTCCTTTATGATTATTTGATTGCACATGCTGAGATGTTTTAAATCTCTCAGCGCTTTTGTGCATTTTTTCAGGTTTATACTTGACTGCATTTTGCCTCTCATCTCTCAAATGTTTTGTTTTTGCGTGGCTCTGCTATAGCATGCATTGTTGCATTTTCATTCTGCAAATACTCCTGAATCCAAAGATTTTATGTGTATCCACTGAAAAGGAAAATCCTTCCTGTGGAGGATTTTGAGATTGATTCGTGATGTTTGCGTGGAGAGAGCATCTCTCAAACATGTATGGAAAATGTTAAGCAGTCTGAAGAGAGACGTTTGATCAGAGGAACCTCTCAGTGAGCTTTGACTGTTAACTCGGTTAGCTCTGACCTCTAGTGAGCCTGTCTATATCTCTACAGACAGACATAACATGGCTCTCAATGACCTCTGTGGTTCTCTCTCTTTCTTTTTCCCTTTTTTTTCTTTCTGTATAATTAATGCCCGTGGAGCACATCAATTTACATTAAAAACAGAAATACACTGAAGACATGATAGGAACATGAGTCTAGTGCCCTCTGCCATGGTTTCTGCCCTTAAGACATTGTGATATGCATCAACGTTCTCTCATAGGGACATTTGAGTAACGAGCCTGTAAGTAAACAGTTAAAGTTCATAACACTTTAAATAAGGGGAGAGCAACACTTTTTCTACTCATTTGTTTAGCCTGAAGCTTAGATATTTTGCTCTATTATCTTTGACATGGGTCTATAAAAACTCTACTCATGTCAAATATATAATTATGTGTGTTAGTATAAATATATATATATATATATTATGAAAAATATATATATCACGATAAATCACAGGTTGTTTATATATTAATTTATATATAAAATAAAAATTATATATAAAATAAAATATATTAATATAATTATGTGTATTATATATATATATACTTATTATTATTTGTATATATATATATATATATATATATATACGTATATATATATATTGTACACCACAACTTTTATTTTAGATGCAATTAATTGTTGCCCAGCACTAATGTATATAAGCAGCAAAATATTAAGCAGCAAAACCTTTCATAATAACAACCTTGTTATTATGAAGCACTAATAATAATTGAATTAATTTGCTGCCTGTGAGTTTGTGTCAAATTTTGCATTTGTCCAGAGCCAGTGGTCCTAAAGGAAGTCTAAAAAAATCCCAAATCTCAATTTTTTTCAGAAACTGAGTAGTTCAACCCCACAAACAGCTCTTGTCATTTTCAAATCAATATAAATAAAACACTCATTCAAAACAACTATTTTACGGGTTACCTGAAGAGTCAGGAAGCGCCACTGTTGTGCATTTGTTTGTAAATAGTAATTTCATCTGCTTCTCAGTGTTTTATTTACTGTGAAAAGGAGCCAAAAATGTGTATGTGTTCATATTATTCTGGATGGGGATTATTCTCAAGAGAGATAATAGGTTTATCAGTTTCTCATGCACATTCTTGACCTAAAGTTCAGGTCTGGCGGGAGAACAGCCAACAGAAGAAATCAGTCAGTGATTCTGCCTGTCAGAAGGAGGAGAGCTAAAAGACAGCAGGAGTGTACAAACAGGGATCGGATGGAGCAGAGACTGACAGGATAGGGCTGGTGTGAGACTCCCTCACATCCAACAGATCCCCAAATTATTTGGTGTTGAAAGGGCCAGACGAGACGTCAGGAGACACGGAGAGAGCAGACAGTGAAAGCATCTCCTCAGCCGTGTGTTAATTACGTCTCCTATCACCCTGAGCTGAGAGCTGAGATGGACCTTCAGGGTCAGTGCCGCCCCTCACTGAGCAACAGACTTAAACAAACTATTTCTTAACATTTTTGTATGCATACACTGCATAAATTACTCATACAGTAGGATATACAGTATATACACAAGTTAGGAGGTTTTAGTGTTTTATTCTGCTCAACAATGCATTTATTTGATAGAAATGCGCAGTAAAATAGTAATATTTTTAATTGTTGTTATTATCATTAATATTATTGAAAATAACTTTTAAAACGATGGTAGAATTGAATTTTCAGCAGCTATTACTCTGTATTCTACGGTGTCACATGATATTTAAAAAAAATATGCTAATAATCTATGTTGTGTTGTTTAAAAAAAAAAAAAAATATAATATATTATAAATTATAAATTATATTATATTATTTTGTTCTGGATTCTTTAATGAATAAAAGGAACAGAGTAGAGAACACCATTTATCTGAAAAAGTGTTGTAATATTGATGCATTTTTATTTTACATTAAACTAAATTCAATGTGTCTTTGCTAAATAATTAAATTAATTTAAATAAATCTTACTGGCCCAGTTTTTTTATATAAAAAATTTATTTATTTATTTTATGTTAGAGCTTTCTGGATTTATGGATTTTTATTTAACCATTTTTGTGCATTATTAATAAAAAATATTTAAGACAGTATATTAAAATAGGATATTAAGATTTTATACAACATTTAAAATAATTTTTACCATCACATTTTCCAAAATCTTAATAACTCAAATTACGTGTTCTCATCTCCTAAAATCCGATCTCTCAACACTTGAACACATTTTTCAGTTTGAATGCACTTTAAAATGACCTTTTTTAAAATGGAAAAGGCACTTGTTTGATGACTCCTCCTCCTCTCCTTCACGATATTAAATATTAATCTCCTCCAATCTATTTATTCTCAATCGATACGCTATGTTAACACCAAGACTGCTTTCCCATCTCAGCTCGGGCTCCGGTGATTAATATGGCAGTTAGAGGCATCATCTCTTACATTTACTGGTCAATGTGTCATTACTTTCTCATCAAGATTGCAGTGTGACGACCCTAGCACCTGCCACAGATGGCAGAAAAGTGTAAATGATCATGTCGAAGCAACTTAATGGATCAGTAAATCTACAAGAAATTGGCAAGCACCCATGATAAATAGCTAATGGACCACATTTTGGGATGCAAGATGGGTATGTACAAACAGTCATGCGAATTACATAACAGCGGAGGTGCTGGGTAATAAAGAAGTGGGTGTTTTTTGGATGAATAAGTAGTGAGTGTTCAGTGTTGGATTTGTGTGCGTATTCAACAGACTGTTGTTTGTAGTAACTGCTGAAAGTGTGGAGAGAGTTGAGCAGCAAACAGCCATATGGAGATGTTTGCGTAAGTGTTAAGTGCATATGCTAGTCTATGGCGCGATTTCAAAACTCAAAAATCCTTCTCCTTCCTATCCTCAGGTTTTCCCAATGAGCCTGCAGCAGAAATCGCCCTGAAGACCGTGCATGACTGGATCCTAAGCAACGAGGTAGGAGCAGGACACCCTTCTTATTTCACATGTCCTCGCGCTCAGAGTTAAAAGAGAGCACTCAGTTTAAAGGGCTTTTTTTAGAATAGGAAATGCTTGTGAAGAAAAGGATGTGTTGGAACCAGAATCCACAGTCCATTTCTCTGATGGAAAATCAATTAAAGCTTACAGCTCTTCCAGGAGGAAAATGTGCAGTGGCAACTTCATGTTGGTCTCTCTTTGATTATGCTTGGATACACAACTTTGAGGTTTGAGCTCTTTTTTGCAACGCATTAATGACCTGCCTTTTCTTATATCTGAGACACCAGGTCTAGGCAACCAATTCCTTGTGAAATCTTGAAAACCAAGCTGCCTTGATCACCTGTGCAGCTAGTTGCCTTCACACGCTTTGAATTCGAAAGCGTTTCTGCTCGAGTAAGGTCCTTACATGGTCTGTTGGCTTTTTAAATGGGACTGTGCTGCCTATTCGGTGCATGAAGGTAGGGAGGAAGTGTGAATAAAATAAGCCAAATGAATTTGTAAATCAATTAAGTCATTACAGTGCCGTTGAAAGATTGAACGCATGAATGTGTAGTGATGTTGACAGGTGGATGTGTTAATTAAGTGTTTGACTTGACAGGTTTATTTGTGATCGTTTACGTCATTGTCTTTTTGTAAAGATTGCTTCAGTATGTTTAGACCAAACTGACTGTAAAAAGCATATTACGGGATTTGTTTTGACAGTCGTAGAAGCGGATGAATGAAATCCCGCTTAACTTTACATTAACTGAAGTACAGCTGCTGACCTGCCAGTTAATCATCCCGTTGTTAGAATGAACACGATCAATAACTCAATCACTCAGCCATCATAAACTCTAATGTTCTGCTTGCTCTTGAGTTATTTGACTTTGATGATGACAAGTGAGTAGTAGTGTTTTTTCAGTGGGGTTCTGTGGACCCCTTTTGTAATAGGAAATAATCTTAAGAAATGGGGATTTTTTTATTGTATATAATTCTGGTTTACTATATGTTGTTGTCATTTGTGACCCTTGAAGAAACAACTTGAGTCTTAAGTCACATGGCTATATTTGTAGCAATAGCCAACATGTATTGGTCAAAATGATAGATTGTTCTTCTATGCCAAAAGTCTTTAGGATATTAAGTAAAGCTCATGTTACGTGATGATATTTTGTCATTTTCCTACCATAAATATATCAAAACTTAGTAATATGCATGGCAAAGAACTTCATTTGTATGACTTTAAATGTAATTTTCTCAGTATTTAGATTTTATAGAATAGATTCTAGATTTTGAAATATTGTCCTACCCTAACAAACCATACATCAATGGAAAGCTTATTATTCAGATGATTTGTAAATCTCAATTTCATTTTTATGACTGGTTTTGTGTCCAGCTTCACATTTACTGCCACTTTTGTCTTACACGGGCCTTTAAATGTTCAAAACGTTTGCACAGAATTCGCATAAATCCTTCTAATTTACTGCAGTGACTTTGCATTATTACATATAAGTTTATTTGAGGATATGAAAACTATTTTATAAAGCCTGTGTACTAATTTGTTTGTTGTGTGCTAGCCATAATTGGTAGTCAGTCAGTAAAGCTATAAGAATTAGTCGAAAAAGAAACCTGGGCCAAGTTTAATTTAGTAATCAGGCATCCCAGCTGCCAAACAGCATCGTGCACTTACTGTATTTCTGCTTATATGTGAATAAAATTCTTTAAATGCATTAAATATCCATTCTGAGTAATTAATTTAATAATTGAGTAAAGCTTTCCACTCTAAATCTCAGACTTTCAGTCATGTAACGCTGACACTGACTTTGTTTATATACTGCTGTAATCCATCTGCTGACCCTTATTAAGACACTGCAGTTAGGAATTTGCCTTGTGAGCAGTATTTTCCTATTATCTTAATCCCAGTAAGCTCATATTTGCAATAAACAGAATTAAATTAAGACTTCAGACTGCTTGTGAAATATGCGTAGCAGCTACAGTACTGTACTAACACTTATATGGAAGAAAAAGAAGCCTTATAATGCTCAAGAAATCCTGGGTTTCTTAAAAATTAACAGCATTAATATGCAACTTTCAGGATGTACTCTGAGTAAAAGGAATTGTAAAGAGGAATATAAATGGAGTAGTTAACTTAGAAAGGCATACAAACAAATAAAAGTTTGTAGGTACCACTCTCGTTCCTCTGGGTTTTTCAGAATAGATTCCATAACTGATTTCTGGGCCGCTTTTATTGAGTGGCCTTTACCTGCGGGAGTAGAGGGCAGTTTAATTTATTGTGATTGTTAGGCCAAAGCAAAGCCTGCAGGTTGATTGTAAACTGAAGGGAAGTGAGGATTAATTACAAGAGTATTTAGCCAGAGTGGACAAAACACATCTAGAGTCGTAAGAGGGATTTATTGTTCTGTTCTAATGGTGTGTCTTCACTCCAAGTCTTACCTGATCTTTTTACTGACTTCTAATAATGCTATCTATTTATTTATTTACACCTGCTGATACTGCTTTCCCCCCCATTTCCCCCCCATGCTGTCTTCTTTTCTTTTTTCCTTTTTTTTTAAGGAACTTTTTCAGAAATGTATATTAATAATAAATGCCTTTTATTGGTGCAGATATGTATGGACTCAACTACTGAATGTGTTGAATCATTAAACCATCAGTTCTAATGACTAAAGATGTTTCACACTGAACTTCAGAAGGTAGATACTCTGATAATGCTCCGGTAATATTTCAACATAATAATAAAGATGAGCATAAGAACTCAGATGATTTGATTTGTACATTATTTATAGAAAAGGGCAGCTGCCTGAAGCTCCTTATTTGATGTTCCCTGCTGATTTTTGCTATTGCTATCATAGTAATATTATTTCGGTTGAAGGGATATTCATCTTTTTTAACTTCTGTGGAAGACAAAAGATGTTGTGAAGAATGTTGGTCGCTAAACAATTTTGGTAATCATTGGTTATGTTGGTTTTATTTTGGTTAACTTAAGCTTCCAGAGAGATCTTAGGTAATATGGATGATTCTGCTCAGAACTTTCACAAAATATTTAAAGATCCATCTCTGTCCCTTCCAGTCAAGCAAGAGTCAGGAGTTATAAAAAAGCATGAGTTTTAAACTGCCTGACCTGCAAACCTCCAGAAGTCCAGGAGCCAAGCACTGTAAGAGAAGAGAAGATTTGATGTGTGACTAGGTCCACAGATTTTTTCTATTCTATTCTATTCTATTCTATTCTATTCTATTCTGTCAGGCTTTCCTGAATACACAGTTGAAACTCCAAGCGTGAAGGGTAATTTGCTGCGCTGATAGCATCTCTGTCCATAACGGTGAAAGTGTCATTATGGGCAAGAGGTGCATTAGTTCATGGAGAGCATCCTGGGACATACGTACATGTATGACATACACTGTTAACTTCACAATAAGGTGCATTAGGCCTGGCTTGTAAATTAGAGCCCAGGTTCTTAGCCACCTTAAGATGCCTCCACTTATATGTGTAATATATCATGGTACAGCTGTGCCGCAGCACCTCACACTCCGACAATTGTGATTGATGACTGAAGGTTAACCTTCGCGGGCCAGGCTGTGTGTTCACTATACCGCATTGGGGAAGAGTAATGGAGATGGGGTTTTCTGATGGAAGCTGGGCTGCAGTGAGAAGGGGGTGAGGTTCTTTCCTGCAGAACCACAGTCAAAAACATTATTATTATTATTATGCTTTTTTAACTTTTATTGTTTCTTGAGCAGCAAATCAAAAAAGGATTTCTGAAGGATTATATAGATTGGAGTAATGGCTGCTGAATATTCAGCTTTGCCATTGGAGTAATAAATTGGATTTTAAAATATAATAAAATAGAAAAGTGTTATTTATATTGTAATTGGCTAAAATTTAAACAAATTAGTTTTTACTGTATTTATTTAAAACAAGCAAATGAATTAATTAAAACAATTTCAAAACCTTTAAACCACATTTCTTTGTTTGTTTTTGTTGGTTTGCTTTTTACAGCCTATATAGATTCAAGGTATTTGATGTAATATTTATAGTTTAATAAAAGTACAAGTGAAACATATTTTATAACACTCTCAAAGAGAATGATGAAATGACGGATTGCTGTAGATTTGACATAGAGTTCCAACTTTGTAGAAACTATATTCCCTCGTCTCAATGGTAACTTCTTAAAAATCCTACCCACACAAAACTCTTACAAACACAAAAGGGACCATAAAAATACACACAAGCACCTCATCCCTTTAGGTTTTGGGGTCACGCTCACTCTGGAAGTTCTTCTTTTAATATGAGATAGATTAGCTTTGTGTTTATCCCCTGTTCCAGCTCACCATGACCCTGCTAGACTTACAGAGCTTCACAGAAGGCATTTGTGCCCTGCGTGAAATCATTCTGAAAAGCCAAGCAGTGGGTGTTTTTTTTTTTTTCCCTATTGTGTTAAAGTTGAGCAAAAGCGGACGAGCATATCGGCTTCAGCACTGCATGTTCCAGCTCTGTCATGATCTCACATCTGAGGGCATCAAAGTAGGAAGTCATGCTTTCATCTGCTCTTATAAGTTCAGACAACACTGCACCCTCTTTCCCTCAGATATATTTCTCATCAGTATGACATCAGTCTGATTTCTGCATGACAGACTGTGGCAACCGTTGACATTCGTTGAGCCCTCTGCCCCAACCAACATGATGAATCAATTACAGTGGCTGCCCTGTTTTCAGAGGCTTAATAAACTCTATTGCTCTATTTCAGTGCTTCTTAAAGTACAGGTTTCTAAACCAAACTGGGTCAGGTACCTGTAAATGTCGGCTGCTGCATGTTTTAATAATATGTGCAGTTATTTCTTTAATAAGGTTAACTAAAATGGCAAAGAGCAAATGTAATCTTTTTATTTTATTCTTCGACAAACTTTGATACAGTGACCATGCAACAATATTTTTTTAATTCCAGTGCAAATATATAGGATTTTTTTTTTTTTTAAAAGCAGCTCATTTAGGCTTCTTTCTTTTTTGTGTATATAATTTAGTTTACATTGAATATTTTGTGTAGTGTACATATTATTACAGTATATCACATATACATATGCATATTATATATGAAGTGTATAATAAATAATACATTTGAGTCCATGTTATGAGTCTATGTTAGAAAATGTTATGAAAAATGTTATATATGTTAGAAAAAACACAATGTAAACATGATATATATATATATATATATATATATATATATATATATATTATGGAGTTATCCGTTTTTTGTGAATAAAGTTGTCTTTTATATATAAGTATATGTCAAGTTTTAAAATGAAATGACATAAAATAGGTATATTTAAATAGGGACTTGAATTCTTTTCTTCTTTTTAATTCTTCTTGTTGTATAATGCATCACTTCCATCATACAAATTGTGCAGGGTTAGTAGAAGAACGACTGTGACATCTCATCTTAGAAAAAAACAAAGCTCAGCGTGATTGCAGCAGCCTTTATCTGGGCTGTTGTGCTGCCTGGAAAACTCTTCTTCAATCACAGCCACTGATTGTCCATATGCCACCAATGTGCTACTTCTCTCCACCATGTCAAGCAGCTCCAGTCATCTGTTTGCTTTATTTCCCATTTTCACACCTAATTCGGTGTAATTCGGACCTACACTGCTCTAATCTACCGGTGAAAAATGCAGTGTGACACTTTATTTGGCTGCCGCCTCTAAATTTGCAACCAGCAGACGGTTTAATACAGCGTCTCGGACGGCCCGCATCACCCACGCTGCTCTGACACATAAAACAGATTGTGGAGATTCCCTGCTAATAAACCCTTGACTGAACCAGGAATCCATGCCATGCTCTGAGAAAGTAAGCGTTACTAAGCGATGCTGCTGTCACTGCACTTGTGGCTTTTAAGGACTGTGCTCTTTTTCCTCCTGTTTTATTTTAGTTTCTAAAAATGTTTGTTTATTTTATGCCATCTGCCATTTAAGGGATGCGGATAATAAATGCAATCTCCCACAGGAGCTCCGGAAGCTGAGATTG
Source organism: Enteromius unitaeniatus (assembly GCA_032359435.1). Lineage (NCBI taxonomy): Eukaryota > Metazoa > Chordata > Actinopteri > Cypriniformes > Cyprinidae > Enteromius > Enteromius unitaeniatus. The sequence goes on from JAUMHI010000054.1 coordinate 15,811,754, forward strand.
AATGGCTAATAGAAACAAATGCCTGTCGTGATGCGCGATTTGCCATTCGAGCGGTAAATATCATTTCAAGTTCAGCAGGAACTGTGGCAGGTAGACTGTAATATGACATCAGGGAGATAGTCGATGTCATTTTGTTGAGGAAGATATATTGAAAATGTCGACCAGAGAATAGGGCAGAATGGCTTTGTGTTGTGGCTGTTCCAAATAAACAGCTATGTATAAATGGCCTATAATCATCTTAAGACTTTAAGCAGTTACCTTTATTTAATAATAAAAAGGAGGGATGGTTTGTGACCGAAACGCTCTGTTCCAAAACTTAGTGAGCATTTAAGCCATGCAGAAAGGTTAAAGGCCCAGAATTATTATGAACATAGTCCTAATCAGTTCTGAACAGTGTCAATAACATATTTTAGAATAATTATAAACTAATTATATCTAATATATTTTAGAATTATTAAAAGCTCGAACATTTCTATGTACCACATACTGTATGTGACCCTGGAAAACAAAACCAGTCATAAAAATTGTACATTTTTTGAAATAGAGATTTATATATCATCTGAAAGCTTTCCATTTATGCATGGTTGCATTTGTTAGAAAATGACAATATTTGACAGAGATACAACTATTTGAAAATCTGAAATCTGAGGGTGCAAAAAAAGGAAATACTGAGGAAAAAAGTTTTATATGCTTTCTAGAATATTGAGTATTGAAAAAAGAATAAAAGTTTTACACATTACTATATACTTGTGATATATATATAGTAATATACATATATATAAGGCTTATATAATGTAAACAAAAACTTATTTTTGATGGAATTCATCTTAATTAATCATTTGACAGCACTAATATATTTATATACATAAATTATATGTTTCTTTTGTCAGTGTTATTATTGTTAAAATGTGTTTTGAAAATTTGGATACCTCCTACTTTTTTAGGGGAAAAAATCTACATGCTTTGAGAAAGATGAGATCGCCTCCATGCTGTATGTTAGTCATTTTTATAGGTTTTGTTCAGTAGGCAGCATGGTAGCTCACTACATTTTGGAACAGATCTTTTTTTAACTTAAGGGTGAAGTGCTCTTTGGTGTGGAACGGTTCGTATGTCTTTCATTGCTGTAGGTGGACACTAGAGACCAGGTGGGGGTGTTCACTGGTTGCTAGGCGGTGCGGTTCAGTTTCGGTGAAGTCAGTGAGAAAGAGATGGAAATGTCAGATGTTTCTCCTCAAGATGCTCACCGAAGTGAGACGCTGGCATCTCTTTTATATCTCACGTTGGTGTCACACCCGCCATTACTATGCTGAAGTGGTGCGCAGACACATCCTAAGGCTAACCCATAAGATTACTATTGCATTCATAGGAGCTGCGTTTTTTTTTTTTTTTTTTTTTTTAGTTATCTGGCCTTACTTTTCGAGTTTGGGCCATGCTGCCATAGAGAATCCTTCTCAGGGTGAGGTCAAGAACAAATTGAAGACAGCGAGATACTCGCGTTGTTGTATATACACACATTACCATGATGGAGTAGCCGGTAGTCCATGTTGGAGTCGCTCCAGGGTTCTGCCACCAGAGACCTCTTTAAGCACTGCTCACTTGTTCTCTGCGTGTCCAATCAGAGCACACAGTGCTGAGGGTGCACTTTTCTTTTCTTTTCTACTGACATGGAACTATCTGTCTCAATAGAAAAGGTCATAACCTGTTTATCTAACACAGCCCTCTATTACTTATTCACTGTCCCACAAGGAAACAGCTGTGGCTTTCAGAAAATTTGCGTTACCAGAGGGATGTGCAGTGCTACAGTACGTGTCAGCCGGTAGCATTTAGTTCTACAGATCAGGGTTGGGGCCATTCATGAATTGATTTTTGAATTAATGGTAAATTCCAATTCACTTTCTGGAATGGAATTGGAAATACATGCAGCTGACAGGAAATGGAATTGGAATTACAGGAAGTGGAATTCAATTCAGGAAGAATTTCACTGAATTCTGTTTATTGCTGAGCATTTATTTGTCATTGCATTTAAAGACACATTTGAAGTTCATACATTTGAACGTTATTTATGTTGATTTACAAATATCAAGCATTGTAAGAAATAGAGATGATCAAATGCAAGTAAATAAAAATGAGAACAGTACATTATGAATTAATAATTGACTGACAGTGGTGATACATTTTTGAATACATTCAATATATGATTAGCAAATGTTTTGGTC
>JAUMHI010000054.1:15814069-15907239 GCA_032359435.1 Enteromius unitaeniatus
TCTCTCTCTCAAGCACACCAAGGCTGCATTAATTTGACCAGAAATACAGTAAAAAGTAATATTTCGAAATATTTAAATAAAAAAAATGTAAAAAATGTGTGCTTCTTTCGTCAGTGTCTATTTGGTCAGGTTGGCAGAGGCTATTTACACTAACCCCTAACAACCCCTTTACAGTTTGTTCTGTTTAATTCATCCTTGCTGAATACATATATATATTTTAAGTATGTATTAAAATATTGTCACTACAAACTGTTTACTGGTAGTGCATATGCTTATTGTTACCAGTAGGCTGCAATAAGTGTCTGTTTTTACAGTCATTGAATCTGTTTTATTCAAATACACTGATTCATAAAGCTGTTTTTATGAGTCATTCAGCTAATCCATTCAAAGCACACTGATTTATTCAGGACAGCAATCTTTTTAAAATCAATTTTCATTGACGGAGCAAAAACAAAATAACTGGCTATATTTAAATTAAACTAAAGCAATACGTCCCAAGAAGCCATGGTTTACACTGAATTTATAACAGCTAAGGGGCATTGTTACAGCCCATACAACCCCCCCTAGCTGTTTCACTAAATAAAACAGCGCAAAAAAGTGCAATGACATTAATAAGAACATTATTCTTCCGCCAAACAGTTGAGTTCCTTAGAAACAGTTTTGGTTCCAACAAAGTGGTTGCCAAGCAACACTCAAATGGTAAACAAAGGTGTATATTTATAAAGTTGCTTACAACAGCTTCAATCTCTTTCAATCAGAATCAAGGACCAGAACTAAATGTATCAATATACTTTTTTTGTTTATTGGACTGTTATACAAAAACAATATCACATGACCATGCTCCACCTAAGACTCCATCTTATCAGAAACGGCTGGTGCTGTTGGTGGTATCTCAGTAATGAAGATACTGTTTCTGGCATGACGATCTCAATATACAGCCATATACTTGTCTGTTACGTTATTTTAATATAAAATATATCTTATACTTTTATCTGCTGTATATGTTCAAGTACTTAATAAATTATAATGTATAATATGCATACAACATATCTGGAAATTATGTTTGTCTCCTGATGTATCCGAATACTTTAAAAATAATAAAATGGTAAATTGCTTACTCATTCATCAGCATAAAGAGAATGATTGAACTGTCAGGTGTTTAAATGAGTTTGTGGTACATAACAGGCTTCAAGAGAAGGGCATCACCTTCACACAGTCACTTTAATTCTCCTCCTGTCTCTGTCAGTGTTTGAGGGCCTAACATCACACAAAACAGTGTCCTTAGTTTGTTTTTTCATTTTTCATAATAATGATATTAGGAAATCTGGAAATGTGTGACCTCTTTTTTTCTTGCTCCTGGATAACAGCGCTAAATGAAAGAAATAATGTGAGAACTGTAGCGTAAACAGGCAGTGAGGGTTATAATTAATCAGCGGATCATATGAGAGATATACATAGCCCAAGGTTACAGCCAATTGCTTTCACAGTGTCAATATGCCCTCCATGATATGCTCGCATGAAAATCAATTTCGATGATGCCTCTGAACTCAGGAAGATAAAAGTTTATTTAAAAAGACCTTTTTGACTACAGTTCAGTTTTGTCTAATACGGAAGAGAAACCTGCTCATCAAATATTACTGTTTTTGATTAAAAAAAATCTTCTTCTTTTTTTTTTTATATGCTTTATATGTGTACGTTTACATTTATTGCTACATTTCTGTCACTATTTTAAATTTACAAGTTAACTGGCTTCCAAACTTTCGCACCTGATCCATAAAGTTTTCTTTGCGTATAGATCCTATTAGGCCCTCCTTATCAAGTTTCCGTTCAGTAGAAGGGCCTGGCTTAGACAGAACATACTGCTAAAACAACAGAGAGCGCGTGCACATCCTCCAAAATAAAGTGATGACATCCTCGTCAGTGAGTCGTTTATCATAGGGATTAATTATGCTTGCTATCTGTGGCTCACAGAAATGGAAGATTATGAAAAATGTAAAGGCCACTTTTTGCCTCTGTCCCTGGTGATTGTATTAATATGGATTAAGCCGTAAACCTCAGGCCTTAGAATGAAGACACTTGTCAGCATTTTCCGTCCTTCATGAGAAGGCGTCGCTATTATTAAGGATCTGTTGCATATCTTGACTGACAGGAGATTTATAGAAGAATAGATCATTCTCAAGTACATCAAGTTCGTTCCTGCTTCCTTTACTTTTACTTCCGTTTTTCGTTTTTGTCTGCTTGCCTTTTTTCCCCTTTGTTTCCTATTTTTTATTTGTATTTATTTTCTTAATCCTTCAGTTTTCTCTCTTCCTTCCTTTACATTCTTTCATTTCCTTTATTTGTGACTTTTTTTTCTTATCATTCTTTCATTCATTTCTTATTTTGTTTTTTGTTTTTCTTTCTACCTTTAATTTTTAGCTCCTTTCTTCCTCCTTTATTGTCAGTCTTCTCTTGTCAGTCTCAGAACAAGCAGTTTCAGAAAAAAAAAACTGGGGGAAAAATCAATAAATCATTTGAATACGCTCTGAAATTAACACAAACTGCAGTGACAGATTTCACTTTGTATCTCGATGCACCCGTTCCAGACAGACGCCTGTTCAATGTCACAGACAGATCCATCAATTGACTGGCCTACATTTGGCGTCATTCTTTCCCTTCACTGGCTTGATGTTATATTGATATAAAGGGGACTTTGTGTGGCAGAGCATAGACTCAGGCCTTTACTCTTGCAAAGAAGGAAGCTGATGGGTGCACCTGTACTATTGGAATAACTTTTCCCAAACTAGACTAGGCTACTTGTGCTTTCAATTGCAGTCTCTTTGGACATCATTTATTTTTTCGATAGGTTTATATTTTCAGTATTGACCATCTAACTGTGCCTCAATGTAAACACTTCTGATGCTGTACTGAGTGATATATCCAGATTAGAAAGGTGGAACACTGGTGGGCCGGCAGTAGATGTGAATCAGCAGGTCTCAGATCAGCACCGGTGAGCCAAATAATCTTCATCCCTTACCTTTGCATATAGTGAGGAATCAGAATCAGCCTCAAAGCATGGCCTGGGGCCACAGCCAATTTGGAAGTCAATGTTTGTGCATTAATTATGGCCTGGCAGACCTGTCCGCTTGCGGGGGTTTAACCAGACATTGGGTTTAGACTGCTAGCTTCAACATGGCACGCTCATCAATATGCTGCCTGCTATCCACAGGGCAACGAATTGCACACATGACAAAACTCTGAGCTAATTTGTTGGAGTGTTGTATCGCTAGATATGCAAACATATTTTTCAATTTAAACAGGGCGAGCCTGATTACTCCTGTCTCCACTGTGGGGTTAAAAGCGTCAATACTTTCATTAGTTAATTACATTTAGACAGATATTGTATTTCTGATTGTGTGTGTGTGTGTGTGTGCATAGCAGTTTGTTTCAATGGTAAAACTTTGGAAGAGGTAACACTTGTTAACTATTAACTAAGACTTTTGCGTCAGTTAATTCTTAAATCGCTTTATTAATAGTTCGTAAGATAGCTGTTAGGTTAGGTATTGAGTAGGATTAGGGATGTAGAATAAGAATTAATGTGTGCTCAATTAGCACTAATAAATAGCTAAAAGGAAGCTATTCCTTTTAGCTGTTCATTGTAGAAATATGCATGCTAATAAGCAACTAATTGGTGTAACCGTAAAATAAAGTATTACCATATTTGTTTGCTTAAAATGCACTCACAGATACAGAACACTTTGTATTGTGCATGTGTAGTAAGATGTATTACCTAAAGCTTACGGGATCAGGGTCTCTCTCTCTTTTCTCTTGTTAGCTGTCCTTAAAGAAAAGTGGTGTCACTGTACCTCCAGCACATTATTTGACCTTTATATGGATGATTGATAACTATACTGCTAGCCTCAAGATTTTTTATGTTGTCCATGTGGTTTTATGTCAAGGCCAGTGGGTGCATAAAGGAAGGAAAACTGATGACAAATGCTTCCTAAATAAGACTGTTGAAGAAATAAGCAAATTTGCGACACTGAACTTATGAACGTCTTTGTTAAAAAGGTCAGATGTTTCACACTGAAGTACATTCTCAAGGAGAACATGATCGTGAGGTTCTACGGAAACTCTGGATTGTTGTTGGACATTTAGTTTTATAGTGCTGGCATAACAAATTATGAAGCTGTTCAAGGATTTTCATTTTTGTAGGCTTTATGGCCCTGATTTTGAGTCAGTAAAAAAAAATGGTGCCCTTTTTTTTGTAAGTTCTCCCAATGTTTCTGGTTCCATACACATGAATAATCTCTAAAATCACTAAACATAGACAGCATGACCCCCTCTCTACCCCATGTTCCTACAGGCAAGAACACATCTGGAGCTTTTCTGTTCTCTCGATGACCTGCACGAAGAGTCTGTCCTTTTATCATTTATCACAATTACCCTTTAGTTTGTATTTATTAAAATAAAAAAAGATTTTGCAGAAAATGCGTTTGAAAATGCATAAGGATGCCTTTGGTGTCATACAGGGAGAGACATTATGCAGCAGCTCTTTGAAGACCAGGTTCATCTGATGTTGCCTGCTGGGTGTTTAAGTGCCAAGTGACAAGTGCCATTGAAATGCCGTGGTATTCTGTGAAATACTACCACTGAAATATACAGGTTTATGAATAAAGTAAATGTATAGGAAAGTACCATGGCATTGACATCTAACACTTGGAGAAGCTACTTTGAAGCTTCCCAAGTTATTCATAATCAAGTAATTAACAAAAGTTGTAGCTACTGTAAACAGCTAGATTACATCATTTGTTTTTATAATCAGCAGTATATGGTATTTATTTTATCTGACAAAAACAGGGACCTCTAATGTGACAGCACTTAACCAAAATAGTCAATTAAACATTAATTTGATCTAATGAAACTAGAAATGACCCTATTTACTGTCAATAACTGCAAAACGGTAATGCTCAGCAGCATTTAACTAAATGCTTTACTTAAAAGAAAATAAATAAAAGCAGCTGTACATTGCAGCGCAGGGCTTTCTGTGCAGATTTATTTTGAACTGGTTCATGTAAATAAATAGGATTTTGCAATGCTACAAATGAGAGAGGACGTTGTTGTATGTGCAGTACAGTGTGTCAAAAAACTGCAATATAGCATTTTGTCACACTGCACCACCTATGTTGGGATACGGTAGTTTGTTACTGGAAAAGATGCACTGTTTTGAAAATAGCAGAGGTACTGCCACGCTACTGAAAAATGTGGTTAAGTTAGTCGCATTTCTATTTTTAGTTGTTTTCTTCAGTGCTGCACTGTGGTACCGCCAAAGTACTTTTCTGGAATGGTCTATGGCACACTGAACTAAAGAGCGATGGGGTTTGTCGCTTGTGCTGGAGCAGGTTAGCCAACCTTTCTCTCACTGTTTCAGCAGCTGTAGCAGTGGCCGTACGGGGGCAGAATTAATAGGCTGACCCTGTTAGGAGAGGCAGGTGGTCTTGAGAGGGGGGTCGCACCTGTCTGAAGAGAGGTCACTCGCTTCTGTTCATCGTTCTTTCTTCTCGTTCACCTTGGGCTCTTGCCAAAACTGGCACATATTTCTCCCTCTCTCAAGTGACTCCGCAAAGTCATTCTTTTGCTACCAACTTCCTCCAAAACCTGAAGAGGTGATATCGATAACAAACAGTGCGGATGTTCCTTTAGGAGCTAGGAACGGCTTGCAATCTCATTTCCAGAGAGGCATTTTGGAGGCCGCAGAGACGGCCCCGCTGTGGGAGCGCCGTTGGGCCTGGCGGTGTTCTCAAATAGGACATCTGCTCAACGAGGCCTTGGTTTTCTGCTTCTCATATGACCAATGCATTTATCAAACTCAGCCTGAACCAATATCACACTGTCACATAGGAGCACATGGCATTCTATCACTACGAAGGTCTCTGACAGGACAAGTCCTCTCCTATTATTGTCTTCCTGTGTGTGTATGTGTGTGTGTATTTTTTGTTTTGTTTTTTTCTTCTTTTTGCTTGTACGTGTGGGTCTCTGCTGAACTCTATGTATAGATTTCATTGGAATTTGCTCGATGCGTCTCAGGAGGTGAAGGACAATACAAAATGTATCATGTCTCATGTAATTTTTTAATAAGGGTTTTTCAACCATGAAGGATGTCATTAAAGCAGCTTATACATATTATGTCACAACGTTACATTTACCTCACGAAAGCCATTTAATGGTTTAGAAAAAATGTTATTTACTGCATGTTTGAATAAGTCTGTCACGAAAACAAGTTTAAATGTTAATTTGTATTAATATATTATAAATGTTAAGTTGACATTAAAACTGGCACTTATTAATTTTAACCTTAACACCATTAGAAGAGATATTGCTTTCCTTAAAAAATTAACTGGTATTTTACCTGGTATGTTTTTTTTTAGTCCTTACATATTAACTGAAAAAAATCTTAACTTAGCTCTTAACTTTTATGCTAAGTCTCAATTCCACTACTATTTTTAATCTATAAAAAAAAACAAACAAAAAAAACAATATTGAATCAAATAGCTACATCTCCTCTACTGTACCACTTCAGCAACGCAAGAACATAGTATGGAAATGATCACAGTCAATATGTAAATCAGGGCCATGTACATTCAGTGCATTGCTCGTACATTTGTATTTGTGTACTTGTGTAGAGCATCAATTCGCTGAAACAGTGTGGGAATTGATTTAGTAAGGGGGTAGGATAAGTAGGTTATTTATTTGGGTTTATGTTTGCGCATGTATGTCTGGTAAAGCAAAAAGTTGACTGACACTCAACGCTGTTGTCCGCGGGCTACTTCTTGCCCCATTGTAAGAGCGAGACAGAGAGATGGAGTAATTGTGGGGAGCTGACATGCTCTCCTCCCTTCATTTTGTCATTCAGCAGAGGCCGTTTGAGTCTGGGTGCTCCTGTGGAGAAGGGCCACAGTGTCTCTATGTCCCGCTCCTGACGCCTGGAGCGCTCAATTACTATTTATATGCTGATCTTTGACAGCTCATTGCTGCCTGACGCACATACACTAGTGCAGAGTTATAAGACACTCGTGCTCAGAGTTCTGTCTCACACTGAGAGAAACCTCAGGATGCAAGAACTCACTTCCAGATCTCACTCACGGATGTTTATTCAGCTTCTCAGGCACCTTTTTTATGCCGGGTGGAGAAAAGAAAAAAGAAATCAGTATAAGTTCACATGAACTGGAAACATTTCTACTTGCCAAAAGCTTTTAAACTTAAAAAATACAAAATATAGAGTAATTGAATAAATAAATCAAATTAATAAAAAGCCCTTTTAATATTTATGGTGTGGATTTTTCACTATTTATTGTGTGGTCAGGGTCATTATACAAATTGAGACTCAGCCCTCACATCTATAAAGAGGAAAAGCAGTTTGTACAGTAGAATGGATCTTATAAATGATCTCCTTGACAAATATTTAAAAAAAAAAATTAAGAGAATATGTTTTGCACAAAAGGACCAAAAACAAATGCATATAATTTATGGAAACAACTTCATAAATTCCTCATAACATCTAAATCAAACAAACCATTGTGAAACATAATCTTGCAATTCTTACTTCTGTCTTGCATTTTTACCAAATGTTAAAGCAGACTGAAAGTCATCCTTTGTCTAAAGGGGAAGGTAGGCAGCTTTCCTTCGGTCATCAAGGGTAATGGAGTCCTCAAAGTGTAGCAGGAAGATTGAGAGTCTCATAAATTAGATGAGAAAAAGCATAACTGCTGGACACCCAATTCATATAATCTAGCTGGAGAGTTGATTAGACTCTCATTCACTACAAGGACCGGAATATAAAGAACTAGCTCAGACTGCAACTCTTCCAATGAGAGAAGGACACTTAAAAAAGATTCATAGTACATAGTTTGAAGTTGCAGTGTCTGGTATTAAAAGATAATATAAATGATTTATATCTTAGGATAAAGCAACTGTTCTAGAAAGAAGTATATAAAAAATGGATGGAGCTTGATTTATTTTGGTTGGACTGTTCCTTTAAATACTGTTTATTTAATATTCCTGTTTCATATGTAGATTGGCTAAAACCATCAGCTGGCTCTAGCAGTTTATCCTTTTGTGTGGTAGCTGGCTTAACTTCAGAAAACTAATTGAACAGATGTTCAAAATAGGGATGTGAATGTTGGTCAGTTAATTATCAAGCACTGAGCACAAATGCAGGAATAGATGTGCTTCTGCCTCTTCAAATGGAGAAGCTGTGACTTATTTTGCAAGTTGAGATGTTTTATTGTGACACATAACAGTGTATGACTTAAAGTACAAGGATAAAAATTGACTGGCTGTAAAATTGAACAATTTCTGACATGAGAAGACTTCTGTGTTATTATGTATTGTGCATTCACTATGAATTAGCTGTCGAAATATAGTTCCTTCGTTTGAACTGGATTCAGTCGTGTATGAGGAGAAAGTGAACAAATTAAATTCTATTTGTGTGACTGTCACTGTGTGTGGGTTTCGCGTTGCACACAACAAGACCTCATTTCAAACACTGGATTTCAAACCATTATTTTATGTTGCTTCGTAAAATCTATGTTGCACAAGATCCTGTTGATAAATAGGTTTAAAGTGCATTTTCAACATGTTTTCTGCTGAGTTCAGCACGTGATTAGCAAAACTCGACTTTCAGTGCCGCTTTTGGGACGTTCCACTGCCCTACCCCCCATTCAGTGGGGATTCTGTAACCTGTTAATATGGGTGCTGGAATAAATACGCACAGACTGAGGATGTTTGAATCATAACTCGTTTCGAAATATATTTATATGATATATCATTGTGAATATCATAAGGCTAGTGTTTACAGTCACACAAAATATTTACCCCCAATGCAGTGTCATTTCTCTAGATATTTAGCAAAATGCATTTTGTCAAAAACACTAATTAATATTTTTTTTGATGATATCAAAGACTCATCTGTCCTTCCATAGACAGCAATACAACTGAAATAATCACAGATCCAGAAACGTGGTTAAAAACACCAGTGACCTCAGTGGATCAACTTCAATTTTGTGTTGATACGAGAATACTTTTTTTGCGCAAAGAAAACGAAAAAAAGGAATCATATATACTCGGGCAATCTTCTCCTATGACTTATGTCTTCCGCCATTTTAGAGAGCATTACTGCATAGGCGTACGCTTTCCTCTCGACACAAACAGCCACAGATTACGCTTCTAGATTGCGCGTGTAAACAAGGCTGAGCACGTCAAATACATTAAAGCTTGCGTATGTGGCGTGTTGAGTCTAAAATGGCAGTATCTAATATTTAGTAGAGTAAATGATGTTATTTTTGTTTTATTTGCGCAAAAAAAGTACAGTGAGATTGATGCACTGATGTCACATGGACTGTATTACCATATGTTTTTACCACGTTTTTGGATCTGGATCATTTCAGTTGTATTGCTGACTTGCTGAAGGGACAGATGGCTCTCTGATGTCATCAAAAAATATCTGAATTTTTTGTTCCGAAGATGAACAAAGTTCTTATGTGTTTGGAACGACATGAGGGTGAGTAATTAATGACAGAATTGTAATTTTCGGGTGAACTAACCCTTTAAGGATCAGTTCCAATCCCATCCATTGCAAGTATCTACATTTAACACTGATATTCTACTTTTTATTTTAAGAAAAAAAAAGGAGAAGTGCTTTATATTCCAGAAGATACTGCACACCTCATAATAAAGAAGTGTTGTTTGTACAATCGCATGGCTCTGATTTATTATAGATCAAACTTTAATTCAACACAAAGTTCAGCCACAGCACTAGTGTAACTTACAAACTTGCAAACAAAATTTAGTTTAACACTTTGCTTTCACACTCTGAGGCATCTCGAATGCCTGAGCAAGGTGGCTATTTATTTATAAAGTATAAGAATGTTAAGAAGAACGTTTCTAGAGCCCTTGAAGTATGTCTTAGTTACCTGAGGAATCTCTTGTCCTGGTTGAAGGGGATTCTTATGTACACTTTGAAACTACTGACACTTGACAGGTTCTTGCATGAGTCTGTTTTTACTTTCACTCTCCCGCAGGCCTTTGATGTCAGTACATAGAGACTCATGTTGTGATTTCTTCTCTTTTAAATTCGAGTTTGAGGTTGTGTTATTCCATTGGTTACACATATAGACGTTATATGCAAGCATATGTGTGTGTGTATTTGTTTGTTTGCTACCCAAAGCTGAACATAAACCCCTGTGAGTCATTTAGATTATGCTTCTCATCGTCTCGCCGTCTCCATTTACCTCTTATGCGAACTGAAAACCTCCTCATCCCAGACGCATTATAGGTAATCACCATCCTAATAGATAATTTTGTTGCATGGCTTTTGTGGGCTCTGCCGTCATTACGGCTTCAAAGAAAGCCCTCTGAATGGGTTATGTCCTGTTGTTAGAATCAATGAGCTGCGAATTATTCCATATAGAGTGAGTTAAGAACACAGAAAAGGACCAAGCAGATAGCTCTCAGTTAGAAAACAATGGCTAAAAGTATTACAGATGTGTAAAGTGTGCGTATGAATCTGTGTAATGGGGTTGAGAAACAAAAACTGATTCAAAACAAACTAAAACTTTCGAATGCAATCAATCACAAGTGTCGTCAACCGTGCAAATTGCAAATGCGATATTGCTTTTATACTACGTCTCAGTTAATACTGAGAAAATGCCAAATATTTCAGACACAGTCTGTGTTTGCTCCACCAAAGGCATGCAAATGAAATTGCGTTTCTGAATGAATCGGTGGTTTTGAACGAGTCACTCATAAAGAAAGTTTTGTTTTGGAATGAATCGGTGAGTTTTAACGCATCGCTTGACTCAAAAAATGAATTCAGTCTGAATTCAAAATGCGATTTTATTTATTGGAGCCTAAATGAAAGACATTGTTTTAATATTAAACCAACCAGCTTAGGGAGGATTCTGCATCTACAGAAAATGAAAGAATCATAAGTGCTTTGTGGCACCGGGTTGGCTTTCAAGGAGGCTGGCGGTAATAACATTTACAACAGTTGAGAAGCCTTTTAATTTCACCGGCCCACCTTCCTTCCCCCTCGTTCTTATCGCAGTCTTTCTCCACTTATCAGCGCTGTCATTCTTCATAAGTGCCACGCGGGCTAGTGAAAGCATCGTCTATGACGACAATGAATCAAAGTAGGAAGTTGTGTGTGCTTACCTGGAAGTGGAAAGGAGATACACATTTGCACCCAGCCTGTGCCAACTCCTCCACTGCCGGAGAGAAAAGAGATACTCAGTCAAAACAAATTAACGACATGAAGGGAAGCGGTTTTCAAAGGTCAAATTCTCTTTCCCCTCTTTTCTTTTCCACATGTCTTCATCTATTATTTACTCTCGGTGATCTTCACTGTTATTGGACCATCAAACAGATGTTTATTTCCTGAGTAAATGTGAAATGAAAACCACTATTTGTGGAATTGCTATTGATATTTTCTTTTTTAGAGAGCTCACAGCTGCTGCATGAAAGTGGTCTCGATATTGTTGCTGGTTTGGCGGTTACATCTGTCTGTCGAGGATTGTTGTCAGTAGGTGATTGAACTGGAAAGTAGAAACCGACCCAGGGTTCGTTAACAGTAGTCCTCCACATAACAAGTAGTATTGAAAAAGGCAGAATGAGCTCTTCTTAAACATGATAAGAGGAAATAACGGTCCTGATAAGCACATTCAATTACAGTTTAAGCGAAATGAACTATCATTTAAAACTGCAGCAAGAAGTAAACAGCAGTTTGCATTTGATGTGGTTTGCAATTAAATTAATAAATGATTAGTGCTAATAGAGCTGTAAGCACACACATTAAAATATGCTTTTTTTATTGAATAAATAAAGGTGTTTTGTTTTCATTTAGAATTATGGTATACAGGTTCAATACCATTATCATTTCATGCATTAATTATAGCATCTTTCATGGGTTCTTTAATTATCTTGTCAAATACTTCATAGCTAGAAGATAGAATAGCTAGAAGATTTCCCTTTAGAGGAAAACTGAAAAATCACTTTGAGCTTTTTTTTAAGTGCAATATTTGGCAATATCATAGCATAAATGTTCATACATATTCCTAGAGAGCCTTTACTGTTAGACCTGGAATTGTAGTGATCTAATGACAACTTGTATAAAGATTTACTGTAGTCTTTAAATAATAAACTTAGTTAAGGCCATCACAATGATGCATTACTGTTTTTATTGTCTTAGGCAGCGTTTACACTGCAATTCTTTATGCACAGATCTTTTGACCATATATAGTTTTTTAGCTGCCCGTTTACAGTCACTTTAGACACCACTTCTATCCTTTATCTATATTTACATGAATTCCCATCCAAAATGATTGTCAGTGACCGCTGCAGTTTACTATGCAAATGGGCAGACCCTGGTTGGGTAGATCCGGGTTCTGAATCCATGCTATTAAAATTATTTATATAATTCATATCGAGTGGTCATTATTATATTTTCAGCATGGACAACAGCTGTCATGGATGTTTTGCAGTACAAAATCTGACTTAGCGGAAAATAATGGAATGGAAAGACCGGAAAATAACATTAATCGTAAATGGAATATTTTAGAAAACACTAGTTTGAAGATTGAATGAGTTTGAAAGAAGAGAGAGAGAGAATGCATGAGTGAGTAGCCCAAAATTGCAGCTTGTTGGTTTAATTACAAAAAAACAGCTACATTTTCACCTCAATGGAGGGAAATCCAATGTAGGTTTTAGTAGCAAAGCAGCTGCAACTATTTCTCCAAATAGATGCATGACTTGGAAGTTAGTGTGACACATTTTGGCATAAAGTATGTATAAAATTCAAGGAGCAGGGGTTGAAAACCAGCTCCTGAATATTGTGCAATTTCTTATATATAAAGTTCTAACCTCAAAATCCAAGCGCATATACTGCACGTCAGTATTGAAACGCTATCTTTATGTGCAAACGTGTCACCCTCGCATTAGGAGTTCTGCACGGAATCGGATGTGTGTGTTTAGATATCGGATATCTATACGATTAAAATCCACATTTGGAAGTGGCACAGGTCGGATGCAAAAAAATCTGATCTCGTGTGAGAATTTTGTGTTTATACTTGTGCAACAAAATCTGATTTGTGTCAGATATGAGCAAAAAAATATTTTATTTTTGTGTAAACTCAGTCTTAGACATTGACACAAACTTACACCATAATGAACCATAATGCACAACACAACTATACGGCAAATGTCCTGTTTTTTACAATACTGTTCAAAATTGACAGAATATGAATAGAAAGAGATTTTCAAAACTGCATTTATTAAAACCAGTTTAATGCATCCTTGCTGAATAAAATGTATTTATTTAAAAAAAAAAAAAAAAACTTACAGTGCCAACCTCAAACCTAATTACAATGGAAAATATAATGTGCTGTTTGTTGAAAGTGCTCAAAAAGAAAAAAAAACCTCAAACTCCTTTCGACTAAGGGTTTTTTTAATCGTATTTATTATAGTTTTTTTTAATCGTATTTATTGTAAATGTATCAGTTTCTGGTCACTGTAATCGAGATTCTAAAAAAAAAAAAAACGATTTTTTACTTGTTTTAAAGTTGCTTAGATTGTGGCTACCTATAAATAACTTAACCAAAAACTGCACATTAACCCTGCTGTTTCATGCATGACTTGGAAGTTAGTGTGACACATTTTGGCATAAAGTTTTGTAAGCATTTGGATGTAATTATTGAACTGAAAGAGAACCCCTTAGTAAATTTTGAGTCTGCATGTGTGGTCGAGTTTGTATGTGTATTTCTCTCTCTCTTCTTTTTATTGAAATTGATAGGTCTGTAGACTTTTGAAGCTTTTAGAACTATGTACTTGCACCGCAGTCAAAAACAGCCATTTTCACTTTTGTGAGACACTTGACACTGACTCAAATGACTCTTTATCGACCAAAACAACAAGATGAGAGACGCTAGCGTCCGGCAGCATGTCACTGCTGTGACAAACAGAGCTGTAGTTGAAAAATCTCATCGCTGTCCGTTAAACTGGCCAGGCTTGAAGTCTGTGGCTGTGTGAAAAATAGTGTTTAGCCACCATTACTTCTCTCTGACCTTGTGACGACAGCAGCTGGAACAAGTCGGGTTACAGTTGAAAGTTTTGGACAGTGATGGCTGGATGTCACCTCCAACTTAAAGCTGAATTATTTAGTTGTTCTTCTCCAAGCCCTGGTCTTTTTTGCGTTACTCTCCCTCATCTCAAAAGTTTCCAGCACTTTCCCAAAACTTCATTATTAAAAAGAGCAGAATTGCATAGTCATAAGAGTTGTACAAAAGAAAGCGTGTTTAAAAATCACTGGCTTCGCTAGCTGTAATGAACCTCACTGTTCATTTGCTGCTCATTTCTGTAGGATATGAATATGGAGGAAAGGAAAACGATGTTTCCTTAATGAACTATTCTGAGAGATGTTCTCATTTCATACCACTGAAGTTGCGTGTCTTCTGGGAGCAGGGTAAGGAAACAAGTCGGCGATCCTGATTAATACGGCGGCGATGTTTTGATAGCGAGTCGCGCTTTGACTTTTGACATTATTCACGCCTACCAATCGATTCAGCCTGCTTCTGTCACAGAGTCGAAAGTTGACTTTTACTTATAATTAAAGCAATCTAGATGCAAATCAGGGCAAATATGAACGGCATATTGTGTTATGAAGCCTGCCATGCTCTCGGGAACGCTTTGCCATTACTGGCCGCCCTTATCAGGCATGCCACACACACTTGCATAAAAACACAGGCCCTCATCTCGTATCACATATCAACTCTTTTTTATGCACATGTGCGCAAATTTAACAGATATTTTGAAGCACTCCCTTTGATTAGTTGCATTCATAAAGTCTTAAAGCTTGTAATTGTCACTCTTAGAGCAGTGAAACCTGTCTGCATACATTCACAGCTGGGTCCTAATGTTAGATGATGCCATTAAAAGCCATTATCCCGTCAAGAGTGATCCATCTCACACTTCTCTTGAGAAGCCTTGAGTATAAAACCATCTCTGCTTTCAAGAGACTACTGGATAGAAGTAAAACCAATCATTTATGAGCATTGTGGGACATAGGTTGTCAGGACTCTGTTGTATTATTCAAGTTATTCTTATGCTTCACCATAGAAATGTACCCTGGACCGTTCTTCTAAAACTTTTAAGAAGTTGAAACCCATTAGTTTTAGTGGTCATATCTTGAGGAATCAAATGTCTCGCTTTGATCTCTTCAGATGAAAGAGTTGGTTATACTATGAAAACATACTGTAGCTTTTAGAACTCACAATTTCTTCAGACAAAGCTGCAAAACAGCTTGTTTTGTTCCTCTGCAGTTGTCCAACATCAGACAGATGAATGCTTTTGAACACATGCACAAAGTTAACTGCTGTTCAGAAACTTGCTTTCTTTTTTTCAAGGTCATTTCAGTCTGTTTGTTAAAAGGATAGTTCAGCCAAAAAATGGAAGTTCTGGGATTTGCGCTCCCTTGAGGCTTTCTTTCCTCTGTGGAAAACAATTGAAAATAGTTTGAAGAGTGGCAATGTAGTTTGTACGTGCAATAAGTCAATGGGATCCAGTGTAGAGTACGGATCAGGCCGCATTTTTCTGGCCGAGCCTGGCCCGTGTCCAACAGAGCAGTAACCGAATCCGAACCGAGCATCCTTTCTAAATATCTGTCCTAACTCGGCCCGGCCCATCAAGTACCATCGGTCTCGGGTCGGGTATCCAATTTCTAGTGCAGTGTCGTTCTGTCTTTCATTTTATGGACAAAAACAGTTCTTCGAAGTATGATCATTCTTCAAACTTCTTTTGTGTTCTGCAAAAGAAAAAGTCAGAAATGTTTGAAATGACATGAGGGTGAGGAAATGATGACAGCATTTCCTTTTTCATTATAAAACTAAACTGGAAGCGAATACATGCAGTAAAGTGCTGCATTTCATTTCACATACAAAACAGACATTTACATAGACATGTTTAAATCTAAGAGTCTGAGAGGAATTGAAAATCGTTTTCGAAAAAGTTTCGGGTTAACCTGTGTTACCCTCGCTGACCTTAGGGTCAAACTGCACAACGCAGTTGATTTATACAATTATGTACTTGGACTCTCTTACGTCTGTTTAACTGTAAATTACAATATTTTTCATATTCTAAATGGCTTTCTGTAAAAGGTACATCTAAGATAAAGGGCAAAGTGATTTTTGTAAACATGGTCTTCAAATGCTCCAAAACACTGGGATACTAGGACTTTTTACACACAGCATCCCAAACACGTCTGTCTGCATCAAGGGGTTGATAATTACAATCTTTATCATTCTGAGGTAATAAACATCTCCAGATTTAGCCCGGCCCTCTCACATGTTTACCCTCTGCATTTAGAAATCCATTTTAATTTTGCATCTCAATGCTGCAGCTGTTTTTGGGGCGCAATGTGTCAAATGAGAGATGGAGAGAGTGCAGAAAGATGCGAGCAGGAGAGGACGGCCAGCAGAGATTGAGAGGCTGGGTGTGTGTTTGTGTTTGGCTTCCCATCACTTCCTATCTAATTACCACACACACATCATTAGGAGGATCCAAGCAGCAGCACAATACACAGGGAAACGAGTCATTACCAGCTAGGTGGGAATCAATTAATGCCTCATTTTCGGTTTCATTGTGCACATTCTAATTAAACAGGCAGTTTGGAAAAACAGTCAGGCCTCTTTCTGTTTTCTCACAGACATGCGGGCGGGCTGGTGAGAAGGGCTGGAGTTTAGTTGCACCAGCGGTTATTATGTTAGCAGGGCTCAAAAAGAAAGACTAAAACACACATTCGCACACTTCTTTCTTTGCCCAGGCTCTCTTGTTGATCGGTATTTTGATTGTGACTTCTCTAAAATTTCTTTTTATCTAGTTGTCACATTGTAGTAGTGTTTTATTTACACCAGTTAAATTTCATCAACAATATTGGAACCAACACAAAAATAACTAACATGCTATTGAACCTTATTAGAACACACTTTGTTTTAATTAACCATTAACCAAGATTTTGAATCAATAAACTACTAATTTGCTGCTTATTAGTAGTTAGTAAGGTAGCTGTTTTACTAATCATAAACAGTCAATATGCTATTAATACGCATGATAGGTAGCAACTACTGAAAATTTGTCCCTTTGTTAAAGTGTTGCCCATTCGATTCATTCAAAACAAATCAGAATTTTAAAGACTGATACAAATGGACAGTATATATACTGTGTACTTTTAACATCCCGAGATGCCATGTATTATGCATGCATGCTGTTATGGGTATTTCAGTTCGTTTGGTTATGTGATGCGTGCAGCTGTGAGTGACTCTAAAGGCATCGTAAGAAAATCCACATCTAAATAAATTCAAATGAAGGGTGTGAATAGGGCGGTTAGAGGTTAATGTGGTGATAATTATGAATGTGATTTCCTCTTGGCTGAGAACCTGGAAATTGAAAGAGGGGGGAGGGTTACGGTGTGATCATATCTAATGCATTAACTTAATGACGAGATTCAGACTCTGCAATTCTCATGCTTTATTAAACTCCACGCTGCTGTCATCTTTCTCGCCAATTCCGTCCAGAGGTTGAATATGTCACTGCTTAACCAAACACACACATCACACACACACACACACACACACACACACACACTCCTGCCATTTTCTCAATTGACTTCATCCTGATTGAGGTACCATGTTTATATATCTGTTTTTATTTGTCATGCTTGATTTAGCGGAACTCAAGTGTGAAAAGGGTTTAGAGCAAACACGCAATGGTTGAAAATGTGATTGCAGAGGCTTCAAGGAATAACATAACCTTGAGAACTTCCTGTTCTTCCTGTGCCATCACTGCCGCTAAGGATGATGGGACTGGACATCTATCATGAAGGTCAAAGTTACCTCTAATACTGCAAGCTGCTCTGATCTTAATGATTGACAGCCCACAGCCATAGCCAGTGTCATTCAGTGTGAAAATATTATTTTATTGTTTCAGGAAGGTACAATGAAAATTGAGGTTTTCTTGATTTATCTTAACACCATCCAGCTTTATAAAACAAATCATTTGGATCAAACTAATCAGTTTATCAAACTATGGTTTACTTAAAATAAAACTCAATAATAATAATAATAATAAATAAAAACACCAGATAATAAATTCAGTGGAATAATATTTCCAAGAAATCCCCTAATTATAAATTAATATATTTTAAATTATTATTATATTTTAACATTTATTTAATTTTTTTCTTCATTGTTGTAAGTTTTACATTACATTATTTATTTATTCATTCATTCATTTTTGTTATTTAATTTGTTAATATTTGTATTAATATTAAAGTTGACTTGAGTAATGACTACCAAACACAATTTTTTTATGATGTGTTGTAGTCGTACAAATCCAAACAAGGCAGAAAAGAAATTGATCATATTTCAATACAGGAAGAGACAAAATTCCACTTTTTTCACGTCTTTGTTGTATCAAACAAATGCACTGTGTTCTAAGCTCAAATATGTGTTCCCTCTTTCCATTGCTTTGCCTGTTTGCACCTTGCAAAATTACTTTTTTTCTGCAAAAAATCTGCACCACTTTTCATATAGAGGTCAAAGCAGCGCACAACGCTTGTGTTGAGAGGTGCATTGAATCCCTGACTCACATAAAAAGTCTTTTAATTCCCACTAAAGTATTTTTAACATTCTAAAGTGGCCACTGACATTTCATTTGGTGTTAACACACATTGTTTTCCAGTACACTTATCTGCCATAATCCGCTCCTAAACAGCAAACAGCAAGCCTTTGATTATTACAGGATGTTTTGACAACTCACTAAATTACTCCGAACCCTTTCAGTCAAATTGCCTGCATTATGCACAGCCATAAACATACAAATTGCACAGTGCATTTGTTATTACCCATAATCAAAGACCCTTGTAGTCTACATTCCATGGGTGAAGCTGAATCCTCTCAACTACTGAAGATCCTTACGCCGCTCATTTACATACTCCCTTCTTACCTGAATGGACAGATCATCGGTGGTAACGTTACAGTGCTTCGGCTTCCTGTAAAAATCCAGGCTGTGCTTCATCCAGAGGCATTAGCCAGAAAGGCTGTAATGTTTAATGACTCACACACTGCTGATACCGCTCTCGCTCTTAGTTTCTGCCTTCTAATGAGATGTTCTTCTCTTTGCATGGACGAGAGTGCTTCAGGGAGAATGTTTTGACTGAAGTGTCTGTCACAGCTTTGGCTGGGATCACTGTGGAAAGTGCAACATTAGCAGAAAGGCTCCTGGCGCTCTCTAGTCCCGTGTCTATGTTTGGTGACCGCTGACAGATGGTCCTACTTATACCAAGGGGTTACGCTGTTAGCCATCAGTATATGCCTTTTTATACTCTCCATTCAGCAATGTACCTTTGATCGATCATCGCAAAGTATAATATTTCAGCACAGCATGCATAAACGGGAACGCTGGAGGTCCAGTGCTCATTTTGGTGTTGTATTAAAGAGGATTTGCCCCAGTGGTTTCTTGAAATATACGGCAGGCCATTATTTTGCAGCATTCTATTGGAGAAATGCATAATGAAGGATGACCTCAGAGAGATACGTTTCGCCAGTATTAATGAAGACCGCCATGTGTAGCCATCACAGAGGAAGTTGACTGGCCACATGCGTCTTGTTAGCAGGAGGTTCAGGTGAGAGGTGAAGGGATTTGCATGGTCCCTCATCTGTCTGAAGGCCTGACAGTGGGCTCTACCGTGCAATTAAAGACTTGCAGACTGAGTAGTTCACTTGTGGGTTAGGTTTTATTCCATCGGTTCCATCTTTCATGGTTGTACATGGTTAATTTTTCGGATGGCATTGTTTTTTTTTTATGTTCGTTCGAAAAGATACTGTGCAATAAGTTAATATTGAGTAATTTACATTTTAGACAATATTGCCATTCACTCATAATTATGTAGTCTAAAAAAAAATTAAAATATATATATGTATATATGAATTATTTGGGTAATAAATGTGAAGAAAACATTTAATAAAATGTATAAACATTATTTCTAGCAAAAAAAATACATAAATAAATAATCAAATTAAGGTTACTTTTTTTTTATTGAATTATAAATGTTATTTTAATATTAATTTTTTAATAATATTATACAATTATTTTACATTTAAATTTTATTAAATTTCATTTCATTTGCAGTGAATAAAGACAAGGAAGCTGGCATTACTACACCAACAAACAAACCCAATTTATTTTGTATATTTATCTGTATAATTACTTAAGATTAAAATACATACATTTAATTTTTTATGTAATTTATTGTGCAGTCAGTGTTAAACAACATAAGAGAAAAACTCCTCTGACGTATTATTAACTTTCCTGTGCTGTCTGCAGTGCATGTTAGATAATGATGCCTAAGCTAGACTTCAGTCAGTGTGTCTGTGTACGGCTCTCCTTTAAATTTAGTTTTTTGAGGGAATCCAATGAAAGACAGATAAAAACAAGCCAACTTTCTGGGTTTCCCCAGAAGCTTTTATGAGAACAGGAAGAAAGAGGATTCCTAGCTGTTCTGGTCTGCACCTTCCCACCTTGCATCTCTGCCACCACCTGTTAGTTGAAGCAATGCCCCAGGAACATATGCTAAATGAAATTTACACTCCTTCTGCCCAGAAAAGTTGGCACTCTGATGAAACTGATGTGCCAGCTTTTTTTTTTTATTGATCATTTTTTAGGTCTCCATGTGGCTCACACAGCATGTCCGATGGAAAGTGGGAATGGAAGAGTCTCTTTTCCCTTTTGACTCCCAATTGATAGTCATAATTACAAAAAGGTCAGAATCAATTGGCACAAATGAAAGTGATTTGTCGCCAGCTTCAGACTCCGCTAATTACATTGATTAGCACCAGTGATCTGGAGTCCATCCACTGTAACCCTCCCTTGTATATATAATCTATCGCTCTATCAAAGAAAACATGTTCAGGGAAACACAAGCTCTGAGCCGAAAGTGCAGAGGCAGCAGTTCCTGGTAAGGCGGCTCATTTGTCCACTGCTGGACTGCTTACAGATGCCACACAGCTCCTTTTTCTTGGTTAAATGTTCAATATGTGACTTAACTAATTGTGGCAAATTAAATTGCGGTATTAATTACTAATTAGACAATACTGAAAAAGAGCAAACTAATAAAAAAACTGCGTGGTACATTTTATTTTATGTAGAGTGCATCAAATCAGCATATATGTAAATAATCAAGCAAAATATCAATGTTTATTTATTCAATTTTAGTATTTTTATTTTAATATTTGCATATACATTTTGGAGGTTTTGCTTGATTTCTTGACACTGTTAGAAATCTCTTTTGAAATTGTGCTGGTTTAAATTTGAAATGGATTACTCAGCTTAACATTAATGTAATGAACTTAACATTTAGTCCTGAATCCATTTTTATCAAAAACAAATATTAAAAACCTTAAACCTGTTTTAAATTGCTCTCTTAGCCTTCCAGCTTGTTACTCGCCATAAAAGTACAACACTTGTCTTGAATGGTTACTTAAAATGAGACAAAAAAATGAAATTAAAAATTTAATAAATGCCTTTAAATCTGTTAATATTAATCAACAATCATGCTATTATATTATTGCTTACATTAATCATTTTCAAAGTTGTACACCATGAATTATGCATGACTTTTTAACTGGATGGTTGTGTTCATTAGCTCAACATCTTTGACTCTGGTTGTAATTGCACTGGATTTTGACATTTTTGGTATTGTGACAGCTCTGCTAAGACAGAAATTGAGTAGTATTCCACAGAAGTTGAGCCTTCACTCTGACTCAGCATGAGCCTGTGTGTGTGTGTGTGTGATTTTATCTGATAAATCTGCATTTCCTGTGTGGCTGCCCGCACCCGTCACTAAGTGAAGCCTAGAACTCCTGCTTGAGACATCTTATCTATCTGGCTCTTAATGAAGAAAGGGGAGCTGACACCAGCAAAAGGTTTAATTGGGTCACTAATTAAAAGAGCTGCTGTGTCTGGCCATAAGGAACGAGAGGATTAAATAGTGACACAGGTAGGACAGATGAGAGGACGACTAAAGCCCCACGGTTCTGTGGAAGGGCTTAGACATACTGCTGAATTAGATGGAGTCAATTATACAGACGAGATAGCCACTGCTCTCGGCTTGAGAGTTGTGTTGTGTTGGAAATAGGATTGGGCTCATCTCAACTGGGAAATCTTACTTTTGATGCTGATAAGAATTCATAAAACTTGATAACCTGCCCAATCTAAAACCTGCTCTCTTTCTGATATAGTAGCTCCTGCCGATGCAATTCGGGTAGATGGAAATGTGTAGACCTAACGGATAGGCTATCAAGATGGGATTTACCAGAGCAGAATACTTTCTTCTATCCCAGAACCACAAGCTAGCCGTGCACATGTTGAACGTTCTCAAGATAATCTAAAAACGTCATTTTGTAAAAACGACAAACATTTGTTTACAGTAGCGTGCATAAAATGGAAGTACACTGAACATCTGTTAGTTTAAAAAGTATAAATGCAAAGCTTGTGTTTTTGCTAAAGCGCATAAATCACTTGGTAAAAATGAATAGATTTTTGAGGTTGTATCTGCATCTGCATTCATAAGTATGCAAAGAACTGTCAATAGAATATTTCTGGACATTCAGAAAGATTTAGTACAAGTTATATCATGCATGTGAGTATCTTATTTAAATTGATCAAGACTCACTATATTCTTTTAAACTGTGAGATAATTGTATATTTGTAATGTATATTCAATACTGTATGATTTCCCCTTTGACATCCGTTGTTAGTGTATTTCTATAAACGCGCTCTTCGTTTTTTCAGACAGAGAGTTGAGTGGAAATTATTTTCTGTGGTAATCAACAGCAAGCCACAGATGCTGTCCATAGAGCTTATATTCATTTTAACATGGCATATTCCCATTTAAGGAGTCTATTTTCTATTTTGTGTTCAGATAATGGCGCACCTGCCTGTGTCATTTTGAAGACTAAAGCATGTCCTAGGAGTCTGGGAGAAAGCAATTACATTTTTCTGTCCCCAAACCCCCCTTTTTGGGGTTTGTGGTTTTCTTTTTGCACACTAACTTAACATTAGATCACATGCTCAGCAGCACCCTTGCCTCCAAAGCGGCTCACTGTCAAAATGAAAAGGCCCCTGAAATCCATCCAAGAGTGTTTGAGCGGAGCCATTTGAGAGACTGGCCAGTGATGGTGTCGTTACAACCAAGTGGTTGAAAATGATGGCTCTGATTGTTGTTAGACAGGCGGAAATCAAAAAAATCAATAAATAGATCATTTGATGAACAATTCAAGAAGGTTGATAAAGAGTCATGCACATGCATGCAATTTATGTGTAGCACAATGTCCCTTAATTAGCCTGGCCAAAAAAATTTAAGGTTAATTACACACTCTTCTTGCTAGCATTGTAATCGGTCAATTGATTCAGTCTTTTATAAAAGTGTGAAGTATCTCTGAAATTGATTTAATAAGTGTTATAATGAATCTGTCCAATGAATGGGTACATTAACCTAATTTTACATTAATTGCTATAACCACAAGAATGAAACTGCACCAGTCGTTTTACATGAATTGATTATGTAGAGAAATTGATGGATTCCAAAATTAATAATTACCCAAATAGTAATTCTGGTTTTGCCATCTTATTATATCTATCTATTAAAGATCTTTTTTTGTTTTTTTTAGTGTCACACCATAGGACACGTTGATACATTAACCACCCATATATCTGTGTGTGTGTGTGTATGTGTGTTTGTGTGTCCTCATGAGGTAAAAAATAAAGAAAAAATTAATAGTAAATGATGTTTATCTGTAAGAGTAACAGTTAAAATATTAGCGATGGTTAATATTATTTATAATACTTAAATTATATGACATTTTTATTATTACATTTTAATAAAATAAATTAAGTCATTATAATACATGTGTAGGTCTTGCTATATGTTTATGTATATAAGTAAAAAAATATATATAAATATAAATAAATATATATATATATATATATATATATATATTTAACGAGGGGAAACCATGTGCAGACTAGTTATTATAACAAACAGGGTTGAAACAAGCAGAGTTAATTGCCGGCAAACAGAGACATCAAAGGCAAGAGAATAATCCAAATGGCAAATAGCGACAGACAAGGTGGGTGGAGACAACTGTTCATAATAAAAGTCTTTTGACTTTTATTATGAACAGAGAACAGAGAGACAGACAAACAAAGAACATAGTCCGGGCTGGAGTGCCCTCTGGAGGTTTCCTTTTTTTTTTTACTTTTACAAAGATCATGTGAAGTGCAGTTTCATGGCCACTACTTTCTCGGTTCACTCTGCATTGGCAGGTGTGTATATAAGTTAAATTTGGTCCTTGGGAACAAATAAAAGAAGTCCCTTATTGGCTTTCAGCATGCGTGTTCTTTCTAGCCTTGTCCTAGTTCACCAACTGTCTTGTGGCATGATGGGTAGAGTCTCTGCCTCTGCTGCCCTAGTTCATCAGCAGTAAGGAGTCAGTAGGGGGGCCCCAGTGAGTCTGCCCCTCTTGCCCCTCTCTCTCTCTCTGCCGGTTTGCTCTCCAGCTCACAGCGAGGAAGCATTCCCAAGCAGCGCTGCAGCTGGGGCCCCCTCCCCTTCCCCTGGACACCCTAGTGTGCCCGCTGGCACTGCCCCCTTTTTCACCCATACAGTGAAAGAGAAAGAACAGAGACAGAGCGAGAGATGTGCTTGAGTTACCCCAGGCCTCAGAAGCTCCTCTCTCCCCTTCGCTGTGTTTTCCAAAGTAGGGCAGCTCGTCCACATCAGTGTGACACCGCCTGTCCACCGCCGAGTGGGACTCGCTAATACACTCCACCAAGTGCACCTTTAAAGGAAAAGACTTCAATGACACAGAGTGAAAACACAAGGTGGTCATTTATTAACAAAGTGCTTTTTAATCAAAGCATATTGGACGGATGGAATTAAAACTTCACGTATGACTGTAAAATAAAAAAGAGCCCTATTTCGAACGCTGGCCTTGTCACTGTTAGGTCGTTAAGCATTCAGCCATGAAAGCCATGAATCAAAGACGGCAGGAAGTGGAGTGTGTGGATGCAAAGTCCTCTTGCTCTGTCCTTGAGCTCTCATTTGTGTGTGTGTGTGTGTGTGTGTGTGGCAGCACTGACGGAGTACAACGGCTTCAGAGAAGCAGGAAGTAAATCATGGGGTCAAGTCTTTCTCCTGCCCGCAGGGAGGGAATAGAGGGAGAGAGCACCACACACTTTTCCCTTATTCAATAAAAACAATTTTCTCAGTGTCGACTTGTTTATGATGAACTGTTGGTCCACTCTCTATATATTTCTTTCATCGAAAACTGATCGCACGACAACTGGTTTAAAAGAACATGTCCAGATTTAATCTGGGTGTCTGAGAAAAAGGGCAAGGTCCAAAAAGTGCCAGAAAAACACAATGCGTCTGAACTTGTTTTGACATGTACAATTTTGTGCATTAAAAAAAAAAGAAAAAAAAATGTATGATTTATTTTGTTTTTGGCAATTTTGGTGACAAAAGATATACCTTCAAATTTTTGAGACCAGTACACTTTTTCTGAAGACTTTTCTAGTGTTATGCTGCAAGTGACTTCAATAAAGAGAATAAAAATAAATACGTTCCATATTTTCCCAAAAAAATGTAATTAATGTAGTGCAGTTTCAAAACTAGGCAGACGTTTTTATAGCTGGTAAAATACAATTTAATTAACTTATCAAGTGCAGCTGGCAAAAAGTTGTGAATGTTGACATGGGATGTTTTATTCCCTTCCTTCCTTTAACAGGGAGATGCTCTGTGCCATTCCTCCGAGCTCTGAGCCAACATTCCATTAAGTTCTTTACATGGTCCGTCACGCCACGCTGCTTTCACAGCCCATGCTGATATGAGACCCTCTTGATGTCATTCTGTAAACACCGTCCTCTAATCTGCGTTGGAGGCACATAAACTGCAATCATAATCTTTTGTTATGCCTTCCATCCCAAAATTCTGCAGTCATGAAATTCCAAAGCGATTACCTTCACACGTTAGCGCAGCAAATGGATGGTAATGATTATTATGATTACGCTTTTGATTATTGATACTATAAATTAAATAAGAAACACATGAGAAAACATCACTTCAGCCAGCTACACAAAGTTTTTTTTTTCACAGGAGGCACCAAGACACTAATTTCCAGTCGATTACTGATAATTCCATTTTACAATTTTACATTATATACATTATATTTATATATATATTACATTATATTTTACAATAGGATGCAGTAATACTGTAATAGTAATACTGTGTATATTTTTGCATAATATGCAAAATTATGATAAGGAATTAGGAGTCATTAGAGTAAAAATAAAGAAATATTATCCCTATTCTAAAATATTATTTTTCTTTGTAACAACCCATTTATACTGTTATGTACCTATTATGTATATGTATGTGTATATATGTGTGTCTGATGCATCTAAAATATTATCTGGAAAACATATAGTTTGTTTTCTGGGTTTTTTTTTTTCCAATTCAGTATTGTTATTATTTTATTGTGATCCATTTTTTTATTCACTAGTTTATTGTAAGATTTTGTTATTATTAATGTTAGCATTCTATTTTTATTTATTTTAAGCATCTTTACCCAGCGCACCAGTTTTAAACCCCTGTACTAAAATAAATCATTATTTTTGGGGCAGATCCCCAGTAAAGCTGAATAAACTGAAAGGTTGAGCATGTAAAAAGAACTAAATTAACTAAAGAGGAACACTGGAAAGAGCACTGGAACACACACACACACACACACATTTAAGTGCTCACCATTCGTTTCATTCCCGCTGAAGGTCAGGGAAACGGTACAGATGGCCTTTTGCACGAATTCAGCAACTTTTCTAAAGTGCGGTCAAATGCACACATATGGTATCAAACTCGCTTGGCTGCCCCCCCACAACACATCATTTATTTCTTTTATTTTCACTCTCCCCTCTCCCCCTCTCTGTTTTTCCGGTTCGTCTATATCAGACACACACACACGCACACTGACCTTCACACCCTCAGAGAAAGCGACTCATATCTACTGAGTGTGTGTGTGTGTGTGTGTGTGAAAGAGACAGAAAGAGAAGTCCTGTGCAATCCCTCCAATCCGTCCAACAGACGGCAGCTTTTTAAATACACTCTCTCGGTCTGTTCAGTCTCACATCTGTGATACATTTATGTCACAGAGCTAATTGCACCTGATACAAATTAGAGGATTAAATAAATGGTTTAAAATGGCACCACAATTTCACCGTCTGTAAAGACACAAAGGCCTGGTATTTTGGAGCTTGCAGCTCCACAGAGTTGTCTTTGTGAGCACAGACATGGCCTTGTCGATGTTATTGCTCTTGGCGAAGCTCTGCCACCCACAATGAGAACACGTTAATGTTTTTACTTGGGTGGAGATGGGACGTTTATACGCATAAGTTTTTGTTAAATCTACAATTCCCTCTAAACCAACTGCTGTGAAATCTGGCGGGATTTGTGTCTCAGGGAATCCTTTTTTTTTTCCCCATTTCTTGTCATGTCTGGCTCATGCTTCATGCTGCTGGTTCATCTCTCACACCATCTGCTGAGTCTGGGTGTCTCTCTCAGTGGGCCGCTTTCCATCAAACACACTCTCGTTCACACACACCAACGCACAAGCAATCATCTAGCACGGAGTGGCCGCCCAGTCCGGGAGCTGACCGACCATGCATGTGTGTGATTTTGTGTTCAGGCATCTCCATAATCAACTGGCGGGCAGAGACAGGGGGAGATGCTTGAGAAATGTATTCCTGAACTAATGACTATTCGCTTACAGGAAAAAAAAAAAAGTGTCATCAGTAAGTAGAGCCAGATACCGCAAGATGAGTAACATCATCAGATAGCTTTTAGTTACTCCTCAAGGCCAGATGTGCAAATAAACAAAAGAGAAAAGTGATATCAGCCAGAGGAGTTTTACTGAGCCAGCAAAGTTTTACCAGGGATAATACAAGAGGCATGTACTTGTACACGCATTTATGAAAAACCCAGGGATTGTTTGTTTATATCAATTTCATGACGGATGTTTTAATACTATTTTAGTAATATTAGTTCAGTATTAGTAGTAGTCCAATTTATGTTTAGTTTTTAGTTGTTTTTTTTTATTATTATTATTAGAACTTTAAGTTTCATATCTTGGCTTGTGAGAAATGTATAAACTATAATAGTGAATTATACCATGTGGCAAAAATATATACAGAATAAAAAGAAACTATTGGAAAATGTTTTAATGATCTACTTACCTTCTGCCTCCTGGTGGATGATTCATGTTTTTCATGAAGTGAAATGACTTTTATGCATGTCACAAAGTCTATTTTCTGTTAAAACTTTATTAAAATTAACTTCATTAAGACTAACTACTAAATTAAGTTTCAGTAAAGCAGTGATTTTCACATTATTATAAAATCACAAATTACAATAAATTACAATTTTATTCAAATAATAATAAAAAAATAATATTCTGAAATATTTATATTTTACTATTTAAAATAACTAATATTTTTAGTGCAATATTTTGACATTCATTCCTGTGATGGAATAAAAACCTGAATATTTAACAGCCATTATTCAGTCTCACATGATCCATCAGAAATCATTTTAATATGCTGATTTGGTGGTCAGGAAACTTTTCTCATTGCTTAACATTTTTGGGTAAACTGTAATAGTTTTTTTTAATTAATATGAATGAAATCGAATTAAAATAGACAGTATATTTTAAAATGATGTCAAAAACGATGGATGTTTCGGATGGGAGGAGTGAGATAAATCTTGTCTACAGTACAGCACTTGTTATACAGTACAGTACCATAAGTCTCTTTTAAGCAGAGTTAAGCATTCCTGGAAAAGTCCAGTTTAGCCGTATATCTATCTCTCCATCTTTATCACTGCTGTTCTTCCCTGTTCTCGTTTAGTTCTCCAATTTTGTCATTTTACTAACCCCCTGCTGATTTGGCAAAGGGCCTTTGTTCTACGCTTTCCCAGCAGTCAGTCAGTCAGGCCGGACTGTTAGTTTTCGCTCGGGTCGGGGATCATCGTGTGTTCGCTGTCCATCAGGAACATCACAATCTGTCTTTTATTGATGTGTAATTGTTGTAATTTGAATAGTAAGATAAGCAGTGGCGGTGTGCATAAGCCCTGCTATCTGCAGGATTGCATGGAGAGAGACTGAGGAACATATGGTTGGAGTTAAGCTTGGGAATGTAAGACGCAGGGCACAGCCAGTCTTCCTGCAGGGAATGAGGATATTAATGAAAGAAAGAAGAGAAAAAAGGGCATCTGAAACTGAGAAACGTGATATCAGCTCAGTGGAAGGAAAACAAAGTTCTTTGAGCCTCCAGCCATTCCTGTTATTAAAATAGTATCAAGGTTTTATTGAATTTAACATGTTTAGGTTAGGAGACGCGTAAACGCCCCCCGACGGTTCAGGGGGGAGCAAGAATTCCTGTCGAAAGCGGTGCGAGACCTTCAGAGATAACCATCGACGATTTGGTTTTACATGGAAAACACATTGCGCCCAGTGTCGGTCTACGAACGTGACAGCTGTGTATGTTTGTGTGAATTAGAAATGGCCCTCAGCACCTACTTGTGTTTTGTTCACTTTTAAAGGTGTTATGAATGAGATTTCTCTTCAGTATCACATTAATCTGCACCTCTTTATCAAATAATCCTGTCATTTTCTAGCACATTGCCCCCGCTAAGCAGACAATTAGCAGCCCGCTCCTCAGCTATAGCTACTGTACATAGTAAAAATGGCGTCGGAGAAGGTTAATGCCACATCACAGGCATGAAAGCGAATCAGTGGCAGGCGTTCACGAGGGACTCTTTGTTTGTCTCTCGACACTTATCAAGCATTAAGACTGTGAAAGTGGTGTGAAGCCAAGGATTAAGATGAAAAGATGGTGGAGTTGTCGATTACAGTAGCCGAAAACATGAAAGTTTGAGGTAAAGGCTAACTGTGCTAATTGTGGCAATTTGCTGATGTTCCAGACACTAGGGAGAGCTGGATCAATATTAAAATATAAATACTTATGTTTATTCACTGTTTAAATAAACATTGCTGTTCAAAGCTTGGGATTTTAATGCTTACCAATGCTTTATTTATTTGATAATCAAGTAATATTTTGAAATGTGATACAAATTTCTAATAACTGTAGTTATTTTAATATATTTTAAAATAATAATTATACGCTGCGTTCTGCATTGCAGAAATAAATTCTATTTGTTTTTTTATGACCCTTCATAAATAATTTAATGTTGATTTATTGTAAGTGTTGAAACGGTTAACATTTTAATAATTATTTAATAAACCTTTAAACAGTAGTGTATATTGTAATAAAAAATTATATTTTGAATAAACTATTCTTTTTATTTATCAAAGAATCTTTAAAATATATTACAGGTCCCAAAAAATATGAAGCAGCAGAACTGTTTCCAGCGTGGATTATAAATTAACACATTAGAATGATTTCTAAAGGTTTGTGTGACACTGAAGACTATAATGTGCTAAAAAAGAATTCTGAATTGCTTTGCAGGAATCAATTATATTTAAAGTACATTAGAACTGCAAAAATATATATTTAAAAAAAAAAAAAATAATTCTGCCTTTTATCATTTTTATCCAAATAGATACTGCCTTAATGAGCATAAGAAACGTGGGTCACCCTTTACAATAAAGTGTCATTAGTTAACATTACTTAACAACATTAGTTAACTAAGCATGAACTAAGACTGAACAATACTTCTACAGCATTTATTAATCTCAGTTAATGCTAATTCCACCATTATAAAAATCACAAGTTGTGTTTGTTAACATTAGTTAAAGCACTGTGAGCTAACATGAACCAACAATGAATTGTATTGTTGAATCGATTGCATTTTTATCAACTAATGTTAACAAAGATTATTAAATTATGGAATTAATGGAAATTGATGTATTGATTTATGTTATTAATAAATAAACTAATGTTAACAAATGACACCTTATTGTAAAGTGTTCCCAAAAAGTCTTTAAAAAACATTAAAATTCTTACTGATCCCAAACTTTTGAACAGCAGTGTATATATTACATTCAAAAACACACACACACACACTTGTTTAGTTTCGACCCTATCTCGCACCTGCATACAAAGTTTCGTAAACTGACTGAGAAGGTTACGAGCACAGTTAGATGACTTTGCTGGTCATTGCAATCTAAATACTGCTTTTGCTGTTGTGACCCGCACAGCTTCGGCAAAACAAACCCACCTCCACAATTTCAGCTCAGGAAATTCAGGGGAAACCTATAGTCTCAGGAAAGGGTTAAGGGTGAGCAGCGTAACCATGTTATTTTCTCTGAAATCTACACTTGCTCCCCACAGTATGAGCGCTGGAGCCAAAGGCAATGAATGGAAACACATGAACAGCGCTGCTATGCAGATTTAGCTGCGTTTTAACCACAATACACTTCTGAAGGCTCTGCCCCTGGCCATCTTTAATGAAGACCTCTTTTATTTTACGGTACATGGTGGAAAAGAAGGTGAATGTCAGCTTTACTGTATAGTATTGAAGGAGGTATATAGCTACAGTATATTGCCTGGTTTACCGTAGTACAGCTCTAGGATTTTGTACTTGACTGATGCCCTGTTGTGTCAGGAATTTTCATGTTATTTCATGGAAATGTTTTTTACAAACAACCCGTCATTTTTATGGTGAATGATGACTGATGGTGAAAAATGTTAAAGGTTAAAGACTAGAACAAATAGTTTATTTATATATACAACAAATCACTGATAACTGTTCAAATCAACTTTTTGAAAAGCCTGCATATTTTAGGAATGGCTAGAAAATATATCTAATTCAAATCAGGTCCCATGCTTATTGTATACCGTCGCAGCTTTTATTTTAGTATGCATTTAGTGAATAGCGGTGTTAACAAAACACTAATTAATTTAAGCATCTTAACCAGGCCAGCTACCTGTTTATCGAATTACTTGATTGATAACTGGTTCTTCAGAAAACACTGAATTTATGTTTCAATCTCATCTTTTCTGAAGCTCTTTTACACTCTAAACACTTGTTGGCAGTGCAGTGCTATCTGATCTGGACTCCCATTGTTATGTCCAGAGGTTAAGCTTACATCCTTTTGATAGAGATTTGTTCCCGCACGTCTTGGTCTGAGGCCCAAGCTGTGTTTAGTGCCCAGGGCCTTCGAGTGGCCCTTTGCCACCTGTGATCATGATGCCAGGGACATAGACAGATAACCAGAGAGCTGGACTCCCGCAGGGACACTGCTGATTAAAGTACTGTAAAATGTAATTAAATAAAAGAAAGAAACATTCATTACAAAAAGGAAAAGAATCACCGGTCCTATCAGTTGTGGAAATAATGCACCAAACTGGACCAAAAATGCTTTTATGTTGAAGTTGTGTTTTATGGCATTGGTAAGTTTTAAGGCAGATCTATATACTCTGATAATATAGATGATAGTTAATCTTACTAATTCAGCAACTAGTCAGTTGTTGTGTTCCACTCCTAGAAGCAGCAGTTATTTTGGTGTCTATTGACTATTGACAATAGGGTTGCTCGATATGGTAATTTTTCATATCGTCATATCGCCAGCCTGTGAGATCGCCGATACACGATATTATCGTTTATGGGTGGGTGGGGGCAAGAGAGACGCTCTCTGTACTTATCACAGGCTATTTGGTGATTTTAAGCCGTGCATACGTGAAAGATAGACAGCGCGCGCCTGGAAGCACCAATAAGCGAAATACTATACTTTCAAACATATTGAAAAGATGACATGTTAAATATAAAAATATTTAAAACAACTAGTTCATATATTCGGATAAAGCAGTCATACATGGTTATTATAGGACCGTGCGTCCTGCAAGTTTGCCGCTTTGGTGCATAAAAATCAAAAGTAGATTTATTTTAAAGAGCAACAGTTTAACACTAAATATTGGACATAAATGAACACGATAAAGATTAAGTTTATATTTTTGGAGTAAAGTTAAATTAAACAGATAGCTAGATATGTCACAGCGCTCCAGACCACGCGTCCCACGACGAACCCTGTTTTAGACTGATAACTTATTAACTGCATTTAAAAAAAAAAGATCAAAGATCGTCGGCACAACCCTAATTCACAATTTTAATTATTAATTTTATATATTACGTTTATAAGTAGGTGACAAAAAGAAATTCCTATGGAGTGACATAGAAAAAATGTAAAAATAAAAACAATTCTATTTATTCTTAGAGTTGCAAATAGCAACTTTTTTATCTTCAATGTTTTTTATGTAACATTTTTATGCTAACCTAATCGATGACTAGTCGATTCTTGTGACCTATTCCTATAAGCAGCAGTTATTTTGTACTCAAGGTTGACAATGAGGACAGTGCGTGCATTGCTCCATCCCATCATGCTGTGCATGCAAGACCGAGTTACTGAGGGCAAAAAAGAAGGAGTGCAAATGGCTGTGCGGTCACTCTTTTATTACCTTTTAACGGATTATAATTGTGTGCTAAGTGCTCTGTCTGCTGTCCCTCCCAGATGGAAGTTGAACCCTTAATCCTCGATCTGGAGGCCGTCCCACTGCTTGAGGTGGAGAGGTTTCCATCAGCGTTTTGACTTGGCATCTAAAATTTCACACAGAACGTATACCCGTAGGATGTCTGTAAACGTCTTCTGACAGCTGGGCAGGCCGCCGATTTTTCTAGCAGTCTTTAACCTTGTTTTAAT
Organism: Enteromius unitaeniatus; assembly: GCA_032359435.1. Taxonomy (NCBI): domain Eukaryota; kingdom Metazoa; phylum Chordata; class Actinopteri; order Cypriniformes; family Cyprinidae; genus Enteromius; species Enteromius unitaeniatus. The sequence continues at coordinate 15,847,918 of JAUMHI010000054.1, forward strand.
GATGCTGTCTGAATTACATCAGCTCAATGCTTTGGAAATGCTTCTCAGATGCCCTCCTGTAAAAGCTGGCAGGTTTAGTCGATTCTCTCCGATCAGAAATTGGCAGAATTTGATGCTTCGAATGTAAAAAGCTTCGTTTTTGTGCAGCCTTTTCTTGCTATTAGGAAAGAACAGCTGGCATGGTTGTCATTTTTTAAGCTCATCTTGATTTTGCTGCAGATCCACTAAATTTGAGTTAAGATATTGAATTGAGACACTTTCCCTTATTTCAATATAACCACCTGTCTCGAACACTCAGTTAAGTGATTTGTTTCCACAGAGTGATACTGCGGTTCACCAAAAATAAAAGGAAAGTTATTAATGAACGATAACTCACATTTCTTCCATGAAACGCAAAAGGTATTTCAAAGTATATCCTCTGTACTTTTTTCTGTATAATTAAAGTGAATAAAGACAGGGGCTTTTAAGTTTCAAAAAGTGAAAAAGTATCATCAAGTACTAGTTAATGAGTTGAACTTGAGAATCGAATTCCTGAACAATTTTGTTACTAAGAATAATTGATTCATTGGAAAGAGCTGACTTAAAAGAAAAAGATTCACATATACTTTTCACATGGCTGCTGACTTTCAATTGGTTTCTAATACAAAGCTATGCATATGCATATCACATATAGTGCATGTATCTCTTTTGTAGTACTCCTTTTCTCTGTGTTCTTGTGCCATTTTAAAACTGCTCATTCACTTTTATTACACTAAAAAGAGTGTCCAGAAAAAAAAAAATCTAATTTTCAGTTCCACATAAGAAAGTCATGCAAGGTTAGAAAGTATATGCACACTCTTAAAAAGAAAAAAAAGATGTGTTATTTCCTATCACATCTACGTGTCTAGATAAGGACAACACATTTTGTGTTACTTTTAAATCAGCCAGTGTGTAAACCCTCTTAACACAGAAAGTGTTTACATCATGTACGCACTAATGTGTTATAATCACACTATTTGTGTCAGAAATGTGCTATTTTTGATACAATTTGGGAAAAGAAAATATATTTTATTAAATAAAACTTCATTGCTGTATTACATTAAAATTAACACATTCACTAAATATGGTACAGTTTGTTTTTAAAGTTCGTCTATTGTGCTTTTTTTTTTTTTTTTGAGTGCAAAAGTGCATATACCAAATAACGCTGACCATTTTAGCTGAGCTAAAATAGCCATTACACAAAATCAAAGTCCTTTTTGCAAAATGGGTGAATACATTGTCTTGGTATTTAAGTTTTTGGGGAAAACTGTTCCTTTAAGAATAATCAAATTATTATCACATCAGTTCAGACGTGTTTCCATCCTGTCATCATCGTGCGGTCATTTCCTTCATATTTGTCAAAGAAAATAACTGGTGCCTTCTCTAGCCTCCAGTCTATAATTCTGCACTTACTTTCCCCCCCTCTGGGCATCTGGATGATAAAAAAGGTTACTATGTCATTTCCTGCCTGCGTGACACGGGCCTCAGTGGGTAAAGCTGTCTGCTGACCTGCCCGACTCCGCTGATCTAGAAGTGAAGTCTCTTACAGTGGCACATCCTGCCATCTGTCTGTGTCATGTGCTGCAGATGCCAGCGGATGGGCACCATGTGGACTGGTATGGCAACCCGAGGGCAGTCAGCAGGCATCAACCGATCAGCGTTATTGAACTAAATTGCAGTGTTTACAATGATTTTGAAGTGTGTGTGTGTGTGTAAAAATATATGCACACACACAAACATCAGAAGTAGAAGTAATCTGGAGTAAAAATAGCCCGGTGAAAAATCTGCTGTGCGCGTGTTGCCAGAAAATTAGCATGCCCTCAGTTGCCGTGTTATGCCCGTCGGTTATCCATTGTTTACTTAACCCGTTTCAGTCTTTTGAGAGTTTGTTTTCTTTTTTGTTCTCGTCTCATTGGGATAGCATTGTTAGCCAATCTTGGAGGAATTAACAAAGGATCAGTGTTGCTACATCGGAGATGAGAGGAAGAGATACAGCAAACCCAAAGAAAACAGCAGAGAGGCTACAGAGATAACTTAATGAAGATCACTGCGAGGAAGTTCCCTTCACCTGTGCACATGCGGTTTGGACGGAGGGAAGAATCACGTTGTTGTTGGAGTGCCCCGACAAACACCGGCCTGGATTGAGTTACGGCCGTTTTCTCTCGAGGAGGGAACACAATGTAATTATACCTAATGTTCTGTGTCTGTGTCCAGAACTGCTGTACTTGGTTTGGCCCTGGCCCTTTTGCCTTGGGAACATATCCCTTTTGGAGGAGTCGTCCCATAATAAAGGGTTGAAGAGATTTTAGGTGCAATATAAAGAGCTTTATGAAAACCTCCCACTTTCCTCCTCCTAACAGAGTTATTTGAAGGTTCCATTAACCATTTTTTACCCAACTATGATTACTTCTGCTTCTGTGAACCCTGAGAATGTGAAAAGTGTTTATTGCAATTCCTATTCCAATTCGACTTCCCCACAGGAATTGTGGCCAATTCCTTCTCATGAATTGAAAGTGGTCTGATTTCGGTTGTCGAATCTCACCAACAACCACAAAACCGCAAAGACTATTTTATAAACTTAAAACTTATAAACATAATGTCCAATGTTGTAGTAGTGTTTGTTTTGTGCTTATCCTGGTCTTTTTTTATTTGGAAGCTGAGGGACACTATGATTCACAAACCATTTTCCGTGGCGTTATGTTTATGAATCAGCTATCAGTCTGCATTGATGGCTTGCATGCCTGTGCCTTGTGCCCTTGACGTTATATCTGATTACCTGCCCTCCAAACCTAAAAACCAGAAGGTTCAAGGTTCCTTTCTAAATGGATGCCCCATTCCTGCCACAGTGCTGGGAAATAAAGTGGCTGTCAGTGGTTTGTCAGAGCACTGAATGCCGGTTTTCAGATTGTTGCCCTCGTACAGGGCAGACTTATGATGTGGATCAGGTTTCAGATGTTTGAATGAAGAATAGGAGTCTTTATGCAAAGTATCCTAAGGCTACATACAGCATGATTGCAGCCGCCTATTTCTAGCCTCCTTGGCCACGTCCACTTATATACACACTTGCTGTGGACTAATAACCTTGCCAGCTATATAAATGTTTTCCTCTGTACTGTACACTGGGATAGGAAAGCAGCTGTCATCTGCATCCCACCAAGATGTAAAAATGTAGTTGTGAGAGAAATAGCTAATAAATAAGCAGGAATCTTTCCCACTTTGCCGGCTAAAATTTATGTTTATATTTGTTTGACTGTGCATGCGTTTATGCAGTTCACTTCGCTGGGTGTAATGTTTTATGCCTCCTTGGCGCTTTGCTGATGTGTCAGAGTAGAAATTCAGATTTGCTCTTTTTTGTCTGTGTAGAAATTCTTTGCTTTTTAAAGTGACTGGTGCTCTCGGTGGCAAACCACATCGAAATGTTTTCGTAGGAGGCTGTTTCTTCAACTGGGCAATTTTGGGCAAATTAGAATTTTTACAAATTACATAATTTATAAACTAATAATGCCCAATGGCATGTGTATTGAAACATACATCTCAGGAGAATTCTGTAATTTATATCAGCTTTTCTGAAAATCATTAAAATCTCCAGCAGAGTGTCATTTCCCCAACATCTCAAATTATAAAGTTTTCTAAAAAGCATGTGTGGTAAGTATTCGCCTTGATAAGAGTAACTAGCATTTTGTGTACAGTATAATAAATGCACATTATTACATTTACATTTATTCATTTAGCAGACGCTTTTATCCAAAGGGACTTACAGGTGGGAAAAACAAGCAGTTAGTCCTAAAGAGGCAAAAACAACTTAGGATGTGCTCATAATAACGTACAACAGGCAGTCTTCAAATAAGTGCAGGCTAGAAAGGGAAAGAAAGAGTAGGATTAATTATTTTTTATTTTTTTATTATGTCAAATAGTGTTGAAAGAGATGGGTTTCAGAAGTCGTTTGAAGATTGTAAGGGAGTTGGCATTTCGGATAGCAATAGGAAGATCATTCCACCAGCCAGGAACGGTGTAAGAAAATGGTGATTGTTCCATATGCAAGCGTCAGTGCCTTGAATTTAATGCGAGCTTCAATTACATTTCATTTGCACGTAATTATTGCATAATTTAAAAAAAAAACATTTCAAGACAGTAAAAATATATGTGAAATTTAATCTCAAGGATGATCTTCACTGAGACTGTTAATGGTAATTTATTATTACAGTATAACTTTCATACTGTAAATATTAAGTGGGTATAGAGTGTTTTTCAATCTTTCTTTATACTTATTTTTATATTTAATAATTAATATTATATGATGGATTTGCATAGTTTATAATTAAAGCTGCTTAAGAAGTCTAGTGCAAGGATAAAACCAAATTTTTACATGAAAGTCTTTTAAAAAGCAGAAAGTATTAAAAAAATTTTTAATACTTTAAAATACTTTAAAAAAATTTTTGGACATAGGAACATTTTTATAATTTCAAGGAGCTATAGTATATATTAGTGTTATTATTTTTCTTTTCTCCATGTGGCCCCCCTCAACAGTTTGAAAACAATGCATTAAAAGATATCTCAAGTATATAAAAAATCTTTGTTATATATGTGTGTACTATGTACATGTATTATGCATATATAAATGCACACACATACAGTATATATTTTGAAAACATTTCCATGTGTTTACATGTAAAATAAAGCAACGTGCTGGCTGAGTGAGAAAATAAGGGAAGCTCTCTGACTTCATGACAGTTGCCACGTCATAAGGTCATAGCAGCTGAATCAATTTTAGTATCGTTCACCACTGTGCTCTTTTATAATATTCCATTATTCCCATCTGTGGCGAGTTACCGTTCTATCTGTCTCGCTATGTGTGCGTACATATGAATTGACATTCATTATAGATGTGCTTGTCCTAATACGGGCCATGCTTGAAAGCCCTGTCTGAAATCTGATACCTTTTTTTCCCTTTCTTCATCCCCTTTGGACACGGTGACCCACTTTGTCTGCAGTTGGCACTGAAGACGGTTTGAGGGTGTCCACCTGGATTTAGTTAAGGGGTGTGGAGTCGACTCTTCCCCTCACACACACACACACATCGGCCCACTGTTTCTCTCTTCCCTCCCCAACTGGCTCTCAGCCACACTCTCTGTTTAAAGTGGCTGTTTGCCAGGTAAAGATGAATTACATTTAATTATTTTACCACTGATGCATCAACAGGGGTTCTACTTATAGATCTGGGGGTATTAAGTTAGTGCGGTTTACTCTCAGTGGAGCTGGAGAGAGGATCATGACGGAATATGTGCTCTTCCGTCTCTCTCTCTCCCTGTCCCCCATGATGAGGGCCCCAGCACCCACTGGCTCCTTCTACCACTGGCCTAATTAGTCCCCCGATGTGGCTTAACACTATGTATTTATCAAGAACATTAATTAGTGTCTTGGGTACATATATAATACTTAGGGATATAGCTGATGTTCCTGTTTATTAGAGGTTTAGAAAAAGGAGTCAGGAGAGATGAGGAGGAGGTTCTCTTTATCTGTTTTTAAGCATTAGTTTTCTTTTCCACACACATAATGTCCCCGACTTACTGACTGCCACCTCAGACGATCAGAAACAAACGGTCTGCCTGTGAATCATCTATGAATCATCATATTATCAGGAGCATAAAGTACATATGCAGATGTATTTCATTAGTATATCCAAGTAGTATTTTGTGAAATTTTTAATACTACATTTGCTTACTTAATTATTTTATAAGGAAATTGAAATGGTTTTTACTCCTTACAATTTAATTTAGTAACATAGAAGTACACTACCATTCATATGCTTGGTTTAAAAAAAAATACATATATAATTTTTTTAAGGAGTTTTTCTAAACTCAAGGCCACATTTATTAGATCCAAATAATTTTGTAAAATTATCAAAATGTCACATAAAAAAAAAAAAAAAAATATATATATATATATATATATACATATTAGTATTCTATATAGTATTTTATGCTAAAACCATATTCTAAAATTATTAAAATGCAAAAAAATATATATTTTCAAATTGTAATTTATCTCTCTGATGATAAAGGAAACATTTCTTATTTTCACAGTTGAAAAGAGTTTCACAAACATTTTATTAATGAGTTTTATTTGAAAAGAAAGTTCAAAGAACATTTAAAATAGAAATGATTTGAAATCATTATAAATCTCTTTAGTGCCACTTTTGATTTATTTAATGCAACCTTTACAGTGACTAAAAAAATCTTACTGACCCTATTGAATAGTAGTGTACTTTTCTGTCTATCAAAACACTAGTCATTAAAAACACTGGTCCGGGTTAAATGTGGGTTACATTCTATCCACAGCATCTGTGGCTTGTGGTTGATTACCAGAAAATATTTTTATTATGACTCGTCCTCGGTTTTGTAAAAAAAAAAAAGGCAGAAAATGTGTTTACATTTATGCACTTACAATGAAAACCTAACAGGCAAGAGAGCCAAAGGGTTTAAAAGCAGAAATGTGAAGCTTGTATTTTTGTTAAAACACTTCAATTTATTTTTCAGTTTGTTATTTCAGCTGTAATGTGTCTAAATCGACTAGGTGGAGGAATTCTAGTTATGTAATTCCTGCGGGTTTCTGAGTTTGTTCTAGTTTAACAGTGTTTTTTAAATAAGGAATTAAATGTATATAATTAAGAATAATTTAAAGATCGGATGCATCATTATATGCATAGTATCTGTCTATCCCATTTAGTGTGAGAGATTAGAATTAGAGCATCATGGTATTTAAGCAATGATAATGCCTTAAAAAAAAAAAATTCTTGGACTTTCACTATATGAACAAAAAACAGTTTTTCCAAATATCTGCTTTCGTGTTCCACAGAAGTCAGATACAGCATGTTTTTTGGTTGACCAATCCCTTTAACATTTAGATCTAATTTTATGCTTTAAAGAAATATGTTTGCATGTCTCTTCATCTACTTTCCACATGACCTTTTTTATATTTTGGCACATTGCTATTTCAACCCTATAAATATGCATGAGCATTACTGCCTTTTAGCTTGTCTCAGTATTGCTGTCACGAAGTGTCACCTTCCCAGAGTATGTGTTATTCATTAAGGATCTCAATGTGTGGAATCACACTTGTGGTGTCTGGCAAAACTGGCATTCGTAGCTTGAAAAAAAATGTGTTTTTCTTAGCAGTTGGTTACAAGGACGGTTCCACCGGCCAGCCAATGGAAAACACTGCTGGAGACGCCTGGGGAAATCGATTTTCTCAGCGAGACCAGGACTGAGACAGATTCGCTATTGATTAGGGAGTTCATGGGGTAGTCACAGCGAGCCGAGGGTGGGAGGGACGGTGTGTTAGTGAAATGCTCTTAGACTGGATGCTTCATAAATCGCACACAAACCACCACGGCATAACGCCTTCTCAGATACTCCCAGGATTACTCATCCCCCGCGTGCATAAACTGTCCATCAAACCCGCTGAAAGCACTGTGAAAACTACAGCCTGTTTCTGTCACCTTCTGACAGGAAATGGCTTGACATGTCGAGGCGTCTGAGGTAGTACTCCAAATTAAATATCGAGATCAGCAGACGGTGTCTCGGGACCTTTGAGGTCTCCAATGCTGTGCTTTTTAAGAGATGCACCTGTATTTGTGTCACATGATCCTGTGCTGTTGATGGCATTAAGTGTTGACTGAGCCATCTGCTCAGACGGTAAATGAGTATAATGTGTCTTGTCTGAGCGAGCCTATGGCTAGGAATGAGTTAAGTGATGAAATGCATATTACTGTAGGTTAAAAGGTCTCTCATTGAAATGAGCTGCCATTAAAGAGCTCAAAGGGATATTAATCAAAAATTAGATTCAATCTTCCATTAACTGCACTATGTATCTACACTGGTTCCATTTACTTTATGGGTCTCTTTTGAATTTCGTTTCCAAAAATGGATTATGTGAACCGTCCTCAAATGCAGATAAAACATTATGAATGTAAAATGGTCTCTGGGTAGAACTGTTTGAAAAGCTACAGACTGATTGCAGTATTTAGAGTGGGTCCTCTTACTTTACGGTTCATAAAAGGATCATTTAAAGCGTATTTTCTGAAACGGCCAGAGCAGCAGCACTCGAGGGTCACTTTGGTTAACAGGTACCGCCCGTGTTGATGGGATCTCTCTTTGCAGTGGAGGATTCTGGGTTAACTAGCACAATGCTGCATTGAGCTTATGGGACATATCATGTGCTGTCGAAACAAATAGCTATCTGTCTGTCTGTCCTTCCAAGTATCGTTCTATATATTTATTGTTCTGTCAATCTGTCTGTCTGTCCGTCCGTCCATCCATCCATCCATCCATCTATCTATCTGTCTGATTCTGTCTGTTTTTCTGTTCATCCGTCTGTCTGTCAATTTATCATTCTATCATTGTCAACCTATTCTTCCGTCCGTCCATTCATCCATCATTTGTATCTCTCTGTCTAATTCAAGTAGCCATTTTACATTCTGTTTGCCGCCTCAACTGAAATTCAGTGATTAAATTGTAATTTAAAAGACATTTTAAATTTACTTCTGAATGCAGCACCCTAACATACACATAAACATGTTTCTTCTCGTACATCAGGTTCACATTCAATCCAGTGCTTCGTTATTTTAACATCCCAAAATGTCAACCTGTTTTCTTACGCCCATCTGAATAAACAGAAGAGGAACAAAACATCAGGGAGAAGCTCTCCAACCCAGACAGACCCTGAACTGCCCAATCAAACAGAGCATTCCATGTCCTCAAGCCCTCTGTTTGACTGCCGGCATGCTAGTTTGTTCAGCCGAGCTATGAAAGCAGTGCTGCCCACTACTTAGAATTCTAATTGGATCTTTCTGAATTCATTGTTACTTTAGGTGGTTATTAGATGTTTGTGTTTGTTCATATTGATTTGCAAGAGGCAGATGGAAAAAGAGAGACCCAGCAGGAGGCGTCACCGCATGGAGAGAAAGGTGAGGGAAGAGGAAAGACGGAGTGGGGAGGAGAGAGATAAAGGTCTGTCTTGGGTGTGAATGGTTTAAGAGGCGCTACAAGAGATCCTTTTTATGTTTTAAGTGGACAGGGTTTTGTTTGGCCCCAGCCTGGAGAGCAGCAGCAGCCTGCTCTTCTACAAGTCAGAGCATAAAACAGTGTGAATTAATGTGCTGTGAGAGAGAGAGCGCCCCCTCGAGTATCAGAATAATTGTAGTTCTCAAGACTACAAAATATTCATTTTTACATTACCATTGCACACAACAGAAATAGTGACGGAAAATTATTTACATATTTAAGTCACTTCTGTAATTTTTTTCCTTGACTACTTTAAAGAAGAATAATAAAAATGTTGCTGTAATGCAGATGTAGCAAATCAATACTGTTATTATTGAGCTCCAGTCTTTTACCTGTAGTTCAATTCAGTTCAATATCTGTGTAAAGTTCATTAATTATGAAAAAAGTTTAATTTAGCCATAAGCACAACTGAAGACAGTATTGTTGTGATTGATTTGTCATATGGCAGTACAGAAAGTTTGGATTTGTTAAGATTTAGGTTAGAATTCTTATCTTCAATTTGATGTTTTGTAGTTTGAATGACTTTTAATAATAAATGCTATTAAAATATTAAAATTGAAAACGCTCAAAACTGAGAGATAATGAAGATCAATTAGGTGACTCCAAACTTTTCTCATTATGTATTTTATTATTTTATTAACACAAATCTTTAGCATATTTAGTTTTTTTTAAACCGTGTCAATAGTGCGAGATGATCCGTTGCATAAGTCTGGCATAACGCAATAGTGTCTATCTCATCCATATGGCAGTAGTTAGCAGTGCAAAACAATGGAAAGGAGATATTGCTGTACTGTATATAGCATCATTTGTTTCGGGTTTTTTTTTTTATATGAAAGCCATGTCTTAAGGAAAGAAAAGATGAGGACGGATGTGGTCTCGATTTCAAAAACTTCAAAGACTATATTAACTGAACTTGTTTTGCTTCTGTATTATAAGCTAATTTACAGTGCTTGGGTACAAATTATCTTCACGGTTTGTCCTGTTTTGATCTTTAACCTCAACAAAAATGCACACCCACAACCATGGCATGTGCTGATTAGATTTCTTCTCTGTACGAAATGTAAAATGGCCATTGCAGAATATTTATAAAATATAGATTTTACCAGACTACCCATTTTAGGGTTTTTGTAACAAATACTTACCTAGAGGGCACCTTAGTTTAGTTTTTAAGGCGAAGTGTGTCTCTCAGGACTCATAAGGTTAGACCATGACCCACTCCTCACTTGGAAAAAAAGTTTTTTACTGGCAGCACTGAAAGCAAACATAACTTTAATGAAGCACTTAAATTTTAGGGGCCTGGTTTTCAGTTATATTTTACTTGTAAGTGTTCAGTGGCAACAGTGGAGGCATTGCGAACATGTGATTTCAGAGCCGGTATTGTTTTAGCCTTAAGTTGGACGCCCTTGTAAAGTGAGCCGCAGTAAAAAGGGAGTAATAGATTTAGCCAAGGACACATGAAAAATGAGTCCTGTTTTAATGAGTTTGCTAATATAGGACTGTTGGGTGAAGTGTGATAGTGTTGGTTGTACATGAGGGGACGTTTCAATGGGAGGTGGTGATGATTAGCGTACTGCTGGATAAGAGAAGCTTATCGCTATATTCATCAGATAACATAGACACACATTTATTTCAAGGTTAGCGATTAACAAGTTTGTTTGAGTCGAAACAGGATTTACTACAAACCCTTGGTGCTGATAGCGAAATGATTCGTCTCCTGAAACACCCAGCTGCCAAAATCTCTACTCTGATCTTCGGTCTAGCCTTGAACAGATCACTGGCTATAACTCCATGGGAGCTTTTGATCGCGTTTACCAGATTTCTGGCAAGATTTGAACTAATTCCACTTGTGGATCTCAGGGCCACTTTATGGATCAAATCGCATATTTCAGATGCTTCAAAAAGGCTTGTGGAAACTTCTAATGATTCAGCTGAATGCGGAAATAAACACCCACTACGTTTCCAAAACCTCAAATATTATTGGTGGTTTGAGGCCGCATCTGTCAAAGCAAAGAAAGAAAACAGCCATAGTGCATGTAACTCTCAGATTCTTAAAGGTATAGTTCACCGGAAAAAAAGAGAACAAATCATGTCTTTCCAAACCTGTGTGGTTTCTGTCTTTTATGGAATGCACACAAACACACAATTGTCATTTTTGATGCACTGTCCCTTATATATAAGAGTAGTTTTTGCACAGTCAAAAAAAAAAAGTATGCCTCTAAGAAACTTTAAAGACATCTTTTTATCAACTGCTAATATTTCTTGTTTTAGCTCGAGAGAGTATGAATGCTCCTCTTCATCTTCCAGTGAAGATAAACTAAATTAAAAAGTGTTCCCTATCCAAACCTTTTTCTTCAGAATTTATTTTGCTGCTCTTCTATCAGAATGTGTAGAGGCTGCTCATCTATTGAGATTAGAGATGGAAAATAACAGTCCTCCAAGAGGAAGTGCGCAGCTTTGTCATATAAATGAATGTGCGAAGATGAGAGGACAACAGAGCCTCCTCCCACTCTCCCTCACAAACACCCACTTGACATTTATTGCTGCGCCTGCAGTGTGGTCAATTCATGTGTGGAGAGTGGGATTTTGCCCTCAAGGATTTTTCCACACAGTGGAGCTGGAATGAGTTTTAAAGTGCCATGGGGGGGGGGCTGAAGATGGCTGCATTGTGATTTCACTATATAGCTGAGATTGAACGCATGAATATTAATTAGCGCTGGCTGTTGTTGATGGGTAATCTTTCTAGACGGTCCAGCCACTTACCTAATTAATATTGACGAGCCAAACCTTTGCCTTCTACTGTTCATAAATAAATTGATATTGTGCTTGAGTTGTATGGCCTTACAGATGATCCACGCTGTGTTGATATTGAGATGTGATATCAGGACAATTTTATGCTTGCTCAGATGCTTTTTCCCCATTGCTTTTAGATATTAATGAATAAATAATGCGAGATCGAGTTGGTAGTAGTTCTTGTCTCTGAGATGTCAAAACTCAGCAATGTCTAAACAAGATATGATTAGATATAAGATGTTAAAATTATTACGATTGCAACTAGATTAAGCAGAGCACATAAGGGATTAGTCTATGCATAATGTTTTAGCTTTAAAACATGATTTGTGATGTTTTATTTCGTCATTTTCATGAGCACAAATGTGCCTTTCGGAATGCTAATTTAGACAGACAGACAGGTATAAGTTTTATTGTATTATTATTTATATACTAGTGTATATGCACACTCTTTGGTGCACTATTGGTGCTTAAATGGAACCATTCAGTCAAAGGTGCAAAGGAATCATGCCCTTTTTTTTTCGTTTTGTTTTGTTTACCTATTTATAATCTGAAGAACCTTTTTTCAAGGAAACTTTTGTGAAACAGAAAGGTTCTACAGATGTTAAAGGTTCTTTATGGAACCGTTTTGACAAAAAGTTCTCTGGCATCGTGAAGCATACGTTTATTTATTATTATTTAGTATTAGTTTTATTTGATATTTTTAGTTTACATTTTTGTTTAAATTGTATGTGCTTTTGTGATTTTACTTAATTTTTTATTATTTCAATTTAGTTTTTTTTTTTTGTTATTTTTTTTTAATTTTTTTATTTTTACTTTATTTCATCTGTCCAAATGGACACCAAGGTCAAGCATCTGTTTATTTTTTTTCTCTCTATGTGCAGGGGGCACAAAGCCCCCTTTACCTGTCTGAAATACTACCAGGTGCTAAAGCTATACTGAATTATTGCCTGTATCAAAATGGTGCTTTATTGCAAGCCAAGAGAGGTATATTATATATTCAAATGTCAGACGACAGGAATGTGAGCTAAAGATGGCCCCTCTGGTTTCCAGGGTGTCCGGTTCTCTGGTTCTGCATATCTTTATCTCCCTGCATGGTAGACTAACACTTGTTTTGATTCATGAATCTTTTATTGTATGGTCAGATTACCATATAACAACTTGCAAATCTTTTTTCTTGATAATATTTCAGCAGTCATGCTTTGTGTGAGCTAATTAGAATTAGAGATGCCAGGTTGCGAATGAAATATTCTTTTTATGTAATCGCTTTGCAGAAAGGTCTGAAATGGTTTGCAATTGTTCAGTTTAATTCATTCAAATGCAAACATCGTCTCTTTACCATAGATAGAGACAATCTGCATACATAACAGTATCAAAAAAGGGGGAACCATGCTCTACAGTAGGTGCTTGTACATAGCTCTGGCCTTTAGCTATACTTTATGTGCAGGCTTTGTCAGCTGCTCTCTGGTTTTTCTGTGTTTGTCACACCATGTTGGATCCCTGATTTGACACACTACCTTCACGGAGGGCGGTGGGTTTACCTGCTAGTTACGAGAGAATGAAAAAGCTAGCTTTGACAGCGTATATGCTACTTCTAATTTTCTCAGGCTGACATCACTGCTTCTCGCAAGCTGTTTAAGAAAACATGCTCGCTGATTTTGACACTCTTGTCAGGACAAGACATTCTCACATACTCTAGTTGTTTGCGAGCTCCTACCCGTGATGTCAGAAGCACTAACTCTAGATGACTACAGACAGGATAAACAAAGATGGATGAGAGAAGTGCCAATGGCACTCCAGAGAAGAAGACACATGTCTGTCAGTGTCATGTTTGTATTTCCAGCATACCTTTCTCCGCTCCTTACCTGTAAGAGGACATACCTCCTGCAGAGGAATCCCAGCATGACTCCACATAACTGAGTGGAGAAAAAAGGTAGAGAGATGTTCTGCAAAGGTTCAAACACTACCTCGCTCCCTGCAGTTATTCCAGAAGGCAGACTATGTTTAGAACACAGACGTGGCTGATATTGTTTTATCTGCAAGCAGCTAAATCTATTCATTGTGTTGCTGAAGGGTGCTTTGCATGCATGTAACAGCTTTAGAATAACCGGCCAAAGTATTAGATCAGTTTATTCATTAACGTAAAATATGCACCGTACATTCTTAGTGAATTTGCTTCTGAGTGCTATAATTATCTGAGAAAAATTCTATTCCAAAAATTCGAATTTGCTTAAGATTTACTGACCCTTCGGCCATCCAAGATGTAGATGACTCATATTGTGACATTTTTATCAGCTGTTTGAACTCCCAGTTTACTGCAGAGGATTCATTGGTGAGCAAGTTCTGTTATGGTAAATTATTTGAAATCTGTTTCAATGCGGAAACAAACTTATGGATCCCAATACATTTTCTACAATGCTGTCAGAATGAGAGTTTAAACTGCAAAGAGTTATCTACTCTCACATGAGAGTAAGTTCATTTTCATCTTCGGGTGTTCCTTTAAATTAAACTTGAATAGCTATTGAATATAATGTGAAATAATAATGCATTTTAATTAAGTTGTGTTTATGGGTATATCACAAACAAAATGGAAGAACTTCACTCCTTTCTTATGCTGTACATTACATTTATTATTTTCATTTATTGCATTTTGCAAGGCACTGTTATTCAAAGCAGCATATCACCATAATTCCTCATTAGACATAAACACAATTTCCAGTAATTGCAGACCAATCAGAATGATTTTCTTATGGATAACACAATAATGGCAGTACAACTTATATATATATATATATATGTGTGTGTGTGTGTGTGTGTGTGTGCAGTATGAATGCTAATACTTACCTGGCCTCCAAAATAGTCTGCAGGAACAAAATGTAGACCTTTAAAGGTGATTTTGAAGTATTTTATCTATGAGGGAACGTGAACCAGTGATGATTTATGCAGAGTGCAGGCAGAATGCTATCGTTCATGAGGAGAGGTTTGATTAAAATGCAGGGGTATGGGGGCACTGCTGGACACCACTAGCTGGTCTCGAAAAGAGATTGAGCCAGTGGCCTCTCCACTTGTCATTTTTGGAGGATCCTTCATTAACGGGCAATCCGAGACTCTCAATCTCTGTCTTTCTGTCTCTGTTGGAAAATAGAGGGTTCTGTGGCAGCCAGCTTGTTGGCAAATGCTATCATGCATTCAGCTGTCCTGTTAGCTGATAATTTGCCGACTTTTTCATCTGACCCCACATCTGAGGGCACCATTAGCATTATTATCTTGTAGAGAAAGAGAGCTGTCACTGTTGCAAACTCACACAAACTAACTGACTCGGTTTCCCTATCCACTTCTGTCTTTGTCTTGCATACAAAATATACATGTGCAATTGTCAGAGTATACTGTATCTGAGCAGCACACACTGAATAAATTATACTTTTCTATTATATATCTGTGAAACATAATGTGGCTAGCCTTAAATCCCTGGATTTAATTACACACATTTTTTCATCTCGTGCACAATTTAGGAACATTACATTTGAATTTTTATGCATGTTCTTTCCTGAATGAATCACAGGTTTGGAACAGATTGGTTGAGTGAATAGTTCAATGACTCCTTCATAAAGCCAGGCACTTGTTAGACTGACACTTATAGATACATATTCCCTTTTGTTATAATTGCCTTCTGGAGAATTAATGATCACTTAATATTTGTTTGTTTATTTATTTACTTACTCAAATGGACCAAAAGGCTGAGTACTGAACATGTTATGTTTTACCTGTGAATTTCTTTGTTCTGCTGAACACCAAGAAAGATAGTTCATCCCAAAAAGAAAAATTCAGTCATTTACTCACCTTCATGTACGTAGTTCCAACCCTATATGAATTGTATTGTTCTGCTGAACACAAAGGAAGATATTTTGAAGAAAGTTTAAGCAGGCAGTTTTGGGTCACCACATTTTTTTTTTTTTTTTTCCTGTCATGGAAGTCAAAAACAACCTGCTTAAACTTTCTTCAAAATATCTTGCTTTGTGTTCAGCACAACAATAAAATTCATACAGGTTTGGAAATATGTGAGGCTGAGTAAATGATGACAGAATTTTTGTTTTGGGGATGAACTATTCCTTATTTTTGGCTTTTTTTGGCCATTTTTGAGACCCCCTTCTTAAATCCTGAATTTTTACTGTTTGAATAAATGCAGCCTTCCCGAGCAGAAGACTTTGATAAAAATAAATCTTATATCTAAGTTGTCTTAAAACCTAAAAGCAAAATGCGTTCTTGTCTTAGAACAAATTTTATAAACTTTTTTTGATCCACTTCAAAGGTTGACTGTATATTTCAATACTGGTATGTGTTATGTGAATATATATTTTTTTTCTTTGCTCTCCATCCTTTTGTTTTAGCCATGCACAGTGGATAACCCCTTTCATCACCTTAATTACAGTCTAACACCGCAGTCTGACAACCAGCTCTAATGGATCAATGCTCTATTAGCTGTATGCTCATGTTACACTGACACACGCTTGTGTTGAGCCTCGTTTTCCCCTTGCTCTCAACAACACCTATCCAATCCATTACAAAGCCAAAAAGTGGCAATGTGTCCCTCAAGAAACTGCATGTTCCCCAGCTGCGGGCTATTTTCCAGAAAAAGTGACTATGGCGTTATTGTCAAATAAGCTGTTAGCATTTCAGCTGAGGTGAAATGGACTCCATTTTTCATCCGGTGGGAGGACAGCGTGTGCTAGTTGACATTTACTTACTGTCGTATTATCTATCAGATCAAGAGCCCCAGAGTGGTGGTGAATGTTACGCCCATACTGTGACATTTTACAGTATCCTGTATTTTAGTGTATATAAATGAAAGCTTTTTAAACATGGCTTTCTTTACGCTCCAGAGGGAATGAATGCTGAAAAAAGCATGTCTTGTTGTTTAGTCATTGAAGTAGGGTTCTTGTAAGGAGAGACTTCAAGAGCAGTGTATATTTTGCTGACATGCAGCTTTAATGCTTCAAGTTATCACACTGTAATTCCCTCACTTCCTCCACATTTAGTTTTAGAGCTGATATTTTAATTTTCTATTATACATCTGTGAAGGATATCTTTTAGCTAGCCATGATCCCCAGGCTTGATTTGCTCAGTATGGTGGTTAATTCATTATCAGTTTTTTATCTTATGGGCGCAGTTTAGGAGCATTGCATTTGAATGTTTTATGCAGAAAATGTTATGCAATGTGGTTTTTAATAAAACAAAACACTTTGCAGCATGTTAAAATGTCTATTATATAATCGATCCTAAATGAGTCCTGGATGCTAAATTGGCCACTGTGGCATTGCAGTTGTTTTAAAATAATATTTTTGTTAATAAAGTGGCATTTTAATGAAAAATTGTGTCCTTAACATATAAGTCAGTTATAAAAGTGCAAACACCACCCTGTAGCAGATGGCATTTTACGTCTTTGGATTAAAGTTAACTAGCTTGCAGTGTCAAGCAGGGGATGTAAATTAGCATATATGCTAGAAGTTTAACTTTATGCTAGTTTCGATGCTAGTCAAAGCTGGTTTAAACTGTACCTTTGCCAGCACATGACCAGCATAAACTAGAAAAGGACAAGCTTAAACCAGCATCCCAGCATCAAAACATACCTAACTAGCATATGCTGTTTTTTTATTTAGCAGAGTTCTTCGTTTAGCTCCATTTCTATTAGATTTTATCCTTATTCATAGAGTGTAACATTTATTAGTTATGAGAAAAATTGGCCTGCACTTTCCCCACAGTCCACCTGATGACTGCTGGTTTCTTAAGCGAGGTTGTTAAGGCCACCGTTCTTTGAAGTATAGATCCAGCTGTTCAGTTCAAAAGCAAACCTTTCAGAAGCCCATTTCTGAAATGATAATTCAGTTTTAACCGTGATTCTAACAACTCCCAACCTTCCAATCTCTCTCTTTAAGGCGTACAAGGGTGAAATAATGTCAAACTGACTGACAGACCGACCACTGCCCGAACCTATTAAGTGCTTTTTGCCTGTCTTTGTTTTGGTTTATCAATCAGGTGGGACTGAGCTATTTTTACACAACAAAAATCTGGCAATAGAGGCTAACATAAGAGACTGATAAGTGGATAAGGAATGGATTATGGAGAAATTACTTTTAGGATTTTTTTTTTCTTCCTAAACTGTCTACCCTGTGGCATTAACCTGTTAAGTGTCACTCCCTTTTTTGAGTGTAGGCATGCAAAGGTAATATCAAAATTCAAATAATATAATTCTTGAATGCTTTTGAGTACAATCTTCGTTCTGGTCTTATTTTAAAGAAGAGAATTTGAAGTTTTTTTGACAGGTGTCCGGAGTTTAAAAACATAAATAACAAGCGTTTTAACATTTTTTGTAATATATTTATTATTGTAATTTTATATTTTATTAAAATAATACAAATTATATGAAATGAAAGCCATAGATCTAAATAAGTTGTGTACTGAATTTGAGACTGATATCACAAATTATGATATTTTTGTGAGCTGCTATACCAACAAAGGCCACTAGGCCTTTGACATTTTTGACCTCTTGACCTCACACCACAACACAGATTGATAAGCTTTTTTTTTAAACTTAAAAACATTGTTCAAGATGAAAGAAAAAAAATAAAAATCATTACATTCATACATGATTCATGTATCAAATTACTATGAAGACTACATCAACCAAGACATTTTAATTTTAAAAATGATGTAATTTTTAATTACATTCTCAAGATTTCGGACAAATACTAGAAAATATATTTAGTTTTATTGATTATGAACATACAAACGGAAGTTTAATTGATATATAACCACGCCACGACTCATATTGTACTTATGTTTTTTTTGCTATCTTTTCTTGTTACAAATTAATAAATTATTGTCACTACATAACATTTTCTGCAAACATGTAATGGCAAATGGGCCCACCGATGTTTTGCTAGTGTTTGAACCATTACGAATTTTAAATGCCTTTGTCATATTTTATTATGATTATAATCATAATCTTTTGAAAAGACGGCAAGGTTTGTCCTTTTCCTTAATTGTCAGTACAATAGTAAGTAACAATAGCAAATTACATGTTAAAATCACAACATAATGTGAGAGCTACTTTTACCTTTGTCTGTCACAAACAGTACTTTTCTATGTACTGTTCTAAATCATCAGTTTTCTACATTTTAGGAGACATATGGGTTCATTATATCGTATTGTTTTTTTCTTAATTTACATATTTCTTTATTAAAAATGTATTGTCATAAATGGCACGTTAGGATACAAAATGGATTGTTTCCCAGAATCGTTAGAACCTGCTGGTAGATGCTGTTATTTTAGTTGCATTTATTTATTTGCGTATTGCTTTTATGCGTAAAAGAGGCAAATGCTCATCACATTTTATTATATATTATTCAAGATTATTTCATTGATTATTTATCAGGCATAAAATGTTTTAAATAATAATACCAATAATCATTATTCACAAAATTATATTTAAAATAATATATTATAATGCATTTTAAGCTAATAAATTACGGCTATTTAATACATAAAACATAATTTCAAAAATTACAAATAATTTCATATATATACTGTATATAAGAAAAATTTTAAATTGAATTTCCTTGGCTTAAATCTAAAAAAACATTCTTGTATTAAGTGTGAACAACTTCAAATTGTTGGTCTCATCTGTTGATCAATTAGAAGAGATATTAACGTGCAGAGGGTTGTCTAAATATTTTAAACCAAGGTTACTCAGGGTTAGCATTAGCCTTGGCTAATGATCTGTACTGCCAGGAGTCTTTACAGCATCATTTCATGATCTTGGCTTGAAGTTTGTGTTCGACCCCCTACATTATATATAAACATCGCCATTGCCAGTCTAATTACACATGTCTTTTAATTTGTGACCGCCACAGAGCGACATCTTCCACCCCGCTTCTCCTACATTTGACAAATCACCTGATGTAGGTGTGTTCAGTTGTGTGTGTTCATGCATCGTTTAATCTCTGTTTATTTTCCTCTCCCTCTTTAACCATTGGCAGATCTCCGGATGTGAGCGCTATTGTGTGTGTGTGTGTGTTTCTCTCATGCTTTTCCCAACTCTTTAATTACTGTCCTCTCATGCAGGGCTGGCTCAGGTGTGTGTAATTATGCTGGTAATAAGGCCTGGAAAGTCTCCACCTGCCTCTCACTGGGCACTCTGGCTCCCCCCCACGCTGTCTTTCCTCTCTCTCTTGCTCTCTTTATGCTGACAGACAGGACTCTCTTCATCATTTCTCATCGTGCCGTTATGAGCCAGCTTTCTCTTCATGAACAAAGCATAGCACTGATGCTTGTTCTTTTTCCTCTTTGTAAGTGCCGTGAGTCTTTTGGAGTTAGCATGTAGCTTGTTGCTTATTACATTTACACCATAACATCAGATATTATTACAATTTTACAAATAAAATATGTTTCACCTGAGCTTTCAGGGGCATGCATGTGATGAGCATGATGGGTATTATAGAATTTTGGAAAAACAAATAAATCCAAAATAAATGCTTTCTATGAAATCCAGGTTTTGAAAATACAGCTGATTATATAGACAAGATATGCCTCTATATATTTTTGGGGGGTAAAATGGAAAAACAGCTGTTTTAAATGTAAAAAAAGATATATTTTGTAATTTTATCGCAACTTGTCCACTGCAACTTAAAGCATTACTGTCAGTAAGGAAAAAAAATATATATTAATATCATTTATTACTTTTTAAAGTGATTAATGGTATATTGTAAAGTTTTGCTTTTAATAGTAATGCTCCTCAATGCTGTGCACATAGTTTCAGCTGCACAGCATTCCCATAATGATGACAAATTGCTTACAACCCACTCAAACACTATGTGGAGCTACACAGCCACCTCTTCACTAGATAATATTCATCATTTGTTGAAAAAGGGGCCGCAGTAATTACAATTATCGTAAAACACACATTGCATCTGCGTCTCATTCATATCTCCTCCTACCTTTAGGCCGATATACGCAGGTTCAAGAGCTGCGGTGGCCCACCCGTCTCTTTCATTACGCCTGACGGAAACAATAAGAAAATCCAAGCAGAGGAGTGTACGTGTCACAGCTAGTGCGTCAAAGTTTTTCTGGCACAGTCCACATGTAATTACAAGCCTGGTTGCCTGGCGGTGACAGATCACTGGTAAGAGGGCCAGCTGAATGTCGTGGCACCTGCTGGGCTCCCTGAGCCTCTGCTTCTGGCTGCAGTCAAATTACAAGCAACTGTATCAGAGCGAAGAGAATGGATTGAAGCTGGCCCTACCTGGCCAGGTGTGTTTCACCTAGTGTCGCTGCTTTGAAATTCGCCAGATTTATACTCTACTGAAAGGCTTTGGCACGTTTGAATGGCTGCTTTCATTAAACACTGACAACAGCAGTAAGATGAGAAAATATACAATTTTTTTTATAAATAATGACATTTAATTATAGTAATAGTAAATAATTATCCAGGTAGTATTAACTTTACTGTATATTAGCATTTATTGTTGCTGAGAAGCATAATATTCAGAGACTTCAAGTTTCTCATGAACCCAGGGCTTATAAACATTCATGGCATCTATTCTGATTACTTAATTAGTTTATTGCTTTAAAATGAGCTCAAATAAACTTAGGTGAAGTGTGTAACTGCACAATTACAGTAGCATCACCAAAGTCTGAAAGATAGATTAATTTATTGTTTGTGTAAGTATTCATATTTGTATCTAGAAAGAATGCATTCAATTTATCAGAATGTTGTTTTGAACTTTTTACTTTCCACAAAAATATTAAGCAGCAAAACTATTTTCAACTGCGTATGAATCATAGAAATCTTTCTTGGGCATCAAACAAGCATATTAGAATTATTTCTGAAAGACTGTGTGAGACTGAAAACTAGAGAAGTGACTGCTGAAAGATTTTTGAATGAATTACATAAAAAAAATATATATATATATATATATATATATATACACTCAAATAGAAAACAGTTATTTAAAATGAATATTTCACAATATTATGCTTGTTATGATTTCTCATGGTAAATAATTTCACCACAGCTGTATTTTTCTTAGAGAAGCGCAGCAGTTTTTTTTATTTAGCTTTATTTTTATTTTTAATCTGTTTTCATTTCTGCAGTAATGGCAGGATGGATGGGACTACTGTATACCTGTTGTCTGAACACAGTCTGGGGGACTGTTAAAACCTTTTTTTATTTTGAAAATACATTATTTGTGTGATTCTGTATCACAGAGATACATCGCAGTGTGGCAAAGCATTTCCTGTATTTCTTCCTCTTGCAGTGGTCTTTCAATCAGGGTTGAGTTATGACCTGTCTGGGCCACACACGGCGAGCTCTGCTTCCTCATTAGGCCTTCATTAACCCTCTCAAGCTGAGCTTCCACTCAGCTTACAGTACCAGTGGATGTGTTTGAACACCATTCTTCATTTCCCACAATCCCCCGCTGCTCGGCACAGTGTACGGGAACTGTGGTTCAGCGCCGGGCTTTCGGCACATTTACTGTAAAATGACATACAAGGCCCTGGGGACATACATTGACCTAATGTGCTGCACAGACACATTCATGAAGAGAAACTGCTTTTGGATGTGTCAAATGCATGTCATTATTTTGACAAATAATATCCCTTCTGCGATGCCTCAGTAGCTTTAAAAATGAGACTCTCGAACAATAATGAATATAGCCACTGCTATACCTTTATGCCCTTGTGTTCACCTGAGGATGTCTGTAATACAGATATAGAAATATCCTCAACAGGTTAAAAGAAAATGAGGTAATAATGTTTCAAAACTGGCTTTTGATCTCAGATCTCAAATTAAAAGTAATATCTGGTATGTTGTTGGCTGCCATATTAAGTTTGGGACTCTGGGAGGCTGATGTGATAAAAGTGATCACATGATCAGTGCTAGTCCCTTAGTAGCAGCTCACTGTTAGTGTGTGTGTGTCCGTGACCACAGAAAATTGGAGCAATGGTAAACTTGGATTAATTCACCTAGGACAGTTTTACATTACATAATTAATGTTTAGGAGACTTAACTAAACAAGTGAGAAAACAGTCTCCTGTGAGTCTCATAAGCAAATGAACAAATGAATTTATATGCTAATGAGTTAAATGAAACTATATTTCAGCTAAATTCCCACACCACAGTACTGTTGTACTTAAATGTATACACATTTAAATACACACACACACACACACACACAGTCTCTACAAAGAGTAATATAAAATATGTTCATATCTATATTATTTACACACATACTGTGTATATATATATTAATAAGTATAGTATTGATTATTTGCATTGTATATGTATATTGGGATCCAAAACACACTCTCTTTTACTGTCTTTCTTCATCCTTCTTTTATCCTTTATTTCATCATTGGACATCTATACTCTGGGGCCATTTGGATATAAATAGCACAAGGCGGAAAGTCTTTCATAAAGTGTAGGTGCCCCGCTCTGAACATAATGCCTGAAAAAGATGCGGACAACCTATTATCAGGACCTCTCACCTTTCCATTCACTCTCTGCCTGAGGGATGAGTGAGAGAGAGACTCAGATGTAATGATCTAAATAAATGCAGAAGAGTTTCCAGCGGGAAATCTTCCATGTATTTGATAACACAATGATTTTCAACTGGTGCAATGCAAAAATGGGTCACAGGTTTGTTAGTTAAATGCAGCTAATATATTCATGTATAGTTAGGATGGTCAATAAATAGTTAATTTGTCTAATCAAACAATGTTATTTTGCTGCAAGTTATTTTGGCAAAATCTTTTTGTTTTTATTAACATGTTGCATAGCGGTTCCTAGCCCCTAGGAATATAATAAATATAAACCAGATTAAGCAAATTTTTTCACAAAATTAGGGTCATTTTGCTATACTTTTCGCAATAAAAAAAACATTGGACCATTGGCTTATTGAGATTCTAGATTCTTCTTTGTTCTCAATGGGCTTTTAGGTGTTTGAGAGAGTAGTTGGTTGTGTTGTCCCCTTTTGGTATCCTTGCCCTTGGTCTTTATAGCCATCTTAAAGATGTCTCTCATTTCAGTTCCTAGTTGAAAGGATGAAGAGGTGAAAAAAGTGAGGAGGACAATTTTTTTTCCCTCTCTCTTTATGGCCATGACACCCCCCGGAGACATTCTTCTGCACAAAAATAAAAATGTTACTAGTCTCAAGTCAAGTCTTAACATTTACTCCAAAGGGCAGGCCATAAACTATTAATAGACAGCTGTCTGTCTGCACAAGGCTGCGAGGGAGAACGATTTTATATTGAATCCTCATGTGGTTTGAAGAGGTGGTCCGGTCTCTCGCCATCCCGCAGGGAGTCTTGGTTTATCTCCCTCTCCATCCACCAGCAGACGAGACGAGAGAGGCCATTACAAGGCTGTCTGGGAATATTGCAATATTCAGCAGGGCGATTATCTGACGTCTCCCTGGGAGGCACATTTCCTCTGTGGAGGGAGAGAGAGGCGTACCTATGGCAGAGAGGGAGAGAGTGAGGCTGATAAGGACCCTTAGAGTTGACAGAGAGGAAGTATCACCTTTCTTGGTTTTAAAGGAGGTCTTTCAGGGCAGGAATGAATATTTATATAAGGACTTGCAATCTACAGGTGATCGCTAGTGTGTTTAATAGCTGTAATGCTTCTGTTTTGCATTTTTCGAACTTCTAATAGTTTCTTTGCTCAAAAAAAATGTTTATCAGTGTTGAATTGACTTGAAAGAGATGCATTATTAAATGTATTGGTATCATCTGAAGGTTAGATTAGTGAAGAAAATGCAGGATCTTCATTTGCTATGCAGTCTACATTTCTTTATGCAAATAAATTCACAATTCTAAACCCTTCTGTTTATTTTGAAAGTTTTTGTGACATTACCGATTCTAGACTTTCAGCGTGGCCTTTTAAA
Source organism: Enteromius unitaeniatus (assembly GCA_032359435.1). NCBI lineage: Eukaryota > Metazoa > Chordata > Actinopteri > Cypriniformes > Cyprinidae > Enteromius > Enteromius unitaeniatus. The sequence continues at coordinate 15,872,726 of JAUMHI010000054.1, forward strand.
CCCTGCTGAAAATAATATGCAAATAGGAAGGAAATGTTTGTTATTTAAACATTTGCTGAATCTTTGATTTTTGTAATACAGGGTAATCCCTGCAGGTTGACGGCAATCTTTTCTTTTTGTTGTTTTATACTCTTGTTCACATGAGCTCTTTGTTTTGGGAACATGGGAAGAATCAAAAGAGGGTTTTGTGTCGAGATCCCTGCTGTACTAGTGTATCATAAAGATCTTAAGCAGGATGGCCGGTCTGGGTGGTCCGGAATGGAAAGAGATGGACTTCAATATGGGATCCGGTCTCCGCAGTGATAAGAGAGTGCTGGGAGGTTTTATGTTTTTTTCTTTTAATTTCAATCTTGATGTTCTGCTCCTAAGTGACATTGCTTGTATTCCAGAGAGCTGTGGTTAGATATGACTTAAAGTTTGAGCTTAAGTGGAAGAAGTGAAGCGTGGAGATGAACGATAATGTGTTCTCTTAGTTTGTATATATTTATTATACCACTTATCTCAATTATGCTATTGATTCAATACAAATGTGCTATAAAACATATTTCTACCTGTTAAATTAGGTTGTACAATGTACATGCAAAAATACCTTTTTTAATTTCCAAAATGATACCTGGACTGCACTCACTATTTTAAACATGGGCAAATGTGGCAACAATGCAGCATGCAACTGTCTGAGAATTTTAGTATTGGGTATACACACTGTTTAAAGCCAGGGTATGTGATTTGAAAAACATAATGCTGGTTATGCTGGTTAAATGTTTCATCACAAATACAAAGCAATAAGTTAAGTGGTCTAAATGTATTGATTTGTATTTACATCATCTGTGGAAGGCGTAGGACCAAAAAAATGTTTGTCCAATCATATACAATAGCGTTCCATTATGCTATTACAGACCAAGGGAGAATAAATGTAGAATAAAATTCTATACATGCAATAAATGTTTTGGCTGTTTAAATGATGCCTCATTGTTGCTCTGAGTATATTAATAGTTTGCCAAAATTGTTAAGTAAGAAAAGTTTGCAAAAATGCCTTGGTGTCATAAATGAGTCCCCTGAGCCCTAGTTATGGCAGGTTTGAGTACTAGTACTTTCACATTTATTAATAGTGTTGCCCGTAGCCATGTGTTTACCCAGAGATGCATTGATCCAGGTTTCCATTATGCTAAATGCCTCTTTTCCGCTCTTTCTGCAGATCGACCGTGTCATATTCTGCGTATTTCTGGAGACAGATTATGAGATTTACAAGAGGAAGATGTCAGATTTCTTCTCCCCAGGTACTGTATCTTCTTATTGGAATCTAACTTCATTTTATTTGTTGGTTGTAACACCCACTCAGCTCAAAGCTTGTTACTCGGGTATCAGGCAGGATTCACAATGTCAGGCGTCTGACTGGCGTGACGCCTGGAAGAATTTGTATCATATTTTGTAGTCAAAGTGCACAAATACAGCACAGCAGGCAGTGATTGGATTCCACATAACCAAAACCTGTTTATGGTAATGTACCGTCCAGGCTGGATTATTTAAACTCAAAATGATTTCACCCCACCTTGATCGTAGAATGCAAGCAGGTGTTTTATAATTATCTACTGGGTAACACTTCAGACAGATATTTTGATATTTTCAAGTAATTCAGAATCTGGTTCACAAAACTAACAATCGTTAGTTTATTGTCACCCAGTCGGTAACAACAGTTAAAATCTCACTAGAGAGGGCAGTTGTTACTTCAAATTCATTCAAAAGACTTGTTTTATGCTAAATTTTATGCACCACAATTCATTATAATTGCATTGAAAAAAGTGACCAGTCTTTAGAATCTCAGAAAGTCATACATGTTTGGTGCAACATGAGGATGAGTTAACAATAAAAATCTTTTGTGTAATTGCTAAAATAACTTTCAGACCAGTTTCCCAGAATCAATATTGCTCTGTCGGGCAAACAGAGTAATGTTGTAGCTGCCACAGGGGAAATCAGCCTACAAATGGCTTACTTATAGCACATTAAGCCAGGTTAGAAGAAAGCATTTTAACACCAAAAAAACATAGATGCTATGTTTAAAGAATACATAAAATACTAAAGACCCACGCTGAGAGCAAAGGAGAGAAACAGGATAAGCTTTGTGCATTGGTAGGTGCATCTTATGGCTCATTGCATTCGCGTCTCAGTTTGCAACCAGCTGCCTTTGAGTGATTTTTGGTGTTTCCACAAACTCGATTCATAACTGAGCTCTTAGCCCCCTATAACATCTCGTTTTCCTCGCTCCTTGAGATTCCGAGGAAATACTCTAGTGTATGAGTTTAACAGGTGTCGAGCATTTTGACTTCTAGTATTTCAGTACCGATTGCTTGTTTCTGAAGTGCAATCGGTGTAGCCCGGAGGTCCATATGTAGAGCATGACTCAAAGGGGCTTTACTTCTGTCAACACCCTCAGTGATCCTGAGCCTCGACGGCAAACCCCAGATGTCGGAGACATGCAGGACGGCACCTCCTCAGTGACATTCCACCTCACACTTTTGCTTGTCTGGTTCTGGTTGGATCATGTGGCCTCTGATGCTGGCGTCGGTTTATGTAAAGATGAACTGTTGTGTGATGGAACTTTAGAAGTCTGTTCCTTGGTTTTCACTTTCTTTGTCTTGCACTTTGGCCTTCTGTCAATGTCAATATGACTGTTTTGCTTTCACCCAATCCCTCACTTTACTCCTCTTTCATTTTTTTTTACTCCCTCTCCTGCCTTATGAGACGTGGCACTAGCTAGTTCCATGGGAACTAATCTATTGTGCGCCCATGTAGCATTTCTCTCTCTTTAAAGGCCAAGTGTTTCTCAGGAAGCCTCTTTTCAATCTCCCTGAGCGCTAAACAAACATATGATGTGAGTGCAGGCTGCACCGCAGCCCTTTTGGACCTTCCCAAGTGTCCTGCTGTCTCACTACGCCTGAAGCTTGCTGCACTTCCATGACAAGACCCCCTGGAGGTTTCCAAATGAGCCACTACCTAGAGGTTCATCATTTGTATGGACACACACACACACACACAAACAAACAGGGGAATGGTGAATGCACAGTATTGGGAGAATAATATAATCCACCATTACCTCCCCTCAAACACACACTAGGACTTGTGAACTGGGCAGAATAATAAGTGTCAAGACACTCACTTTTTTTCCTACTTGCTGAATGTTTTGTTTCTGTCATGTTCCTGTCTCACACACACACACTTTCCTTCTTCCAGGTCTTCTAGAATTCACCTGAGAATTTGTAATTATATCAGCCAGGTCCATGTTCCCCAGGCGTGTCTCTTTGTATTAGTGTTTAGAAATGAGATGGCAGAGGCGCTACTCTCTTAGTTTACAACCAATAAGAAAGAGTCAGTCACCCCACTTCAGCTTTCTCCAAATTATAGGACCACATTCTCTTTCTCACTCATTCTCTATTTTATTTGGACCTCACTGAAGTCTCTTTTGGTTAAAAAAAGATGCCTAATCATAAAAACCATGTTCTTCAGTGTAGTGAAGGCTTTCTTTTTTTTTCACTTTAGCAAAAAAGAAGGAGCTGTATACAGAGCCACTTAAGGAACATGGTGGAGGAAAAAAATTGGGGTGGGTACAAAAAATTCCGGGTGAAAGGAAGAAATGTATTATTATATATATTTGCATTCTCTGGCATAACCAGTTGAGCTCAGATAAACAGTTTCTATTTACTTTACGCTTCCAGTGGTTCAGACAGCTCTGTACATTCATAATGGAGCAGTTCTGCATCACTAGGAGCGGCGCTGCAGCGACCGAGAGTGATCATTACGCGCATATGGAACCATCAGCTGCCAAACGCTCTCGCGGTGCTTTGATGTTACACTCTGACCAGTGGCTGCAGCGCTGCTTCAAGTCGAGCACACCTAGCTATTGTCTGTACGAATACCAACAAATGTGCAAAGCACTATGCAGATGCCTCGCAAGAGAACAGCGGGTGTGTTCTACTTGAAGCGGCCATAGCCGATGCTTTTGACAGCTGCTGGTTCCATATGCGCATTATGATCGCTCTCCCTTTGATGTCATACACCAATCGGTCGCTGCAGTGCCACTTCAACACACTAATCCTTTTTTTGCGTAATATCCTTTTCAGGTGTCTTTCACTGATGTCAAAACTGTGCCTTTATCTCAGCACTGATCGTATTTCTTTATACTTCAGTCCAAATTCAAAGTAACTATGAACTTCTCCGATATGAATGTACGGAGTTGTTTGAACCACTGGAAGAGCAAGTTAAAGTAAACAGGATGTGTTTATCTGAGTTCAATTGGTTCTGCCAGAGAATGCAAAAGATCTGAAAAAACTTTTTCCTTCCACCCTAAAATTTTTTTAAACCACCCCATTTTTTTCTCCTCCATGTCCACAGGTCATAGCGAATAAGATTTTTTATAATTTAAATTTGCATGAGCTAAATATTAATCAAATTGCAATTGTGATTTAAAAAATGTGTTTATTATTAAGTAAAAATATTAAACAAAATAAGAATTATTATTATTTTAATTGTAATATTTCACTGTAAAATGAAAACAAAAACCTGTAAGAAAAAAATCATCATAAATGTATTTTCTGGTATTAAAATATGTATGGATGTCTTCATTTATTTATTTTCAAAACATTAAACCATAAACTTGCATTTTAGTGGAAAACCACAAAAACCTTTACATTTTTTTTTTATTACAAGTTTGAGTTTTTGTTCCCAAATGCATATGTTATAAATGTCCCAAACTCAAAGCATGTGAGTTGACTTCAGATAAATACATCTAAATTACACAATGTTATGTTTTACTTTTGATTAAACATGCAGTGGTATGTTAATTGTGACATCATAACCATTTCAGTAATACCTGAGTCTTATTGTGAAGAAATGGTTTGGTTAGGAAGCTTTTCCTTGTGAACATTAGACAATGTCTGCAAGCTCTTTTGACTTTCATGTACTGTTTTCTATGATGTGACCTTTTTAAAAGGAATCTCAATAGTAATACTACAATGTAAAGATTAATTCACAAAGTCTGGGCTTTTAAAGAGTTTGAGAGGTCAAGTTAATAGTTCCAAAGTCACACAAATGGTTTTATCATTAAAATGCGGGTCGAGGAGGCAGATGCGAACACTGATTAATAAACGGAGAGAGTGGTCTGATGGGGTCAGAGGTCAGCGATGCAGAGAAGGGGTCATCTGCGGTAATTGCAAACCTTAAGTGTGTTTCTTGTTTGTGAGTTTTGAATTTTATTTCAACAGTTTTTTTCCCCAGTCATTAAACTCTCTAATCCACCACAGAAATCACTTTTCTCATTTTCAATCAAACTTTAATATAATTAAAGCAGTTGTTTGCTTTATTCCGTATTTTATAAAGTATTTAAATTGCTTGTTCCACAACGCTATCTGTGTTTAATGTGAGAGTCGTTATTATCTGCATGCTCGCTGTTCAACAAGCAACATCATTTGTGTTTTCTTAGCTACATCATTAGCATGTTTCTCTGACTGCGTATTAGATATTGATTGGCGCTGGAGGAGCGGGTACAGAGAGAACATTCCAGAAGAGCGAAATTATCATGAGGATGGTATATTGGGGCAAATCGTGGTAGAGTGAGGTTTGAAGATGGAGAGAGAGAGACAATAGGACTGAATTAGCTCTGCTGGTGTCCCTGATAGCGCTGGTTGTAAAATGTGCGAAAATAACAAGGGCCTGACAGCTCGATCCCAACACCTCATCATCATCATCATCACCATGGGAACCAGCGTGCCAAGAGCTGCGGAAGAGACGTGCTCATTTTAACTGAGCTTTAAAGCTGCACTGTGGCTACTCTCTGGTACACCGCATACATTTACTCCCTCTCTCTCTTTCTCTCCCACTCACTTACTTGCGTATTCATACAAGCCCTTGTCTGCTTTTGCGTGTATACAACTAGAAAGGAAAATAGTCTTTGTCCTTGTTGCTAAACGAGGGAAGTTATTGTTGGACTGTCACTTCGCAAAACAATTTCGCCATGTATTCTTCTGAATACTTTTGTTTGTGTTGTGTGTACCTGTTAGGATTATTGTGTTCTTTTAATCTCTTTCTATGCAGCCCTTAAAAGTGTCTGACAACTGGCGAATAGGAAGGAATAGTGCCGGGACATGCAAACAGGGCATTTGCATATGGCAAATTGTCTCATCAGTGTTTGCCTCCCAACCAGCTGTCAGTTTCACCCGAAGAAAAAAAAAAAAAAACAGCTGCAGAAATGAGAATATTTTCTATGTGATGGCAAATAACAGATTTTGGAAACTGTAATGTATTTTGAAGCCTTATTTTTATGCCGTTGCTTTTTATTTTTATGTGTTTATATTCAAGAGATTCTGAAACTCTAAAGAAGTGATAACAATTGGAAAAAATAGAAACTAACCCTAATGAGTTATTTTATTTCCTTAGATATTTGTAAAATATATTTTGAATTTGTAGTCCAAATCTATTAACACATTTAATGTGTTTTGTGATTTTTTAGTTTTGTCAACTTTTCATAAATGGAAAACAAGTTATCCTCAAAACTGCTGAAGCTGGTTCCCTTAAACTTCTAAGTTTTCTCTACTTTTGTTTTTTTTACAGTGTTGTACACAAGAAGTACTCCAAATAAATTTGGGGAAAAAAAGAAAAAAAATATCAAATAAAGTTGCGTATTTCATATTACTAAAATGTGTTTTAATGTCACTGTTGATGAGGATGGTATGATCTTTGAATAATATCTGTCTTTAAATGCTAGTGTACCTAAAGTATTGTATACTAGTTCCACTTTAGCACAATCAAATATATTCAGTATTTCTTTAGTTGGACGTCAGCACTACTTCGCACCATTAAAGTGCTTTAAATACAAAATTGTGTTGTTCCAATGTAGCAGATGTTACAATTTCAGGGTGTTTATATAAAATGTATTTATATTACATTTTACATTTACATTTATATTATAGTACATATGTAAAACTTTTTGTGATATTTCAAATACATTTCAGTATATTTATTTTTCACTAGGGTGTTCTTCGAATTACTTTTTTGCCACAGAAGAAAGTCATGCAGCCAGGAAGGCCTATTATATCTTATTCAGAGATCTTAATATGAGTGTGTAGTACAGTATTTTATTTATAGGGCCTGCTAAAGCAAGCATCACTATAACTCATATGCAAGGTTGGGGATTTTCGGAACTCCTCTTTCAAGCGTTTAACTTGCACATTTGTGCTATAAATATGAATTATTCTTTATATTGTTTTGTGACTTGTTTAGCCAGTCAAAATGTCTAAACATCATAGCAACTACAGTAACAGTCTGGCAACCTCCCACAACACCGTTGTAACAATGAGTACATTTTCTTTACCACTTTGCTTGCTTGTGCCTTGTAAATAGCATCTAATTTATTGTTCATTTTATCACACACTAGTTTCTGTTGTTGAAAGACGTGATCAGACAGAAGTAAATGTGTGAGAGTGTGTTGTGAAGGCTCAATTTCAGCCTTTACTAAATGTGTTGATGTTTCTAAAAGTTATTTTCTTTACACTCACTCATTCATTTTCCATCTGTGTTCTCAGATGAGGAGGAGGAGCACCACCATCAATGAGTTTCTGCTTTTCTGTAGATTGAATTCCGAACTTTTCTTATCCCTCAGTTTGTTTGTTGGGGTTATCATTCACTTCTGTCATCGATTCACACCATTTCTTTCTGCTGACACCTGGCTCTGTAATCTTAGACATATCAACTTAAATTGAATTTCATCAAATCAAGCTCCATCTCACAGATTGTCACAGATGCTTTTAAATTCAGTTTCCTCCATCTTGACCCCTGAATGTTAAATCATAATGTCTTTTTTACTTAGCTTTGGTTTGAATCTTTTGTGCAAGATGTGCTGGGAAAGCTGTTAACTTAGTAGTTATCATTTAGACTACATAGATTATCAAATAGACTACACATTTAGCTGTACTAAAAAACAAAAAGTAGCTAACTTCATTGAAGCTATTTAGGGGTCAGTCTTGTAAATGAAATGCTATTGTCCTTTACGCTTCTGTGCATCTTCCTCAGACACACTCACATCTCCGATGTCACAAAGTCGCCCACTCCTCTAAGACATAGTTGTGCTTAGAAGAGAAATGTCTTTGAAGTCATGTCAGTTTCCGAGACAGCACAGTTGCCCTGTCAACTCCGTTTAGCTGCGATCCCATCCCTTGCATCCCGCTGTTATCCTCCCTCAAGAGCCTCAATGCCCCAAAAGAGCAGTTTGAGGTCCATTATGTGGGAGTTAGTGGGTTCTGGCCTGCGAGAGGATTCTGAAGAATATCCGACACTTATGTAAGCAAGTATAATGTACATCCTTGCCTGCTGTCCTGTTACAGTCATTTATGAGTCAGTGAAGAGACCATGAAAATAAAATACATTTGTCAGAAAATGAGGATGAATCAGATATGTGAAAGGACTTGAAGACTGTGTGCCATCTCTGAGTTTCATTAATATGGGTTGTGATTGTTTCAGCAAGTTACAACTATGAAAAAAGCAGGCAGAATTAATTTAATATTCCCTGTCTCTCTTTCACAGTGATTCAGTGTTCTACAGTATATTGATATGAAAAATAAGTAGATTCTGTAAATTGTAAAAGGGATGAGTTTTGTTCTTTTTTAAAGTGAGGTATAAAAGCAGAAAGATTTTATAAATTAATATGTGTGTGAATGGATGGATGGATGGATGATAGCTGGACAGACAGATGGTAGGATGGATAGGTGGATAGTTAGACAGCTGGATAGATGGCTAGACAGACGGATGGAGAATGGATGGATGGATGGATGGATGAATAGCTAGAGAGATGATAGATGGCTAGACAGACGGATGGATGGATTGATCAAAGTATGGATAGACGGATGGATGAATAGCTAGAGAGGTGATAGATGGCTAGACAGACGGATGGATGGATTGATCAAAGTATGGATAGACGGATGGATGAATAGCTAGAGAGGTGATAGATGGCTAGACAGACGGATGGATGGATTGATCGAAGTATGGATAGACGGATGGATGAATGGATGGATGAATAGCTAGAGAGGTGATAGATGGCTAGACAGACGGATGGATGGATGGATGCATAGACGAATGGATGGATGGATGATAGCTGGACAGACAGATGGTAGGATGGATGGATGGATAGACGAATGGGTGAATGGATGAATAGCTAGAGAGATGATAGATGGCTAGACAGATGGATGGATGGAAGGATGATAGCTGGATAGACAGATGGCAGGATGGATGGATGGATAGCTAGACAGATGGATAGATGGTTAGACTGATGGATGTTGGACGGATGGACGAATGGATGGATGGATGGATAGATGGATGGATGGATGATAACTAGACAGACGGATGGATGGACAGATGGCTAGATAGGTTGATTGATTGATTAAATTGATTGATAGATTAAAAAAAGTATAATTTTATCAGTGTTTTGTCATATCTCCTTACATTTTCTTTCTCTCTCTTTGTCTGTGATTCTCATTCTCACGCTCTCACTCACTGCTGGTCCACCAGTCACATCCATATTTACATGGTGTTTCTATGCCATGTTCTCAAATGACAGCTCCCTCCTGCTATTTTTAATGGAGGCTTTCCTCTCCCAGTGTTACTGTGTCAGAAAGCCTATCATTTGTAAAGCCGGGTGTTTGCGGGGAGATGATGGTCGTCTGCTGTAAGTCGACGGGGCCTCCTGGACCCCCGAAAGAGTTGAAAATGAAGGCTACACATGCAACATCCTCGGTCTCCAGGGAAGGAATGTTGAGTGTGTTACGGTGCATTAATATCATCAAACACACCATGGGAATTTTTTTGAAGTGTCACCATGTGTGGGGCTTTACACAGCTAGGAATGCAGCCATTACGCTAGTGGCGAGGAGCTAGCGGCGATTTAGCTGTGTGCTGCTTTTACGAGACAGAATCATTAACATACACAGCTTTTCTAATACTGTACTGTAAAATAATATATTTCAGCGCAGCGGTTGAATATTTGCAATTTCTATGGAAATTTGACCATAAGAAAAGCATTGACATGTTTGTTGTGCTGTGTATTTTCATTTTGTCCTGGCTATGTATGTCCTCTCAATTATTATTATTATTCTTTTGGTTTTTCTTCAGCCTGGAATTTTAATCCAATTGCAGAAAATGGTGGGTGGTGAGCTGGTTTTCTTTGCACCCCAGTGCTCTAATTGATTGATTAAAGTAATTGATTGGTTTGGGAGGCCCCTGCAACTGATTAAAATGCTTTCAGACACGAGCAGATTGAAAGGCAGCATGTTCCAGCACACACTCTAGCCCCCAGGGGCCCATGTCTGGCTCTCCTTGAGGAGCAGAGACAGTGGATGTGAGCTGGTGTCTGTGCACGTGCCGTCCATCTGGTCAGTAGAATTAGAACTAGTCTCTAGTCAGTTGGCTTACATGTGTCTTGTTTCTTTCCAAATCATTTAGACATCTATTGTTTTAGCTCACATAATCACTGCGACATTGATTTTATCTATCTATCTATCGATCTATCTATCTATCTATCTATCTATCTATCTGTCTGTCTGTCTGTCTGTCTGTCTCTGTCTATCCATCTGTCCATGTATCTGTCTGTCTGTCAGTTGCTGTCTGCAAATCCATACATCCATCTCTCTATCCTTCCGTCCATCTATTTGTTTGTGTTTCTTCATCCGACCATCCATTTGTCTCTGGCCATTCATCCATCCCCATACTTACCTTACATATTTGTAATAATAATCAGCATTACAGTGGCAGAATGATGCAGCAAGCACAATGTCTTGCTTTGTGCATTTAGCATAAAGTGGAAAAAATCCAGATACAACAATATAGCAGTGCATTACATTTACAGCACTTCCACTGTGATATTGCATAATCAACTGGCACAAATGCACAGAGGGCACTTGCTCTTTGATGAAAGTTGTCCAAAGGGTTTTGCTCCCTATCCAGTGTGACTCAGCATGTTATGATGTCACTGTTTTGCCCCTCTTTTCCCCAGATAAATGCATGATTTGCTTTCATTCGGTGTTAAACAAAAGGAGAAACATGGCCCCACCGTCCTAAGGGAGATTTGACAGTCTTTCTCTCATGAACAGATGACAGGAGTGTTTTATCAAAGCAGGAACTTTTGCTAGAGGCTGGATGTGTGAGTGTGTTAACGTGTTTTTCTGTGTGTGACCATGTGCCTGCTTGAGCATGATGAGGTCTGCAAGAGGCTTAGAAAATGAAATAAAAAAGCTGTTTTTGAAATCACAGTGATTTTATGTTCACAGCTCATTCAACATACAGTATATGAGGTATTTCTGAGTGAAACAAGACATTCGGTGAAAAAAGTATGGTGGGGTTACAAAAAGTAAGGGTTAGATACCAGAATGGAGCTAAAAGTTGCCAAAATTGCATTAACTAACTAAATAAAGACAAACTATTTGTTCTTAAAAAATAAGATGCACTGATGAAATTGTTTTTGCTTGTTCCTGAATATATTGTGAACTAATGTAAGTAAATCATAGATTATCATTGATTAATGTAAGTAAATCTTAGATTTTATATTGACTTTATGACAGAAAAGAAAAACCCTCTTCTCATTTGGCTAGAATTTCTTTTAAACATTTAGTTTTCTTGAAGAAGTCTGGGAGAATAGATCTAATTATGAGTTAGCGGTGTATGAATTGGAACCTGTTTGGTTTGTGGTAACAGCTAACAGTTGTCAAGGATGGTTAACGAGCTGTAACCAGGCAGGGAACAGACTCGGCTGCAGATGCCAAGATTCAGGTCCGCTAGGTTTGGCATCATATAAGAAGAGAAAAGATACTAAAGCAGAAAAAGAGAGTCAAATTTAGGGGATATATTGACTTCTTTGGTACAAACTCTGAGCTGAGAGTGTAAAAAAAAAAGAATAGACAAAAAGAAAAGGAGAAACAACAGAGTTACTGAAAGCAGTGTACATGTGGGAATGAGAGTGAGTAAGAACACAGGATAATATAAGAGAGCTGAGTGCTGGAGGAATGCTGATCCTTGCATATTTAGCTGGCAGATGGCTGAAATACAGGTATTTTTTTACATACAGTCAGGTCAAATCGCTCAGATGCTATAGATCAGTGCTTATCAACTGTTAGGTTGGGACCCAGAAATAAGTCTCAAGTATTTTCAGATTAGATGGACTACACCAGATGATGGTCTACTATTTAAAAACTTTAGAAAAGAATATAATAAAATATGTAGAATATGTAGGCTGCAAAAGGGGAAAAAAATCTTTAAGAACTTAAACTGTTAGACAAATAGTTCACCATCATAGTCAGAATCCAAAAATGGGTCTCTGGTCTGGTTTTTTTTACACTAGCAGGACAAAAAACAATGTTAAATATACTGAATAATCATCAATAGTTATGATAAAATGCTAAATAAATCACATTTTTAAAAAGAGGGAGAAACGCTGGTCATTTTTAATTGTCATCAAAGGTTGAAAATCTGTATCCAAACACGTTCGTTACATTGTTAACAATGAAAAGTATCAAAGTATATATAAAAACACATCCACAACTGTGCCATTTGATTTGCACATGATATGATTTAAGTTTACTGAAATGTCTCATTATTCATAATGCTGTGTAAATTTGTGTATGTTATTATGTCTATGCAGTTCATTGTAATGCTGCAATATTACATCTTACATTTGGATTTTGAAGCAAAACCATTGAGGAACCTCTGACATAGACATTTCGCCTTCAACCTCAACAACTTTGGTGCTCCTCCAAACACTGAATTTAATTGCTGCTTGGATCATATCAAATAGCACGATTGTCTTTCCACAGATGAGCGTTTGATAGCAGCCTGAATTCAAATAATACATCAATCCAGATCAAACAGACTGCGAGCTCTCGGCTTGTCTCTGCTCAGCTTTCATTAGAACTAACTGCCTGGGGGACTCAACAAACCACATATTTTCAATCCTTAGAGAAACCTTGGATTTAATGTAAAAATCAATGCTTGTTCTGCCTCTGTTTCCTGCTCAGCCCTGTTCGGAGGTCTCGCAAAGGGGGCATCTCTGTAAATAAATGTGCTGTATGCCTGCTTTGCTAAATTCTCGTTACACTGCTAATAATAATAAGCCCACAGAAATCCACGCTCAATGCGGCTTTTTTGATCATGTCAGGCTTGCTGTCCTAGCTTTTGACCTCCCTGGTTTCTCTTCCTGTCTTTTGCAGATAATGACGACCATAAGAATGAAAAAGATGCCGGTATGGAAGAAGGTGAGCGACAGAGTTTTCTAATGCAGTGTTCACAATTGCAAACAAGATGGGAAATTATCACATCCAATATCCTGCAGCCCGACCAAGTTTAATCCACGGCATCTGAATCGCTCTCTCCATGATTAATCGAGCCTTTTGTTGTGGGTGGCAGCTCTACAATTGCCTATAAACAAGAAAACAAGAGTCTGCATTTTCTTTCCGAATGCCTGAAGTAGTTTTGCTGGTGTTACCATGTGCAACTTTGGCCTTTTGGCAAGTTAATTGAGATGAAGGTTGCCAGGTGTTGTGCTCTAACAGGGCTGAATTGTTTTGGATGGCAGTGAGATTGATTGAAAGCTAATCGGATTCGCCCGCCATCTAGTCGACAATGACACAATCAAACATTATCAAATGGGAATGCAATTTGCTTGGCATGTCTTCTTTTAACAGCGGTCCATTCAGATGCAAATCACCTTACTTTCTTTGTTGACTTTAAGAAAAGCAGAAGAGATTACAAGACTTTCATCTGGAAGCCTCTTTAACTGTACATTAACTGTGACAAAAAGAGATAGAAAATACAGGTGTTTGATTGTGACTAATGCGAGTTTGCTACAGGGGCTAAATAGACGGTGGCAGGTACAGCATTACAAACGATTCAGTGCTAAGCTAATTCCCAGCGCTAGACCCTTAAATCCGGCTTACATACTCACAATGGGCCCAAACCTGCTTAAGCAACTGTCAAAAAGACAACTGAGCTTTGTACAATGGCAATCTCATCTGGGTTTATCTCTCGGTTTAGGCTGGACTACAACACTGTACAGGTTGGATGATACAAGTCTCTTAAGAAAGCTATGCAAGGGTTTCAGTCAGACTGCAGTGTTGTTATCATTAAACGGGTTTAAACGTCAAGTACTAAAATTACTATAAAATAAAAATATAACAGAAAATATTTAAATATGAATTAAAATAGCTAGAACTAAAATAAAATAATAATAAATGGTGTTATAGTACTAAAATAACACTGTATAGTAGGATTTTTTTTGCTGGAAAACTGAACCCAGGTCAAACATGTCTCCAGCAGTCACTTAAACTCCATGGAATTATGAGATGGACATTTTCTGGCAGGGTAACAAGGCTAGCATTGATCGTTTCCACAAAAGTTAGATGATTGAAAACACAGAGGGCGAAAGAGAAGGAGTGCTAAATGAAGCATCTTAAAGGAGGAGAACATTTTCATACCTCAACGACATGAAGTGAAAAAGTAGCATGCTGTGATTTTTACTACAAATGTGAGAAGCTGTTCACAGGACTGGAGCTGTAAGCCAAGAAGCCCATCAAAACCAGATCGGATCCAGAACAAGCGTTTTTTTAAACACCTAGCTTTGACTTTTTTTTTACGAGCGCACTATAAAGCAGTATTTTGAAGCAGTCCAACAAGCGTCTAATAGCCCTCTGAACTACTGTAAGTTCTTGTGCTGGGGCTTTGTGCGGTTGTGTTTACTTCTGCACAAAACCAGAGAGACCAATCACCTCTTTTGTGGACACTGTTATACCTCATTGTAAACACTGGACCGGGATGACCTGACATGCCAACACCTATCAGGATTCTATCTTGTTCACAACACACCAAGCATCACTTCAACACACACACATGGCTCCCAGCACCCTGCTTTTCCTGCCCAGCAGTTTCAGCTAGCTTAGCCTCAGTTTCATTCAGTGAATGTCTGACTGGCAGCCAAGCCCTGGCCTTTAGCGGCGCTTCACTTAGCCGGGGCTCTGATTCTCTCTTTTTTTTCTCTGGAACCAATTCAAAGGCTCAAATGGTTGCCATTCTCACATGGAATTGAGTTTTTTTTTCCCCTTATCCCCCTGTATCAGCTCTCTCCCGCTCTCTATCAATCAATCCGTTTCTCTCCCTCTCTCTGTTTCGCCCTTTTTTTTCTTGCTGTCTTTCACTGAAATCCCTTACACTACACTTTTACAGGCCCAATTTTTTATCAGCAGTCTTTTGCCGAGGCACACAAAAGCCCCTGTTGATGCTGAATCACCTGGTGCATGTATGTGCACTCCAGCAGGGCCTACGACACAATAGCAGGATATTCCTACACTCATTTCACCCTTATCAGAGCTGTTCAGTATGGGCAATCTGTGCCTTGATACCATAGATTTTTAGGGAGCTAGCAGTTGCCCTTTTTTTAGTTCTGGGATTAATAGAGAGGTTTAGTTTATGCATGTTAAAAGGAGAACAGCTACTCAGGAGGCTGTGAAGGAGAGACTTAAAGTCTTTACAATAGCAGACAATGTATAAATGTATATTGTTGTTGTTAATGTAAATTTCTAGTTTTCTGATGTAAGAGAGTTTTTATGAGTGGTGTCATTTATCGACAGATAACACTGAGGCCGTGGAAGGAGAGGAAGATGATGATGTCGCTGATAAAGAAGGTATGAGAAAATTTGTGTTCTTGTGACCAAAAGTTCAACTATCAGTATCACCCAGCATTCCCATCTTCCAAGAATTGTTGAGGGAATATGAAACTAAGTCTCTTCAGGATGTTCTGTCAGGGTGTGGAAACCTGTTTAAGGGGCCATTATCTTTTGAATTCTGCCATTTCAGCCTCTTCGGTTGTGTAGCACTGAAACAATTACTCGCTTCTCAATAAGATGGACCAAAGATAATTAAATTCGTACAATGAAGGGCGGCAGCAGGCTATTAACACCAACATTTCTCCATTTGTCTTAAAGCCAGGGTTGGAGATGGTGTTTTTTTCCCTTTCTTTCCTTAATATTAAAGCAGGCAGCGCTAATGTCTTTGGGGAAATTTCCCCAGGCTGGTATCTCTCTTCAATATGCAGTCCAAAGAAAAAAGTCTTCATTTTTTTTCAGTAAACTGATACTTTAGCAAACAACAACCTACCAGATGTTTCTTTTCTAAACAACAAGCATGTTCCAGGACTACCTTTACAAACATTTACCATAGTTTCTACCAAATACTGATGCTACTATAAAAACAAATTAATATTTAAAAATATCAATTTTTTTAAATATAGATTTACAGTTGTTTTAGTAAATTAACACTTTTCCTGGAAAACATGTAGTTAACATGGTATATGTTTGTAGGGGTACACTGTAAACATCTATTTATATTTATATCTATCTGGCAGAAGTATCCAAAAATATGGTAGCTACAATTTATTTTTGCTCTGGCAAATGCCAAACATCCTGCATGGTGCTAAGTTGTAAGCACAACCCCCACCTGTGGACGTCGGGCTCTCATACCACCCTCATGGACATTTGTTGTTAATCAGTGTTGCTTCCTACAGTTTGATTTACAGCGGTTTGATTTTATAGAGGTGTGATTGACTTGGAGTTACATTGTGTTGTTTAAGTGTTCCCTTTATTTTTTTGGGCAGTGTATATATTTTTATACTACTGGGGGCTATTGAATGCGTGAATCTGATTGGCTAAAGAATGTTCTAAGGTGTGCTACGCTTGGAGAATGTAGTTCCAGGCAACTCTTGACCGCATTGCATGGCCATATATTACTTCGCCAAATGATTTCTATTATTTCAAAGATCTTACAACAGTAAAATAACCAAAAACCACGACACTGGCCAAATAAATAAATATAGTCATGATAAAAACTACAGATTGTTTCCATGTTTTTGCCACAAAATTAAGCACATACTCATGTTCCTGTTCTCTCTCCCTTGACGCACACAGTTTGCACACACATTAACATTTGTGCTAACGTTGTTAGTTCTACTTTTCCGAATTTCCATAACATCTACTTAAAAAAAGCAACTTGACTTCTCACAATTCTCACACATACACCTAACTTATTTAGTAACTGCATTAGTCTGCTATCAATGGCTCAAGCCTCCGTTACTAGGTCTAAAATGATGTTTTGGAAATTGCAGTGGATTGATGAGATTTGGAAAAAAACCTACTCACAATAGAGTTTCAAGTTCAAAAACCAGACAAATACCTTGAAATATATCATCTGATCGATGTATTGAGGTGTAGCAACTATAGTATAATAATTGACTCCATCGCACTTATTCCTTACATATATTAACTGACAAACTTAGAATACTAACATACTGAATTACTGAAATCCTTGACAACCACCACAAAACACAAGTGGTGATGGGAAAGCAACATGATGAAACACAGGTCATAAATAGCTTTTCGGTAAGCTGAGGAAAATACTATACATATAAAGAAGATGCACACAGTCTGAAAAAATGGTGTATAATTATCTTTTCAAAATCGCTAGTAAGTAAACATTAACAATGGCAAGTAACACTGAATTAAATATGATTTGAAATCTTGTAAAACATTCTCCAGTAACTGTTATTTGCAACCTCTTTTTTTATTATTGTGCAGTGTTATGTATACAAAGAGAAAACACCAGCAAGGTAACACAACATGACAGTAAAATGCAATAAACATTAATTTATCAACATAATATGTAATATGAAATCCTCACGCATGTAACTAATAAAGTAAGAGGAAACAGTTTTTTAAATAAAACCATCAAAGCATTTTTCATAGCATTTTTACAGTGTTGTAAACAAAGTTCAGAAATTCAGATTGTATTTTGTTTCACCTCCTCCACAACTTTCTTGCATATCCAAAATCTTACCGGGAACCAATTTAGTCTCAAACCCCCTTGTTTAAAGCCCCGTATTTAACCTTCACAGGACACCATAAACATTAAAGCTTTGCTCTGCAGAAACTGATCTCAAACAACAAACAGCAGCGTTTGTTACGAGGCAGCGAGGAACAGAACAAAGCGGCACAGTCTATGATTTATCCACAGGTGTTAGCCGCAGCCCTTGTCCTCTAGTGCTGTCGCCAACATCAAATGCACTCACTCTAATGCGGTGTCACTCAAAGAACAAGGTACGGCGGCACATTAAATATGTTTTTGAAATCACATTTCTGATTCACGGCAAATGAGCTTTGCATGCACATTACCTTTCCGCCTGAGCTTGCAGGCTATTGGATTCCCGCCGGCTGCAACTTTGTTTTTACGAACAGAGGAAGTTGATATACAGCCGTGGTGGGATATTGCTTTGTATTACACATTCACTACTCTCCCTGAGGGGATGCTCTCTAACTGAGGTTAGAGCAAGAGGGCCTTTTAGACAGCCCGCTAATGACAGAGAAGCATTAGTCCTGTTCTCCCTAAAGCAGCACTTCATACATTCACATGCTCAGGGGACAACTGGCCCCGAAAGCACTGATCTGGAACTCTCTCCGTGTTCCTCAATGGGTTACCTGTGAGGAGCGTAAAGGAAAACAATACCTTATTCCAGATAAGCTCCCACTTGGCTTTCTTCACAGCAAAGGAATGTGCGAATCTCAGAGGCTCTGGAGAAGTCAGTCAGGTCGGGAGACAAACAGACAGAAAGAGGCATTAGCTGTGGCTGGTGGCTTTAGTCTTAGTTAGCCCGGCTGTGGCGATCCGTTCTATCTGACCCATCAGCACCGGGTTGTGGCCTAAGAGAGCCGACGAGATGCTTGGGTGGAGAGACTGGACTTCTTGACAGAGTTCTTGGGGGATAAAGTGATTTGTGATGTAATCCACATGAAATCCATACATGGGGGGATCGGTGTGCCGAGAAATGAGAGGGATTGTTCACAGAACTGGACTGAGCATTTTAGCGCCCCCGGATAGCTTTTCAGATGGCCTGTGGGGTGAGTGTGTGTTTAGCGTGTGTGCCGTGCGGCATTTGAGAGATTAGGAGGTGACAGGTTAGATGGGTGAATCAGGATGCGGAGCGTCAGGTCGAGCTGTTAACTGTGTACTCAGCAGATGTAGAAGGCAGAGGGGGCATGTTTGGAGAGGGAGGGAAAAACAGAGCAGGTGTGGATGTGCAGGAAAGAAAGAGACATGAGGCTTCATATCTATATCGCTAAACTTATACTCAAAATTATTTTCCTTTAGTTTATCCTTTTTAATTAAACTTTTAAATGTCCTCTCTCTGTATTATTCCGTTATTGAAGAAAATGATTTACCCCTGAAGAAATAAATGGTGCTTTTGAAAAATGTTTAATATAATATACACTGTTATGAGACATCATCCAGCATATCAGTAACCTATTCACTATTTGGAGGTCATGTTAAGATTTTAAGATTATTTTATTTCATATGAAATAATATTTTTTCATATATACTTTATATTTTATCATTTCATATTTGTTGGTTTATAATAAAATGAATTTTAATTTCTTTTATAATTTTGCTTAATAAAAGAATTTATTAATATTTTGCACATTTTTTAATTCCCACAGCTAAACTAAAGCATCTGGAAATGTTTTTTTAAACATATTTATTTAAATGAAATGTATGTGAATGATAAATTGCTGCTTATTTCTTTATTTTTTAATTACTTTATTTTTTTTTTTACCCTGTTTGTACTATTCATATATTTCTTATTACACACATGTTGCAATTGTTTTGCCAATAAATAGTCGTTCATGTGTTTGACAGAGAGAAAAATAGGGTGTGTGTGTCTGAGAGAGAGATAAATGCAATGAAATAGAAAAGAAAACACAACAAGAGGATGGAAAGAAAAACAGTGCAGGAGGGGTCAAGCGCCAGGAAGCTTTAGTGATACAGTTATATCAAGGGTGGGCAGTTTTACAATTGTATATTGTAGAGAGTGGCTTTAGTGTCTCCAAGTCCACAGTTTTACACAGCTGGAAACACGGCCGTTAAGCTCCGACCCTGGCAGAGAGCGAGACATCGAATCAAAAGAATCTGCACCGCGTGAGCTACGTCTGACTTTTAAAAGAGGTAGTCAACACACACATAAACACACACACGCAGAAGGTAGATTCTGGGCCGCTGAGCAGCATCTGTTGATTGTGACACTCTAACTCACCTTTCTCTCTCATGGCTCATACATTTTTCATGGTGCCGGTTTTCTTCACCATGAACTGTGTTCAGAAGGCCTAACTGACAGGAAAGAGAATTCCCCGCCGTGTGAAAGGAGGCAGTACTGCAGTTCGATCCTGATTACAGATCCATAGTAATGTGACTGTAAATGTATGGCATTAGAAATATTTTCTAGATAGCTCACAGAAGCGTTTCTGTGTGTATGTAGGCGAGCATCCTCCTCCTGAACGTGCTTATCGTGTGTGTGTGTGTGTTAGCGTCTGTCTTCTGATCCCTGTTAAACTACTGCCATCTGCTGTTAGAACGACTCACTGCATTGAGCTTCACATCCTTATTCAACATAACGGCTTTATAAAATCTAAAAATTATTAAACATGACAACAAATGCTTGTTTCCATGGCCTCAAAAGTCCTTTCTCTTGCTTCAAAGTTAGTGCTACGTAAGTGTTGTTTGGATGTGTAATAAACAAGAAGTCATTTTTGACAGGTGTGAATACTTTATACTAGGTTATTTCTCTCTTTAATAAAACTGCCGGTGTAATTTTCAAATCAAGAAAATATCTTACTCATACTTTGAAACTTCGAAACCCCCCACCTTTAACTATTCCCGTACGAAAGAGGCCATTGTGAAAGTATGCATGACTCAGCTCTCGTCTCTCAGAATAATTTGCGCTTGTCTGCAGGTTATAAACAACATCCTTCTTTGGTGTACGTGGGGTTTGTATGACCTCACATGGAAACTGAGAGAATTTATCATCTCAGAATGCAATTACCTTCAGGTTCCTCACAAGAATAACATCAATAACGAGTGCCTTTTTAGTAAAAGGATGCTATGACTGTGTCTTAACCCCACACACAGGATCATGGGTCAACATGAATCCGAATATGCCTTAATACTTTTCTTCCTTCCTGTGAATGCAGCATTTCCAAAGTTACGATCTCAAAGTCCACAGGGTGACTAACCATCTGACATAATTCATATAGTGAGCAAAACATTGAGCTTCAGTCGCTGGAGAACTGCACTCTGCCCTCTAAATGAATAAAAAGTCATTATATCGTAATCTCCTGTTATTGGTTTATCAATACTGAGAAAGAAAATGGTCCAGTGGGTGCAAAGATGAATTTGATTGACAGCTGCACTAGAGGCAAGACTAACGACAAAACACAGTACCTTTCATGAAGGTCTGCTGTATCGTTTGGCATATTGTGTTTGTTTTTCTTTTTTATTATTTAAAGAGTGGTGAGAAAATAAATGGCTCAGAAATTGGAAAATTGCTTCTCACTCCAGCTTGTTAAAAAAAGCCAATTATGTCAGCAGCGTAATGGCCATTGTCAAGCACAGCGGATTATTTGTGTCAGGGTCTTCATTTTCCAATTCATCCCAAACCCCATCTGGGTTATAGAGGGAGGGAGTCTGGTAGAGCATCATGATATCACCGAAGAGGGGCGAGAGGGAGAAGGAGATGTCGAGAGGGACAAAATTAAACCCACCTGGGATAAACGCATTCTTATAAGCCCGTGGGACGCACGGCAGCAGGCTCGTGGGAGTTCTGTGTGGGGTTTGCTGAGATGTATTTAGTTGTCCGTTGGGACAGAACTCGGTGCAGTCTAGAGATATTGAGAGAGCACAAAATTAGTGCAGCCATGAAACATCGAGTATGCCAGAGCTATTATAAATATTTGATGTAAAACATGACCACAGTAGTAGAGCATTCCTCTAGACAAATGTGTGCACTACTTTATCAAGGATCTTGAGGAAAGATAAATCTGCCATACAGATTTTTAACATGTCCATCTTTGTTGGGGTTATGAGAGTAGGGGTTATGTTTTTTTCCACTGGTTTTATTTTGTTTTGGTTTGCTTTTTTTGTTTTGCATAGATTCTGTTTTTGTTTTGTTTGTTTTTGTTTTGTTTATTATTCTTTTTTGTTTTATTTTGCCTTTTCATGTTTGGTTTGTTTTGGGGTTTTTTTTTTTTCATCTTTTGCATTTTGTTTGGTTTGTTATTTGTGTTTTTTCTCTCTTTTTTGTTTTCTTTTTTGTGTTTCTAACAAAATCATTTCAGTTGCACGTTTACTCTCAATACATCTGTGTTTATCAATGACTTTGATCTATTTTTTTAGGTGAAAAGAATGACGAAGAAATGATGAGCCAGCAGCAAGGTAGGCCTTTCGTGTATGATTGTTCAAAGCTAAGAGAGTTGTGTTTTCCCTGGCATTGGCCTTCTTGTTGTTTCCGAGTAGTTATATTAACAAGCAAGAAGAGCAGGTCTGCAGATTTACTTCAGTGCTTGTCTCTTCTGAAAGACACATCATTAAAATGTTCATGTGTCTTGTTATCCTAGTATTTAGCTTGTGTCATCATCTTGTCACCACAATTTAGGAACAACAGCAATTTGTCTGTACTTAATGAATTATTTTATCTACTACAACTTAATGATTGGCTTGTACTCCTCGGGAACAAACATCCTGAGTTTAAATGGCTAAAACTTTGCTAACTAAATTTGAAATGGGATTAAATAATCTGTGTGATGATGTTGCATCAAATTTTAATATCAAAATCACACTGAAGTTTCTCAGTAAGCCATTAAGAAAAAGACATGTTTGATAATCAAACATCAGCTGGAGTCTTTCCTGTTCCTCTTCACAGAGGAATTTGTGCTTTCATTTCTGCTTGCCAGCAGCAGGAGTGATTAGATAACAATCATCCTCTCTTTTTTAATATGGGATTAGCCACTGCAGACTGATGAAAGGACAAAAAAAAAAGAAAAAGATTTTTCTATCTTGTAGTTTTCTCTTTTTTGGGGGGGAGGGGATTTAAGAAGAAAGACAAAAATCTTGTCATTAAGTATATTTCGCTTGTGTGATTTCAGAGAAATCTGAGGATGTGGCAATGCAAAGCCAGGACCCAGAAGGTTTGTCATTATCTAACACTGAAGACACTCCTATTTTACAACTTGTGAATGAAATAATGAAATTGTATTAGATAACAAAATACCACATCATTTTGGGATATACAGCATGCAAGTCGTTTCACAAATGTCTCTTAAGTTTTTAAGCAATAAAAAAAGAGATACAGTATTCAAAATGATTAAATAGTATGTGTTAAGTAAGTATGTGGACGCTCTCTGGTTCACTTTAAAGCTCCAGGATCAATATTCATGACGTTCATACATATTTAAGGATCTTAAGTATCTAAATACATATTTATACATATTTTAGATAAGTTAAGTATCTAAAAGTTTACCAATATTTTTCAGTCCAATATGTATTTCCCATATTATCCAGTAGCTAAGAAAAATAGGAATCAGAAAACATGCTAAATATGTCAGTATGCATATATATCATCCAAAAACATGGAGTCTACATGCTAGGGAACGAGAAAATTCACTGGGTCTCTCCACAGTCTTTACGCTTCACGTGTCACGCTGTACCCATTCGCCAAAGGATCTGGATTGGCTCTGTTGTCCTTGAACTTGTCTCATTACGGACAGAGAGAGTGGCTGTCAGATACAGTTATTACCGTGACTGTGTGTGTGTGTGTGTGTGTGTGTGTGTTTTGGGGGTGCATCTGTTTAATGAGACACCTCGCTCCAATCCACACGAACATACACAGACAGACATCAGAACATGTGCATCGACAGACACACACCACTGCACACGCTGACATGATCGCTTGTACACACACACACACATACACTCAGAGGCGCACGGCCTGACTCCCTCTGGGTATTCATGTAGCTTTACGTTCAAACTCGAGGACAAAGCCAGTGCCAGCCAGTCTCTGCACAGCTCACATTGAGCTTGCACTAAATGTCACTTTGACTGCAGAGCTCTGAATCACATTTGCACACTCATAAGCCGCTGTTTTGTTCTGGGTTGGGAGTATTGACTTGGTACCGAAGTACCAGTGCTTTTTGACATCCTTATCGCCAACTTTTGATTTACTTTTTCCACTACCAGCTCTGACGGCTGTAGCTATGAGCATTATTAATAGTAGTCTCGCCAAGCAGAGGAGGCAAAGCAAATTTTCTGCTTGGACCAAACCCAAGAGCCAGAGATACTTGCAATTATGTTCCCTGGAGAAAAGCAAAACAGAGAGGTTTTTAAGACCAGGTGAGGCGGAGCTGCAGAGACAGAGGGTAAATCTGAATTTACCTGAGTGCCGAGCACCTGCGACGCATGAATCATGGCACATAAAGATGTATCTGCATTGGTTCTTTTTTTCATGTTTGTTTGTTCATTCATGTGTTTTACTATACATGTGTATATATAATTGAATATTTAGTATGTATTCTAATTTTTTCGATGTATTTGAGTGCAAACTGTATCAAATCCTACTGAAAAAGAGTTTGTATGAATTTCACCTCCATGTGCAAGCTGTTTTACACACAACCTCAGGAGTAAAATTCATACCCTGATTGAATACATTTTATTTCAGGAGGAAAAACAAACCAAGCTTGGGAAAAATAAACAATTTATCTTCAAAATGAATGACAGCCATATTGTTGTCTCTGCCTTGGTGATTGTCATTCTACGGTGCATGTGGGTCTTTAGGGTGTCCAGATAGTTTTCACACAAATGTAATTGTTTTCTGTCTGCTTGTTTTCCAAAGACGAGAGCCCTGACCCCGAATCCAAGGACGAGGAGCCCAAACCTCCTGAAAAAGAAGACCCTACAGGTAACAACTGCTTCCATGTTTTTCTCTAGTTTTTGGTTGTAAATGTAAACATAACTTTGACTTTGACTTGAAGATTTTGTGAAAATACAGTAAATATTGTCATATTGTAAATTATTTTTATGTTTCAATATACTTTTAAAAGTAATCCTGTGATGGCAAAATTACATTTTTAGCAGCCATTGTTTCAGTCACATGATCATTCAGAAATCATTCTAATTTCTGATTCGGTGGACAAATAAGTTCTCAAAAATCTTGTTTTTTCATTGTGAATTCCAATTAATATCAATAAAAATGTTGTTTGGTTATTTTGACTAGGTTAAAAAATAACTAACAGCTAACTACCACAATAAAAAAGTTACCTGTTTTTGCGGTAACACTACAGTAAGGTTCATTAGTTAACATGAAGTAAAAATAAACAATACTTATTTATTATACTCAATACTCATTTATTATCTTAGTTAATGTTAATTTCAGCATTAACTAATGCATTATTAAAAGTTGAGTTTGTGAACTAACAACTGTATTTTTGAACGCTTATATTTTATTAACTTTTTGTTAACATTAACAAACATTTATAAATAATGTAATTACTGTATTGTTCATTGTTTTAATATTTTGAATTATATTTTTCTATCTTTTTCCACAATATGTACAATATTTCAGTAAGCACATGTATTGCGCAGTCCTACCCACAATTTTCGTTACCACCTGTATTTTTAAAATGAGGTAAATATTATTTTAATATTGGGTTAAATATTTGAAACCAGCTTTCCCACACCCTAGAAATACATTCACCTAAAAAATTAGCAATAAAGTGAGCAATCTGGGCTCCTCTTGGGATGCAGTGAGATTGCGAGTCCTCGGGCGGCTGGTTATTAGGGCGCCTGTTACAAGTGTGTGTGTGGGTAATATAAGCCTTACTTTCCTGCAGAACGCTGCATGAGTCTGGGTATCTGTAAGTGAAGTACGGAGGCCTCCAGGGCTCCATATCGCCCAGGTGGTGCGATATGAGCCTCGCACAAACAGCTAAACTACCCCACACACTTCCCACTCCTCCATTGATTATGTGAACCGATGTCTGTGTCCCTCTGAACTGCGACTTCAAACGCTTTCCACGCAGATGGAGTCAGGGTGGACACGTGTGCATTAAATCCTGTTTTGTGTCTTTCATCTGATGGATTGTGTATGTGTGTGTGGGCGAGGGCAAAATTGATGTCTTTTGCGGCCTTGTATCCCACTCCAGAGCAGACACAGGTGTTAGCTGGAACTGCACAGATGGATACTCTGACTCGCCATCCCTTTAAAAGAGAGAGGGATGAGATAGGGAGGGAAAGAGACCCAAACACAAATTAAAGGCATTAGGCTGAAACAGCTGCTCCAGTTCATCCTAAAGTGGCGGCTTAATACCGCTCGGTCTTAAGCAATGGGTCGCCTATTTCCTCTCCATTAAAACCATCATTTAGAACTCATCAAGTTAATCTGAGAGCTGGTCCACCAATATTTCATCTCACAATATATACAGTTATTAAATCTTACTGCACACTCCTTTCGTTTAGCCATTTTTAGTGAGTACAGTGATTTGCTGGCTCAAACATCAAATTAGTTGTATATTTGAGTATAAAACGTTAGAAATCCATGGAGCCTCGAACTGTAATCTCTTTTTTTTTTTGTTGACTGTGTAAATAAAAAATTTAGTATAATATAATTGTATTGGTTTTATTTATTTGCTTTTTGTTTTACTTGTATTACTGTTCAAAAGTTGTTGTTTTTTTGCCATCTGTAAGATTTTAACTCTTTATTTATGTATTTCTCAAGTGTGGTAGAAAATGACTTTTAACCATTAATGGAAAAAAAAAAACTTAAAATATTAAGTAACACAACTTTCTATTGATCAAATAAAGCTAAAAACAAGTGGTCTCCTCCAAAAAATTAAACGGCACAATTGTTTTCAAAATTCCTAAAAATTTGAAACGTTTTTTCAGCAGCAAAAAACATTAAAATGTTAAAATATTTCAAAAGATCATGTAACTGGAGTAATGATGCTGAAAATCCAGCTGTGCATCACAGGAACAAATTAAAATGAATGATTTTTCTCATGTTTTGTTTTCAATTTTAATAATATTTCAGAATATTACTCTTGAGCCAGCCTTAGTAACATTAGAATCTTCAAGAATATTACAGTATTACAGAAAGATTTTTATAAGAACAAAACAAAATAAACAGTGAAGTTTTTATTCTTGCAGATTGATTGTCAGAATAGCCTTTGTTGAAATTATTATCATTTTACTAAGTTTAATAATTTTTGAATGATTTCACATTGATGCCTAAGAACACTTTTCATGGTGGTAAAATCACTGTAACAGTCTCTCTCTCTCGCTGCTTGCTTTTGTGTTAAATGGACTGAATGCAGAGTTTTTTTTGGCTCTCGCACTCTATTTGTTAAATGAAAATGGAACACAGGAACATGGAAGATGCACCATTTATAACAACAAGCACATTTTTCACATTTTACATGTTTCTCCATCAATCCCACTTAATGCAGTCCTGCCTGCTGAAATACAACTACAGCCCACTAAAACGACAGTTAAAATTCACTGAAGGCTGAGCAATGTAAATTCTGGCAAGGTCTTAATCAACTTCAAATAAATTGAATCTTTATCAGTTTCAACAAGTTCCCCAAATGTCAACAAGCTAGCCAAACTGGTTTGATTCCCCACAGGATCCACCTGTAAGACAGCAGGTCTTATACAAGCCTTAATTCTCATTGCTTAAGTAACTTAAACACAGACTTACATTCTCATGTTCATACCCAGAGTGCACCTGAAAGGACATGACTAATCAGAGGCTTAAGCCATGATCAGTGCCATACATACAAATCCAGAACACACACACACACAGAAGAACATCTGCTGCATCCGGTCGAGTACCAGAGAAAGGGTCTCCGTCTCCCAGATGCTGCAAGTTTTTCTAGCCGTCCCTGATCAATTAAACGCCTACAGCAATTCCTTCAATGAGAGAGAGAAAGTGAAGGACTAAAAATTTGCATTCAGCTTCCAAATTTACTTGGTTTCTCACTGTAAAGATGTCAATCAAATCTGAGACTCCTAAACTAGCGTGACGTATAGAATGCTAATAGCAGAAATCCAGCAAATATACTTAATAAAACATGATTATTCTTCTTTTGACAGTATGTGTTCAACTAGAAGGACATACTGAGTTTGTTAGTTTAAACCCATGATATTGTTCAAAGCTTAAGATTTTCTTTCGTTATGAAATGTTTTCTTTTTAACTGGTATTGACATTTTCGCATCTCCCAGATGCATGTTATTCATGTGTGTCTCTGGGTTTCAGTGGAGTCGAGTCCAACTGCAAAAAAGAAAGTTGAACAGGAGAGCGAAAAAGAGACCGGGAAGAAAGAAGGCAAGGGAGAAGACCCACAAGTTGCAGGTGAGAATTACACGTCATTCAGACACAGTTTTTCCCAGCAGGATGTAGAAGGAACACGTCAATACATACAGATCACATAAAATACGAGCTTAGATTTACAGGTGTTAAAAAAAGACATACATAAAACAATGTTTAACATGATGTGTATATTTTATCTATTAACTTAATAGCAGGAGATCATTTTAAGTAAGTCTGTTAATAGCTCCTTTTCATTCAGCAAGTGTAAACACTTACTTAAAAGTTGATCATCTAAATATCTATATAGAATAATTGGCACGACTGGTGTAATCTGATAGTTGTGCATCTTAATACTGGCTCCAGCATTGTGTCTATCACACTTCTACCACATTGCCTAAGGTTTTTATATTGTGGAGCTGATTATTCCTCCCACTGATAAGGCCGCTAATGATGTATAGATAGTTAAAAAAAGTCAAATTTATTTAAATTCACTCAAAGTTTAATCAGATGTGAAAAGTTTTCTGGCATGTGTGACTTGATAACTGTAACAACACTGATCAAAGGGTAGCTGAGGAGCTGTTATATGAAATTTATTCATAATGACTAAACTTGATCACTGAATGTCTAAATGGACTAAGCAAGATTTGTTCACTTTATGAGGAATTATGTTCATGAGAGTGATTGCTTTCTATGCTTGCTGAAAAAATAAATTTTTGAAAAGCCTCTGTGCAAAAAATTGGAAGCATCTCCAGAGTCCGTCGTTATGGCTGGTTAGCAGCTTGGATGCCAAGGAATTTTCTAATCTCTCAATTTGTCACAAAAATCCTCTTAGTAAAGCAGTTACAGGTTTTCAAATCTGGCATTGTTTAATTTTTCTTTTCTTTTTCTTTTTTTTACTTGACAAACATACAAAGCTCTGACATCTTAATGCGAGCCTGCTATCTGTGACCGCACAGCCCTGTTAAACGCAGACAACTTAAAATCTGGAAAAAAAAACAGCGTTGTGTTTTCTCTCAGGCATATGCTGTCAAAAAGCTGTCAGTCGTTTGGGGGAGTATGAGAGGGCAGAATTTTTATACAGGAGATCCAGTAGTCTAATGCACTTCTGCGTTTGGCAGATAGTAAATACATGGTGTGTGTGTGCGGTACCTTAGGCAACAGATGAGCATCATCATGGCCCGCTCTCTCCTTTTGCCATTTCCTTGATCGATTACTCAGTTCAAATGAGACTGTCCTCCCCTCACACTCGAGGGCAGGGCTTCAAATTTGTCTCAGAGCCCCATTATTAAAAATGATAACTGTAATCTTACCGGCTGCCGGATCTGAATGAGGAAATAAAGGGATGGTAATTCTGAACTGGGTGAATTATGAATGGAGCTTTTTGAGAAGTGAGCAAATCAGAAAGGATGATGTTATTGGATTAGTATTGTCTTTTTTGTTTTTTTTATCTGTTAATATGTTAATCTGTCTCGTTCTGTCAAGGGGAAGAGAAAGGGGCTAGCCCAGAAAAGAAGATGCAGAAAGGCCAGCCTGCTGAAGCAGGAAAACAGATGGAAGGTAATACTATGATTATTTAATTAAAGAAAGAGAGATGTACATGGAATATTCTACGTACGCTTTGGTGTCCAATTTTAATGAATTTCTTTCATTAAAAGGATACCCAAAAATCTGTTATAGGTTATACTTATTTAGGTCTTCTGTGTGAAGATATTTTGAAAGAATTTTGGTTTCAACATTCTTCACGATATTCTCTCAAATAGAGGTTTGAAATGATGTGTGTGTAAATGATGGCATATTAGTTATTCGTTATTATCATGTATTAGTTATAAGAACTAGCAAAACATTATGTACATATATTTATATATATATATATATATTCAAAGTTTATTAGTAAACTGTAAACCTGTAACTTGTAAAGTAATATTTGGCCCAAACTATGGATAGACTGTTTGATTTAAGCTGAATTTGCAAACCTTCGACTCTACCTTGGTTTTTATTTTCTTTTTTAAATTATATTTCAATTAATAAAGTAATATTTATTATATATTATGTGTATATTATATTTAGGTTTTATGTTTGTTATTTTATTGATAATTGTATTAATAATTTATTACATTATATATACATAACATTAATATTGATATATTTAATACAAGTACTAAAGATATAATTGAATACTAAAATATGATACCTCTCTTTCTTTGTATTATTATTATTATTATTCTATTCTTGAGTTTTCGCTTTACTTTTATTCCTAAAAAACATTTGTACCTTTGTATAAATAATGGAAAATGCATGAAAGATAAACCTGTTTTGTAAAGAAAAGAAATCTGTTTTGTAAAGCTTAATCATTTTTTTTACTGACCATTTGAAAAATGCTTCATGGTAAGTGAAAGTGCCACATTAAGTCTTTATATTAAGCAAGGTTACACATACATTTTTTCACTGGCCATTTGAAAAATAAGAAAAATCCTATTTATATCCTTTTCATGGTAAGTGAAAGTGCCACATTAAGACTTCATATAAAGCAAGGTTACAGAAACCCAGACACAGTTACAATAATATATATACACACAGAGGCATGCCTGGAACATGTTTGCACGTTCATTCAATTATGCCCACTATTTGTGTACACAAAACTTGATTTAAGTGTTATGTACACAGATAATGGATAACGATTCCCATTTAGACACAAGCGACAGACTAATACACACACACACAAACATGGCAGTACCAGATGTTAAACACAGAGAAGGTGAGATCGATACAACATATTTAAGAGGGTAAAGCCAAGCTCAACACCTTACCATAAGGTGCTTTTAACAAAAACACGCTCACGTTCACACACAAACAGTCTTTCATAACACCTCAGCCGAGTGTTTCTGAATGCTGTTGGCACATGGTCATTAGGGCACTGCTGCCAATTTTAAGCAGGTGTGTCGTCTTGTGTAACTTAGAAAGTCTAATAGTTCTGCATGTGTTAGCTTCTGAATAAAAGCATCTGGTAAACGACTTGACTTACATGGAAGCAAGTAACACAAATAAAGAGCCCTCAGCTAGAGAGACATGTTTCG
Source organism: Enteromius unitaeniatus (assembly GCA_032359435.1). Classification (NCBI taxonomy): domain Eukaryota; kingdom Metazoa; phylum Chordata; class Actinopteri; order Cypriniformes; family Cyprinidae; genus Enteromius; species Enteromius unitaeniatus. Next base: position 15,904,048 of record JAUMHI010000054.1, read on the forward strand.
AAAGTCTGCATCAATATTAAAAACATCGAATTGTTTGCTCAGTAAAGTGCCTAGACTTGTTTACTTTTTGAAATTGTGCTCGAAGTGAATCTCACGTTCCACTTGTTCACTGGCTTTTCCCCTCGACCGGCCCTGCTCGCTTGACTCGACAAGTTTGTGAAAGATTCATAAATTAAACAAAGTTCTCTTAGCCTGAAGGTACCTATGAATAAGTCTGGGTTTGCTAATGGAGGCCGTTTTTTCGGCCATGGTGTATTGCGGTTCCTGCGGTGGGAGTCGATATCGCCTCCTCGCCTGCATGCAGGTGAGATTTACTGCCACGGCTGCTGAGCCTCAGTGGCTCTGAATCCAATCAGAGTTTCTCTCCTCATCTCTCACTGTCTGACTGATGAAGGTGGCCATTTTTTTTCTGTTGCACCAACCGAGGTTCAGCCTGATTTTGCATGTTGTTTCTTGATTACATATTGCGAACCGCCAGACTTTGCCTCATTAAATCCGATGTTACGTAAAGTAAACCAACCACACCCTACTTCAAACGATGGTTGGAGAACAGGTGGATCTCTAGGTTGTTGTGGGATATTTTAAGGAAAGGGTTGTTATTGGAAAGCTTAAGCATTTTTTCAACTTTTTCACATTTGATATAATATTGGTTATCAATTATGCCTTATTTGTAGGGCTTGAAATGTTGACTAATATTGTATTATTATTATTCATTGAAAAATAACTATGAAAATAATAAAAAAATGTACCATTGTAATATTTTTGTCACTATGTGGGTACAGGGAAGCACAAGCAGAGATTTAAGATCACGAACAAACAATCCTTTAATCCAAACAGTTCAGGAGCGTGACAATGTCGCTATAAAAATATTTCGGAATTATTAATATTATTATGGTAACACTATACAATGAGGTTTATTACTTAACAACATGAGTTAACACAAACTACAAATAAAACAATACTTCTACAGCATTTATTAATCTTTGTTAGTTAATTTCAGCATTTACTAATCCATATTAAAATGACAAGTTTTGTTTGTTAACATTAGTTAGTATGCACTGTGATCTAACATGAACTTACAATAAATGATTGTATTTTTCAGAATGTTAGCAAAGATGATTAGATACTGTAATAAATGTATTGTTCATTGTTTGTTCATGTTAGTTAATACATTAATGTTAACAAATAACACCTTATTGTTACCATTACTATTTTTTCACATTTAAAATTACAGTGCTAATTTTTATGGATTAATAAGGCTCTCTTTGGTTAATAAACTCACTTGACTTTGCAATTTGATAAACCATATTGTGGTTTGGGTTAAATTGATTAATTGGGCATACCTTTAACCAAATATATACACATATGTAATATGTACACAATAAATTCTGTTTGTTATACAGATCTCTATCATGTTGTTCACTTGTTGTGTATATTTTATAGTTACATCACGTAAAGATATTTCTGAGTGTTTCTTAAGAACTAATTTTAATGTCACCATTAAACAAAACTGAAAGCTAATTAATTCCTCATAGTACATCTAATGCTGCAATCAGCACTTTAAGGGCAATTAGTAGTGATTATTCGGGCCTAATTTATAGTGCGTTTATTTTCTGTTTGTAACTGGAAATCCTATTTTTGGTGGTCCATTGATCATTGACTGCATGTGTTTATATTTCGTATGTCTGTTACATTTAACTTGGTGTGTTATTATTTATGGTTCTAACATTTGACATTTAAAGCAAGTTTTCGAGAGTTACTTTTGTGTTAGAGTAGAAATTGAGCTTCTATAGCTCGAAACATTTGCTTGCACTTAGGTGGTGTAAAGTTTGTTTCGGGTCTTCAAATTATTAAAGGCAATGTTGTGTGAGGAAAAACTTTAGAGGAGACAAAATTGAAAGGGAGGCAGAACACACACTTTCACTCCCATTGTCTTTTGTTCTCAAGCACAGTGGGCAATCAGTGTTTCTCAGCGAGAAGAAGACAGCTCAGAGTTTTCATTTTGGACATTTTTTTTTATTTGTTCTTTTACTCTCTCCAACCCTTTGTTTTCTGTCTGATGTCATGGTGAGGCTAAAATGGAGTGGTTTGGCAGCTTAACTCTTGGATAGCAGTCAGTATTCATCATTTCCTGTCTTCCATCCACCGAGTGGATCACACGGCACCCATTCTCAGCCATTCTTTTGCCCCTCCGATAAGAATTTATATTCACTCAGGAAATCATCAAAAGAAATCATTGTTTATTTAAAGCCTATGCTCACTTATTTATTTGTTTACTTCTTGAAGCTACACCCGCAGGAATCTCCATGTAACGTTGCCCAGGTTTAGATCTCCTGGGTTTTTGTTTCTTGTGTATTAACTATTGATTGCGGCCAAGTTTTCAACTGTGATAGTGACGGCATCCTAGTCGCTTGCAGCCTCCAGGAGAATGTGGCCCTGAGGCAGAAACCCAGCAGTATCGGTTGTGGCCATCTGTTGCTGTGTTGAAGCCCTGCGCATTTCTAGCTTCTCAGTTCAGCATAACCCACCCAACGACAAAGAAAGCTGCATTTGCCAACTGCTAATATTTAGTCATCATTAGATACCATTTTGTCTTTTTTGTTTATCATTCACATGATTTGATTTGTTGGCCTATTCTCATTCCCCTTCATTAAGGGGTATTTAATTTTCAACAGTGTGACTGTTGTGACAAAAAGTAAATTTTTGTTGTTGTTATTTTAACTGTAGCTTTTCCAGTAGTTTCTTGATTTTTCCACTGAAGGGCAATTAGTAGTTATAGTTTGCAAATAGTTTGTAGGTCTGATAATTCTAGTGAATCTGTTAATTCAAACAGTCCATGCAAATAAATTAATATAAAAACAATATTTAGCTTTTTTAAATAAATTAACACATTTGGTTATATGCTGTTTTTGAGTGACTCATTTATTATTATTTTATATTTAGCTTGAATTTATCTGTTCATTTATTGCTGTCACACTAATTTCCATTGTTCTTGTGCCAGTTATAACTAAATATATATATATATATATATATATATATATATAAGATTGTTGATGAGCATGGAAAGCAGTTTCTCATAAAAGTCAATAATATTTGTAGTTTAAAATGGCAGATTTCAAGTATGAGCTAGTTTAGCACACAAGCTAAAGCACAAGTGCAATTTATAAAAGTAGAGGAGTAGAGAATTTTATA
>JAUMHI010000054.1:15916098-15932381 GCA_032359435.1 Enteromius unitaeniatus
CTAATGTTTATCAGTACATTACAGAAAATAATGAACTTTATTACAATATGCTAATTTTTTGAAAAGGACCTGTATGTATATATATATATATATATATATATAACATTTACACTATAACTTCTAAATGCACAATAATAATATATAATAAATTACATATAGATAGATATGTAAATTATTGCATGATTATGTAGCAAATAATAAGCTGTTATTGAAAAGTAACATGAAAAGTTATATTTTAAAGCACTAACTGTACTTTCCCAATTGTCATGTTTCTGTTGCGTGAAATGGGAAACATTCTCAAGGTGTGTTTTTTTAGTAGAATCACTTGAGCGAAGTCACACTTGCCCTCTCCATTGTGACTCTCCTCTCGATGGACCCCTGTTGGGTAGCTCCTCTGATCCGCAATCCGTAGAGGCTTTTCATGGTGGAGAGACAGGTGGAGGCAACGGCCTTTTTAATTGGCTGTTTAAATGCGACTTTCTCTGTTCTGTTTGTGTGCCAGGGGAGATTGTGGATGTGAAGGCAAAGCTCAGAGAGCTTCTGTCAGCCTGTGGCTAGAGCTTATCACAGCACAATTAGCTATTGCCCTGGGCTCATACATTGCAGCGGTCCTTGAAATAGGCATTAGCCAAATTTTCTGCATAAATGCAAATATTCTTGCACTGTCTACATCCTGCCCCAAAACTGTCCTAGAACATTGCTTTAGAGCGGGACAGGTTAAATAAAACAAAGACAAGAACAACATGCACAATATTTTAAAGGGTTAGTTCACCCAAAAATGAAAATTATGTAATGAATTACCCTCATGTCATTCCAAACCCGCAAGATCTTTGTTCGTCTTCGGAACACAAATTAAGATAATTTTGTAATAACTTTCTGAACCTGCATAGTCAGCAACGCAACTGACATTTTCAAGTCCAAGTGATGTCAGTGGTTCAGCTATTTGACTATATTAACAATATGTAGTGTGTAATATTTAGGAGAATTAATTGGCAGAAATGCAATATAACATACAAAACTGTTTTCAGAGGTTTGTAAAGACCTTACATAATAAGCAGTTATGATTTTATAACCTTAGAACGAGCGGGTAACATTAGTGCCGACATGCTTCTATAATAGCCCAAAATGGACAAACTTCTACAGATCACGTTTCGTCAGTACAATGTTCTACTTCTTCCTTGGTGTTTTAAAAGGCCGCTCATGTCGTCACCACGTTGAAATGTGCGCAAGGAAGTAGTAGTGGTAGTGTTAGCAAGCAAGTCGGTACTGTTTTCTGGAGGATAAAGGAAATATAAAAAAGGAATCCTGGATAAATATTGGTGTGGCTTTTCCAATATAGAAGGCGCTTATGTAGAAAAAGTGTTTTCAAAGCTACGCCGAAGTTGCCTGTTTTCTGCTGGACCGTTAGTCCAACATCAGCAATCATAGAGTGGTTTTGTGGTCCATTGTCGCATATAAGAGCAACAGTTTAAAATCCAAAGATGCAGAGTCCATTTTTTAAATTGTTGTTTTAGTTATACAGTAGTTTTTTTACGAAAATCTTTTTATAAATTTCTTTTTTTTACAATTTTATGAAAGTATCTTATTGCCGTGCTAATTGTTAGTAGTATTAAAACTGTTGAAGTTAATAATAATAATAATAATCAATTTAATAGTATTAGTAGTATTAATAATCTTGTTTGAATTTGTGAAAACATTTTAGTTGGACATTTTAGTTAGACAGTGGTGCAAAAAAATTGCAATTTAAATAGACAGAGAGACAGTACAGTATAACAGCTTCCACTCTACTGGGAAGGATTTTGGAGTGTTTTTGTGGGAACTATTGGCCATTCATCCATTAGAGAATTTGTGAATTCAGGCACTGATGTTGGATGAGAAGGCCTGGCTCTATTCCTCCGTTCCACTTCTTCCCAAAGGTGTTTTGATGGGGTTGAGGTCAGGGCCTGTCAAGTTCTTCTACACCAAACTCATCCAACCATGACTTTATAGACCTTGCTTTATGTACTGGGGCACAGTCCTGCTGGAATAGAAATAGGCCTTCCCAAAACAGTTCCTACAAAGTTGGAAGCCTACCATTGTCCAAAATGTTTAGGTATTAGGCATTATTACAGTATTAAGTTATCTCTTCACTGGAAGTAAGGGCCCTTGAAAATGATCCCTCCTCTAATCAAATATACAAGCTGTTAACATTCTCCTAGTATATGCCAAACCCATCAAGCTGCAAAACAGAAGTCCAGTGGTGTTATTCTTTATACCACTCAGTCCATATATATTTTTAAGTATCAACATTTTACAAAAAAATCTGACCTTCTTTAGAACACACTGTTGTTAATCCTAAAGTCATTTGTCGTTCATATTAAACTTTGTTAAAAGACAGGATTGATGGAAGCAGCTTTCATGCAGAGGCGCCACCATTGTATGAATTCACACATAAATATGACCCTCACAAACCCTCTTCAGCCACCACAACCATCTGCTGATGGACCCTGGACTTCAAACACCCCTTATATGACTGTCATTTGTGCCCCGGCAGAGCACCCAGAATGCATTGTGTGTGCTCTCCATTATATAGTCAACTATGGCCCACAACCCTGTTAGCATCAAAGCAGGGAGAACGCAGGAGAAGAGGAGTCCTGCTCAAATAAGCTGGAAGGAGCACAGCTCTCACACTGTGGCTTTGAAGATCTTCTTTTGATCAGCGAGCTAGTCCCTCCCACAGCCCTCCAGACAGGGAGGGGGTCAGGGGAGTGTGCGAGGAATATGGAGGCAGGATAAATCACAACGAATGTGAAGAGTGTTGAGGCACAGGATGCAGAGCTTATATTTGATAATGGCAGTTTTGTTTTGCTCATGCCTATTCATTTTGTCCCTCGCACACATCTCCCTCCTTGCAAAGTCCCTCAAATATCCATTAAAAAGACATATAATTTAGGTGATTTAATGCATATGAAACGAAAGGGAAAAAAGAGAGAGATTAGCAAAACCATGGACAGTTTGGCAGGAATAGCAAAATGTTACATACTTTAAATCTAGTGCTGTGTATAGTGTTGCTTCTTTGGAAGCTGTTTTAATTTCTTTTCTTGTTTCAATGGCCATCATGTTTAGAATATTCTCCTATATTCCTCCTCTCTCTGTGTCAACAGAGTCAACAAAGAGTGCAGACACCGGGGCGGACACCAGTCAGGAGCCCATGGATGTTCCCATGGAGGTTCTGGGTATGTAAATACGTTTTTTCCAAATGTTTTTGCGTAATATACCTCAATGTCACATCGTTAACCCAATGGGCTCAACCCATCATTTTTACAAAATAAAGAAGAACAGTGCACTAATACTGTGCATGCTAGCAGCAAAAAAACACACATACATTTATGTAAGATTAAGTATATAATGTACACTGCCTTTAAAAAAAAAAAAGATCCAAAGTGACATTATAGCATTCCCTAGTAAATATAGTTCAAATCTGTGATCATGTTTTCTGACATACTTACGAATATTACAATTAGAATTCAACTTTATGTGGAGTTTTGTATTATTAAGCCTAGACTCTGTTTTAATGTCACTATTGATGAGGATTGGATGATCTTTGTATAATATCGGTTTTTAACTGCAGGTTCCTTAAAGTGTGCCTGGTATATACTTGCAGTAGTTCTTTTTAACACAAATATACTTCAGTTCATCTTTAGTTGGACTTCAGGACTACTTACGTAAAATTAAAGTGCATTAAATAGATTATTTGTTAAAATGACTTTAAGAATATCAGTTTAGTATACTTTAACTACAATTCCAGAGTATTTGATTAAGTAGATAATGCATATGTGTAGTACTCAGCATTAAGTAAATGTATTTAAAATAAATTTTAGTATATTTTTCACTAGGGTTAGTAAAATACATTATTTTCTTATTTTATGTTGGTCTTTTGAACGTTTTATTCAATAATAATTAATTAAATCCCTATAAGATATTAAACAAAATATATTAAGAATATATTAAATATATAAAAAAATACTAGGCTGCAGTTTTCAACATTGATAACAATATATTTCTTATATATATATTCAATGTTTGAATGTGAAGAGCTTTGCTTCTACAATATATTCTCACATGTCTTTCCAGCAAGGTCTAAAGGTGCACACGAACAATATTTTGCATCCTTTTCTTCTACTGTAACTTTGCGAATACAATCTCATGCCAAAGAACTTGTGGTGGGTCAAAAGCAGACCCCACATTATGCTAAGTCACTTGTTAAGTTTTGCAGCAGGCCCTGCTACCTTTGACAGCTGTGTTTAGCGGCTCTTGAGGTCATGGCAAAGGGGGCGCCCTCTTTTTTTGCTTCATATTTATTGTTGTTTTTCCCTTTTTGTTTTATACTTTTGAATTGAATTGTAACTTAAAGCAGCGAAGAGTTTCTCTTCGCAAAACAAGGCTAAATGATTGATTTATGAATCAGACTAATGTAGTTCTTGACTTCAGCTCACTGTCTTAAAGATATAGTTTGTTTATCTGTAAATAACAAATTAATGTGAATACATTTTGATATGTTGATGCAACAAAACTATTATTTACACTATATTGCCTCTGATGTCTCCCCGATTCTGTCATTGTGGAAGAACTAGACTGGTCTACATAAAGTAAGTCCTAATCCTAGCTGAACAGCTCTGGTGTGTCTATAAAAGCAAACCTTGGGCCAAAAACTCATCGCAAAAAACCAATGACTTGTACATGCAGTAGCTTCAGAAGACTATAGGTTGTATAAACTACTTTTAATGTAACTTAATGGTGCTTTCACAACCTTTTCTAAGCATGAAGGGTGAAGTAAATGATGACAAATGTTTTATTTTTGAGTCAACCATTGCTGTTAAGCAGTGAAAACGCACTTTAGACTCGTGTTGCATGATGAGTTAACCATATGGATTCTACATTAAAAGGTACAGCATTAAAAAAGGCTACTGTTCCTGTGTCTTCGATGCTAATTTGCTTTACTGATCTGCCACAAACCTCCCAGCTCAATTCTCCACAGCTCTTTCAATGTGACCCTTAAACCAAGCGACCCCATGTTCTCTTTTCACATGTTTTTAAAGGTTTTTTTTGTTTGTTTTGTTTTTCCAAGCATGGCCTTCTTGGCCCAGAGAGAACTGGAAGCCTTTCAGACCCAGAGAGGACCTCTTCCTCGTACAATGGCAGCTCGTCAAAGCACGTCTTGTAACTTTAGGCAAATGCGGTCGGTAATACAATGCCACTTGGCTCTGTAGAAACCCTTCCTCCTATTTCTCACTCTTCGCTTTGAGAGGGTGGAATACAGATGAGAGGAACCACTTGGCTTTTCACAGAGGAACGTGCATGAGAAGGATCTGTGGTATTTACACTGAAGCCCTCCCCACTGGGTTTGTTTCGACTCAATACCTTTTAATTGGCTCTAATTGTTTGAAGCTCCACCATCACACAGCAACGCAATGAAGAAAAAAACCCATACACAATCAAGTGCCTCCCAGAATGCTTTTCTCTTTCTCTTCCTCTCCTCAGTGTTGTTCCAGAAAAAATATGTCTGCCCTCGCCCGCAACCTTTGAATATTTACATATGAAAATGAAGTTTGCTCTTCACATTTAGCACTTCATTAGCTCTCATGGTCTGGCTCTTTGAAAAGGTTGCCTGCCGTTGTTGCGCATGAATAGGCCTGGAATTGCATTGATGTATGTTTTAATGATGAGCTAAACTCTACTGTTACCTCACACAAAACGCTACGAAAGCTGCACTTTGGTCTAAAATGTGGCTATTCACTTGCAAAATACAGTTTTTATATCTAAGATAATGAACGCACAACTTGAAGAACACCCTAAGATTCTTTACCTAAAGTGAGATGCTTCTTGCGCTCATCAATTTTTAAAGAGTATGACTCATTATATCATCTCCATAAACCAAACAATACCATCCACAGACTCCTCCAAGTGAAGGATGGATAGATAATATCTTCGACTTATATATTGAGTGGTTTTACTCAACAAACCTTGTGAACGTGTGGACGGCTGTAAGCTTGTCCTCTTGTTCTCCTTTCAGTCGAGTTCTTTTCCATTAACCTCCTGAGTGACATGTGAAAACTGTCTGGCGAGGTGCTTTTGTGAGTCACTGGTTTGATTACATCAGGCCCGTGCCCCAGTTAGGCCAGGGTTATTGGTTTGGTTGTTTGTGTTCTGCTTTCGGCTGCCAACACATTGTGAGAGCCAAACCTAAACAATCCAGGTGCAGGGAAAAAGGTTATACATGAAATGACCAAAGAAGCATTGGCTGTGAAAAAAAAAAAGCTCAAACTCTGTTGAAGCAGCTCAGATGACAGTTGACAAATTCCATACCATACAACTGTGCCAAGATGCTTCAAAAAACCTACCTAGAAAGCTACCTGAAAAACTATGGGCAAGTGTACCTTGTAACAGAAGCTGTTTTACAAAAAGCTGTAATACCAAATATTTATTTGATTTAGTTAATAGAAGTTAATTGATAAATTAAATCTATTTATGGCATTATTTTTGAAAGCAGTCTCATTTTACAGAATTTTTACACGTGTCTAAAACTTTGAACAGTACTGTAGCTTTCCAGGTAGTTTTTTTCAAAAGATCGAAATAACCAACTTAAAACCATTTTGTTGGCTAAAATACTAGTTGCCTAGACTTTTGCACAGTACTGTGTGTGTATATATATATATATATATATATGCTTACCATTTCAAATAAAAATTAAATTTGGGAATTTTAAAGAAATCCTCAGTACAGTTCTGAATAACACATAAACCAATTTACCATGAACATTTTTGAAGACATTGCCCAAATCTTTCAACCAGCACCACAATTTGAGTCTCTAGTTAGACATAGTTAGACATATACTGAAGATTACTTCACGTTGACTACACATCTGCTTTGGCCTTTGTCTGTAACTTCATTGTTGGATTTGGAGGGGACAAGGAATGATGTTGATGCTCGCCTGACAAGACTGGTCATTATTTGTGCGACGCAGACAATTTATGCTGCCTAACAATAGACCCACAAGCCCTTCACTATCTCTAAAGCGAATGGTTGGTGGAGGATCTAATTTTCTGCTTGTCTGAATATGAATATGACTTACGTCTGCCCCAATCCACACCCCACCACCGCACTTCCCTCCCTTTCTCTATCTTCCTCGCTCACTTGTTTCGTCTTCCATGCTTTGTGCGTTGCCTGGCACTGACTGTAAAGATACCACCCACACGACGAGACCATCAAACTTTCATTACGCCTAAGTGCAGTTAATTTCAAGGGAAGCATATGAAGCAAAGAAAATGCAACAATTTATCGGAGACTATCTTGAGCTCGCTCAGCCCCTGTGATGAAGAGAATTGAATGTCCAATGGACTGCTGTCAGGTAAATCAGGATAAATAACCAAAACGCATAGTTTGAGTTAGACTTAGTGTGATGTTTAAAACCCAATTTATAATGGCACGATACTATAACCTTAACGTCAGATTGCATCAGAAGCCTCACATATTGGCTTCTGGGTAGAAAAATGAAATTCAGTTGTTTTCACTCACATTTTTTGAGAAATAGACTCAAGCACCCAGCTATCCTCCATGTCACATTTTTACACTTTTTCCTGCTTGACAGCTTCTGGCTACTTTATTTGTTTCACGGCACGTCAGACTCTCTTCCCGAAAGACAGAACTCATACTGTTGTCGGCTGTAAAGCTAAATTAGAGAGCTGGCAAATTTCTGCAGCATCTCCTGACGTACAGGGCAGCAGTTGGATGCGAGTGCAGGCATTGATTGAAATTCCAGCATCTTGTTTTTTTTTCAAAGGCTGGTTTGTTGTGTTTTGATCAGTGCTGCTTATTAGGAGCCCAAAGTGGCAGGGCTCCCTCTCAGCCCTGCCATTATTACATGGAAAGAGAGACAGACGGAGCATCAGGAGGAAGCCAAGTCTCAATTGAGCTTGCAGGTTCACTCGAGCGACAGCCTTAACTTTCTCATTTTGGTGCCTGTCCATTGACTTTAAACGCAGCTCTGATCTCATCTTGAATGCTGTTTTTCTTCTCTAGTAAAAAGTTTGTTGTTTGAAGATGTTTTTTTTTTAGATATTTTACTGACAGAAAAGTCTATTTTGATTCTTTGTTTACTCCAGCTCCCCATTTGTGCTGGAATATGGATAAAGCACCAAGCAAGGGACAGACAGGAGACTTGCTTCCAGAAGTGGGCGGTAATGGAAACGGCGTTGTTGAATCGTATCGCACTCGGTTTCAATTTCTCCCTCTACGGTGCCGCGAGACAAGAATGAAATGAAATCATGGTGGCGACGGTTGCCCTTGCTCTTTCTCACCTTTCCTCATCCAAGCACTCCGCCACTGCTCTATTTCTCCAATAAAAAGAGCTCTTTTTTTTCACGTTGGAAACAAATCCATCACTTGCAGCTTTGCGCCGTTAAATCAGTAGAATTTGAGGGCTGGCCACCAGGGAGAGCGAAGCGTCTGGGTAGCTCTCATTCTGAAAGGTTGCATTAAAGCCACCGTCTGTAGTTGTTGAAACGTTGCCACCGTAACCCGAAGAATTGTCTCTCCGGCTGAAAGCAAAGCTTCAGAGCTTGTGATGAAACAAGCATGAAAGCATGTAGCATCACAGTGAAAATATACGCCATGTTGTTACACTGTATTGTACGTTTAAGTTGTTCCAGTGTGTTTAGATGATGTTTGTAAGATTCGAATGAAAATAAATAGCGTTATTCTGCAGACAAACGCTATGGTTTGTGTACGAACACAATCTACAGCAGTGAATTGGGTGCGCTTGCATCATCCGTGGATGTGCCGCAGGAAGGAGATTATTTCATGCTGTGGTTTGCTTTGGTATTTAGGCGGAGAGATTGAAGAGAGAAAGTTAAAGACGATTTGAGAAAGAGGCTCACACTGATATAGACTCAAGGAGATTTCTAATTAATTTTCCCCTTTCGTCTGCATTTGTTTTGTTACTCTTGAAGGCGAGAGGCTTTTGGACCATATTTTTTTTTGTTTAAATATTATGCATTGCTCTCATACCAAAGAACCACTAGCTATAAAGTAATCTCTTATTGAAGTTGATGTCTAAATATACTACACTTAAAATGATGTGATGCAGTGGTTACAAACTGGAAAAGTTGTGAGTTCAAGCTCTGAAATGTTACTCCACAGGGACTGTGCCTTTTTTAATTGAGTTCTTTGTAAGTTGTGCAATATATTTATAGTTTATGGAAGCTTATTTCTGCCATGGAATAAAAAAACGGAGGCAAAAGTAATTAAATTTGTAACTGCAAAAGACAGAATGGCAAAATATATGATGCAATTCTGAGAGTGGAAAAGTGGGAATTGTGGATAGTCAGAATTACCTTTTGTATTTTTTCTGCTTTTTAAAAATGTCAGCTCAAAGGAAAAGAAACTACATTTTAAGAGGCAAACTAGAGAAAAAGTCAAATATATAACATTTTAATTCTGAGACAAAAATAAATTTGCAGTTGTAAGCAATTTTTTACCCACACCTATCCAATTTTTTGATTTCAAATATGAACTTTCATATTAGATAAATAAAGTAAGTTCTGGGAATTAAAGAATGTAGTTGCTATTATGCTTGAAGATGATAATGAGAAATGCAGCATGTGAAGCCAATATAATTGTAATAAAATGAAGAGAAATAAAAGGCACATAGAACTTTTCACACTTATGAAATGACTTTTATTTAGATGCTGATAAAAGTGTCACAACAGCCAAGGAGAGCAACACCAGCAACAGCACTAAAGGTAAAAACAAAACCATTTTTTGGCCTTTTGATCATTTCATGGTTTAAATTCAAATTCATGGCTTGTTATTTTATATTTTATACAGAAGAAAGCAGAGTTTGTGTGTATTTCCACATGCAAATGAGCTTTTAGCTATTTTATTTATATGAAATTTACAGCAACAGGATCAGACTGGATCTCTCGTCACCCAGTAATTTTTGAGCATGTGCGTGAAGCACTAGGTCACGACTCCAATTCAAATGCATTTTTTATTATTTATGCAGAAGAAGGAAGAGCGTGTCTGGATGCATTTTTAAATTAGAATTTTCAGGTTGCAGACCTTTTGCCACTTTTTTCTATTTATAAGACAGTTGAGAGACACAAGAAATGACAGGGAAAACTGAAGGGAACAGGATCGTAAATGTTGCATTTGCTCAAGTAAACTCAAATGCGTGCTTTATTATTTACACAGAAGAAAGTAGAAAGAAGAGTGCGTTTGGATGTATTTTCAGATGCATGCACAGGTGTATCTAGTCATCCTGAACTCTGCTGTCTCATGTTCTTCTCTTGAAGCCTCTGTTGCCTCGGGCATAGCCTTTAGCATCTGCTGCATTTATTTCAGCTGAGAAACACAGTAGCCAATGAGATGTCACCCAGTGGCATCTAACTTTTAATTCCTCTGCTCAGCTGTGATCTTGAGTCATTCATTGCCGCCTTCCCTTGTTTTCTCTGTCTATTTCCTTAATATGCATCTAGAAGATGTGAAAGCCCAGGATAAGAGCTCACAAGAGCCCGAAGCAACTCCACCAGACACCAGACCAAATTCTGAAGGTAAAATCAATAAAAGCTGTGAATAAAACAGTGAAACACGTTCTAATCCTCTGTAAATATCCCCGTCTCTCTCATTGTCCTTCTCATTCAGCTAAAAGCTCCCAACTTTTTCTGCTTTGCATGCTTTCCCAGCAATTCCTTCACTTCCTTTCCCTCTCATTCACTTCCTCTCTGCTGATCTGGAACTGCGGAGTGACCCTGATTTTTCAGAGTAAACGTGTTGGCATGCCTCCTTAAATTGAGTTTGATGAATTACCTGCATGCCCACCTCACGGACATTAATAAATCAAACACAAAGCGTGTGTGATCGGAGCGCAGAGATGACGCAGTGCGAGAAAGCTGATAAATCATGTGTGATAAGAGTTTTGCTGCGCTGTCATTTCGGGAACCCCGGGGTCAGCTTCCCTCTTAGGGCCGCACATACAAACTCCCAGCATGCCATTTATATTCATTCCCTTTGCGTTTGACAGGAAGTAATTTAGCACAGCATCTTTACGTGTGCATCTGTACAAACACTGGTATCCAGGTAGAGTATAGTTTAAGGTAATTTATTTAAAGTGGGTGATGAAAGGTTCATATTTTGGTTTTGGAAGTTCCTGGTTGACATACATGATATACACAAAAGTGAACGTGATAGTTGGAAATGGGGGGTTTGACAAAGAAAAGGTAAATAGGCTCATTGTTGCTTTCACGTTGACACCAAGCTGTCAGCCTTGTGCATTAGGTTTGTTTGCTAACATGTATACTTAATTCTGCTTTCATGTTTGTTTTCTTCAAGACGGCCAAGGTGATAAAAACTCACAGGAATGAGACGACAATCAGCCTCATAGGAACGAGTGCCGGCAAACTGTGTGAAGGCAAACATCACACCAATTTTGTCCCACGCCAGGAAGTCGCCCAAAAACACTGGGAAAAGAGTTGACCCCCCCCACTTCATTCACCATCTTTCCTTCTATTCAACCTGTATTTCCTTTCCGCTTCCTCATATTGATAATAAATCAGATATATAGCTATATAAAAAGGATCAAATGGGAGTTTGAACATATCAGAGAGAGAGTGCAGGGATTGTGGAGCTGGAGGAGGACTGCTATACCTCACTGACATGCTGCTTGATCAATAGTTTTTAGCATTTTTTTTTTGCTCAGTATTATAGCATCTTGGTGCTGGTTTAAATTAGCTAGATTGCTCAAAACACGTCATCCTGTCGCTTTTAGTTACGCGCTGATTTGTAATGAAGAGTAGAGCCAAGGCAAAATTTTCAATCCTGCAGAGCACTCGTAATGCAAGTTTCAGACCAAATATGATTAGATTCCACAGGCCTGTCCACCGATGAAAATTTATTTCAGGTGAAAAACACTAAAATGGCTATAAATGTCTGTTTATGCGTGAGTGAATGTGCGTATATATACTGTCACTTTAAAGAGGTTTTTGCTTCGTGTTTGAGCTTCAGAACCAAGTCAGGTCAAACGAGGAGAGCATCGCTTGATTCTAACCTCCTATCGAGTGGTGGCATTCCTCCCTTTTGCACGCTATATAACAGAGGCGTTTGTGCGCTCTTCTGCTTTGAAATGACACGTCACGCTCGCAGAGCCCCCTTTTAATCTCTCCAACGAGCACTGATCATGTTTCATCTTCAAAGCTGCTCTGACTACTGCGAATGCCTGTTTAAAAAAAAAAAAAAAAAAAAAAAAGGAAAACCTGTTGTGTCAGACTGACGTGCTCGTTTTTGACGAGTGCGCTAACAAATTAATTCCCTCAAGTGTATCTAGATGCATGCCAGCATTGTTTCAAATGTTTTATTTACAGTCCCTCTCTCGGTCTCCCTTCCTTTCACATGCATAAACAGATCTTAGTTGCAAGCTCTCAATACTTTTTACTAGATTGTCTCAGCATCTCTAAAAAAATAAATAATAAAAAAATCTGCCTTATTTCATGAAATTAGTAGTACATAATCACAAACTGGTGATGGCTAAAATAAAAGGCAAATAGCAAGTGTGTGGCTTTGAATGAATTAAATGCTACTGCAGATGATGAGTGATGATGCATTTTTCTTTAAACACACAAAATGATTTTGTCCTTTTGTTTGGTTTTTGATTTGGTTGTTTGGTTATCTTGCATATGACTTTTTTGGTTGATAATGTTTAAAAAAATGTATTCAAAAGGTTGATTTACTCCTTTAAGTGGTGCCATACTGTATATCAGATGAAATTCTGCCTTCATCCTTTGATGTTTGCTTTGCTATAAAACAACTATGAATAAAGTTATAAAGTTGTTTCCCTGGGCATGATGTCTGTGTGTTTTATGGTTGCACTATATCCAGAAGGCAATTTGTATTCGCAGAATTATTATAGGTACATTTTCATATGCTTGTAAGTTATTCATATGCCAGAGATTTTTCTATAATAATTCCATGTGCCTGCAGCATTCTCTCAAGCACTTATTGGATAAAATAATTTTTGCGATTGAAAACTTTGGATATAGAAATTAATTTAAATGAAAAAAATTATAAAGAGACCGAAATCTTACCCCCTTAGTTGCTATATCTCACAAGCCATGCCACTCCCACATTGTGTTCTCACACACTGAAATGTTCTCATTTTTTTAAAGAAATTCAAACAATAAATACCATGTTGTGGCCCTACTGTATAATGTGTATAACAGATCACTATAGCACCTTATTTCAAGCAGCACATGAACAGCTTTGCATATTAACTTAATCAACAAAATAAACATCAGAAGGTATTTGTTTTAACTTCAGGATCTCATGAAAGCGCGTATAAATAGTCTGTCAAATAAAAACTAACATGTGGTATTGATAGGCAAAAATGAACTTTGGAGTGTATTTGCTACGCAACGCTTCCAGTTTCGGGAAATTTCATATCATGCACAAAACTCTGCTAATATATGTGTCATACTGTATATATGCCAAAGTTAATTTTTGTGTATTAATCCAAGACGTTTTCGGTTTTTTTTTTTGGCATACTGTACTATTTATATGCACTTTCATGAGACCATGCTTTAATAAGAAAATATGCACCATTTTTAAATTTAATTCCACCAACAGTTGGACAGCTACAGCTACTCTCCTGTCAGATTTGTTTGATGGACACATTTACACAATGTTAATAGCTGTAAAATATTGTTAGGTTTCGCCTCTCAATGTCTTTAAATTGCCATTAAAGCACTGTTTCTCTGTGGCATTCAAATATTAATATATGTAAATATGCGAGATATATTTTCCAATTAAGAGTCCAGGAGAAACGTGGGGAAAATCCCATCTAAGATTTTAATTAATTTGATTTAGCTTTTAAAATGAATGGCAGGGATATGTCAGCTAGGATCACTGCAAATTTACTTTCTTAAAATAGGTATTGCATGTACTGAGGAATTCAAATCCCAGGTAAGATTAATTAAAATACTGTGCCACGAAGGGTCATGATTATAGGCAAAATTATTTCCCCAAATTGATAATTGCACACCTTTAACTAATGTCCTTATGCAAGGTCCCTAGTTAAAGAAAGTATTCAAATCAAAACCATTTTGTTATTGTGCTACAACCCTAACCCAAAATGCCAGACCACACTTTTCATGTCTCAAATTAAATCTCCCAGCTGTGATTTGCACAGATATTGTGTCAATGAACCTGTCCCTAGTCTTCTGAAAGAAGTATTGTGTTCGCCAGAGACGAGAGGAAGATGTTACTGTGCTCCTGCTAGTCCTGACCTCTCTTTAAGAGGTGCAGAGTGCTGTCAAGGCTTACAAGAGCCACAGAGTTCATCTTCAAAGAGATCCAGCAACCTGTGGAGGATTACGGCAGGGGTGAATATTACTAGACAACCTGCCAACAAGGAAAACATCTTTGTTTCTAAATGGATTTGTGACACTTTTCCCTAGTATCTTTTTATCAGTAATAATATTCCTGTTCTTATCTGTTCACTTTTTCCACAAATTCCACAGCTCATTTCTATCACTGATAGTTTCTCTAACTAGCTCTTGCATGTTTTATAGCACATCTGCTCTCCACTATACAGTGAAGACAAAACCCTTAAATAAATGTCACAGTCTGTGTTTGCTGTACCTTATCAATATCTCTCAGCAGTACAGACTGACCTCCATCATCGGCAGCCAGAGAGACACATGGAGCCTATTGCACAAGGTTCTCTCTGTGGTTTGCGGTAATTACTTTGCTGATAACTTGTCCCCAGTGCCGTTACTATGAATTATTACACATAGTAAATTATTTGTGTCACTTTGCTTTTCTCCTTAGCAAGAGGACACTGAAATTCCAGGATGTAGATGGATACACAAGGCCAGTGGAATTTTTATGGTGACTTGCTAGAGAGAAATCGAGACAGCTGGAAAGGTGCAAAATCCTGCCTGGTCTCATGGCATAAACGCACCTTGGTTAAATTTTTTAGTGAGAAATGAAATGCTGTACGTACCAATAAGTACATGTCACTGCAGTTTCCAATAGAAATGAACACTAGTGGCAGCAAAACTTAGACACCTTTTATTCCTTTTATCACTAAAATTTGATTAATA
The DNA here is from genome assembly GCA_032359435.1 of Enteromius unitaeniatus. Classification (NCBI taxonomy): domain Eukaryota; kingdom Metazoa; phylum Chordata; class Actinopteri; order Cypriniformes; family Cyprinidae; genus Enteromius; species Enteromius unitaeniatus. The sequence continues at coordinate 15,931,230 of JAUMHI010000054.1, forward strand.
CATTTTGGCACAATTACTTCAAGAGTATCATGTTATGACTTCAAAACAATATTAATATGCTGGAATATTTGAAAAACTGATGCTTTTGAATATTAGCATCACACATAACCAGCTTCACATCTATGAGTTTTAATAGATGGTAATAACTGTAATTAACTTTTAGCTACAAACTATGGATATTTAAGTTATAAACCATTGCAATACATACTTATATCGACAACAAACAAAAATGTGCCAGGGTTCACTAATTGAAGCTGTGCTTTAATGCCACTGGACATTTCTCTATGAAACTGCAGCAAAATGTGCAGTAAGGCACGGAGAATCTGTGTTGCACAAAATGTCCTGGTTATGTATGTAACCCTTGTTCCCTGAAGATGGGAACGGAGATGTCACATCAATGACTGACATCATGGCGTCTCACCTGGGAGACCAATCCGCTCTGATCTTTGAGAACAAGTCAATCGGTATTGGCTGGTTAGAATGCGCCAGCCACTCCCAGTGCATATGGGTATTTAAGATGGTGGCGCACCTCACCATTCAGGTTCTTGCTGAAGAGTCGATCGTAACCGACCCCTCAGCAGGAGGGATGTAATGTCTCCGTTACCCCCTTAAGGGGGACATTACGTTATGTGACATTACGTTAATGACTGACATCATGGGTTCCCTATGGAAAGCGTCACAACCTGGCCTGAGCGGGACCAATCAGAGGGTGTCCATCATGACCCTCCCAATGCCCTGGGGGCCAAAAGTGGGTGGCAAGAAATGGGAAATGCACCATATCAGGGGAACACGGCGGTAAAGGGCCGTGGAAGAAGAGGAGGACTGGCGCAGCAAGCCGACACTGTCCCGCTCCTCCCGGATTTACCTATTGTTACACAGGAGGTTATACAACCACGCAAAAGTGTTGGGTGTTGCCCAACCCTCAGCTCTGCATTTATCTGTAAAAGAGGAGCCATGCACCAACACTCAGAAGGAGGCAAGATTCTAGGGATGCACTGATCCGGATCGGCCGATATGTTTGCACGTTTTGTCAGTAAAGCTGGTCCTGTAATCAGCGGTAAATGCCATCAGGTCAATTTCACATTGAGCTGTATATACTACACACAGCCGTTGTTCACTGACGAGCTGCGCAAAACCATGTTCATTATCAGC
>JAUMHI010000054.1:15932481-15945280 GCA_032359435.1 Enteromius unitaeniatus
CCATGTTCATTATCTGCGTGGATTTGTGCAGCTCGTCAGTGAACAATGGCTGTGTGTAGTATATACGGCTCAATATGAAATCACGCACCTGATGGCCGCAGTGCATCCAGGATGCGAAGCGGGCTGCGGGGGATAGCACCCACCAAATTGTCCCCTTCCCGTGGTGGCTAAACCATGATCATACGAGAGTGAGGAGGCGAGGTGTCACTCACAATATGAAGTGTGGCTCAGTGAATTGGAAATTTGCTCTTTTTATTGAGCCCCCGAGGCAAGGGGCGCTGATGTTGATGTCTCTCATAGAGCAAGTCCCCTCATCTCTGAGCTGCCTGTCCTAGGGCCACTTCGCGGTCTTCCGGCAAGACTTAGTGGTGGGCGGTTGGTCCGGGACAGGCTGCGCCCCACTGCAGCGTCTAGATCTACGCCCCTGCTAAGGTGTTGCCTCCTTCGGAGCTAGCGGGTGGTGGAGCACGTGTCGAAGCCACTGCCGGGGGAGCTGCCACCACATTACCAGCCTACTAAAAAAAGAAAGCCAAGATCTCAGGGATTCCGTGGATATGCACTCACAATGAGGACATGATCCATCCATGAACTCCACCTCAGCATGCTTGAGACCCAAACATGTGAGGCGACGATCATGGCCATCATCCGAGGTAAGAAAACTACGGCACACAGAAGCACATGGTCGTAAAGCTAATCTGGAGGACATACTGACTTTTGATTTGTTTTTTGAGACCAGGTTGGCAAAATCAAATGTTAAATGGTGCTTTCGCAAAACTAAACATTGGAGACGTCTGCATCAATTTAATCCACACATAACTGTTGTTTTGAAACATATCAAAAGATCCACAAGAAGGCTACTGTACACCCAAGCTACAGCATAAATCTAGAGTAGATGGTGTTGAATATGCAATTACACATTCATAGATAAAATGGGCCAGAGCTGTGGCTTCCCAGCACGATTCATTATTTTGCACCCTGATTCCCTGCTGCTACCACTAACGCACCATATATTTCCATAACAAATTCCTCCATAAAGGTAGGGCGAATAAAAGAAGCCTGGCAGCCCAGCAGGACATCTGCACTAGCCCCATCTGTCCCGCATCTCAGCTGTGCTGCATGCGATGAGGAACAGAACGGGACATCCTGATATGTTTTAACAATGGAGTGAGAAAAAGAACAACAGGAAGAAAGCAGCTCATGGGTCTCCTTGGCAGGTGCATAATGCATCACCTCTGGTTCAATGCAGTATTTTGGATGTTTTATTGGTTTTGACAGTGGGTTGTTTAGGTAGGTGTTAGAATACAGAATAATATGTTATTCTGTGCAGTCCTGCTATAGATGTATTTGCTAATACAGTTGTATCTATACAGAATCTTTATAATTTTCAACCATTTTATTGATAATCTTTTCTTTTATGACACCTGCTTTTTAGATCAGTTAGTAATAATTCTTCGCACACCTGACAGCAATAGATAGGTATAAAACCAACAAAAAACCAAAAATGGTTTAAAACTGAAAAAACAAACAAATGTATTTATAAATGACGTTTCGGTCGTATGACACCTGCTTTTAAAATAACTTAATATTGATTCTACACTATTTTTGGTGCAGATCCAAATTGGTTTAAATTTTTGTTAAAGACTTGTTAAAACTGCTCTGTATTTTCGATTAATTTCAAACAGGTAAGCTACATCATGTTGTATGTTTTGATTTACTAAACTGAAGTCGTACAAGAGTAAATTCTTAAACATTCAGATTAAAATGACTGCATTGTGTTTTTGAATCAGTTCAGGGGAACTGTTTCACAAAATTAATTCATTCTGAAATCAGATGATACTGGCTGCACTGGATGCAAAAGAACCTGCTTTTGCAATATATTATATATAACACATTGTATTATCACATTAAAATCTTTATAATATATACCTAATCATTATAATGGGATTTAAAGCACCATTAAGTTTGGGATCACCAGTGGAACCACTATGGGCTTCGACTGAACACCGGTTTATAAAATATATTAAAAATTATCATTTTTAGAGATCATTTGCTATTCTTCATGTTGTTCAAATTGTACCTGATTTTAATGCTTACATGGAACACACACACAAATGAAATATTTCCAAAATGGCAACATAAATGTGAGCACATTATGGCAGAATATTCATTTTGAGTTTATTTAAGAGCAGTCTGACCTCTGTCTGTAGTACTCTGTCATTGTGAATAGCACCTACATCTTTTAGATTATTCACACATTCTGCTTTAAACAGGGCAGTAGATCTGGGGGTGTGGCTTACAGACAGTGAGCTGAGATGAGATCTGACGGCAATGGAGCAATGTGGCGTTTTCTCCTCCTTATTTTCTGTTCTGGAGTTAAAAGCTTGCTGTCATTACGAACAAACCCGACGTCTGGTTAAAGTCAGTGGCTCTGGCATAAAGCTGACGAAAATCAAGATCACAATTACGATTTTCTTTCCATTTTATTCCTGTCACCCAGAACAGCAGTGCTTCACCCCTCAAATAGTCTCAAATTACAGGCTGCATCGCTCAGTCATTACACGAGGACACATTTACTCTGTGCGAGGTGTGCTTGATTCCTAAATTACTATCTCTGCAAATAGACTGGAACAATTTTTACGAATAAAATGACATTTTCGCTGTCTGAACCTGATAAGTGCATTAAGCTCACTTGAGACTTAATAATGTAATAATGTTTTTTCTTCTTATATTCTGCTTACATTATTATCATTAATCGCTAAAACAATCAACGGTATATATGCCACGAGTTTGACGAAAAGACGGTAAAAACTTGGAAATGTGCTTGTCTATATCCTTTCCCTCGCTGCCGTCAGTTCATTTTAATCTGAACATCATTTGGCCAGCTCTCCATTCATCTCACACACCTCGTTTAAGATCCCTTCCTTTCTGATATGAGGCCATCACTTCTCCTAAAAGCAATATAGATCCTAACCACTTCATTCAAGACTTCCATCAGCCTTTGATAATGCTGCTTTTGACTATCTGTCAGAGCTCTGTCACTCCGTTATAAACTTCATGCTCCATATGTCTATTCCTCCTCTAAGAAAATAGAGGAGGGAGAGCGACAGAGAGAATGTGCCAGAGAAGTGAAAGGAGAAATCAATTGGCACCATTCTAAAGATTCTCTAACACATCCTATCTTCAGGTGTGTGTCAGGCAGAGAGACGAGTTCGTCCCTGGGGTCCATCCATGGAGCCCAGCAGAGGCCATCAGATTTGGCGGACACAAAGCATTCACTTGTCACTCTCCTGAAGAGAGACAGGCCGCCTCCTGTCCAGTCACAACCGCTAGCATGATTGATCATCTAAAGATGGAGGAGAACACAAAAACTGAGAAATTAGCCATTGTTTAGTAGTAGCAGATCCATTCTGGGTGAGAACTGACCACCTGCCAGAGCGATGGGAGCAGACTGTCTAGTCTATTTGATAGTAACCCAACAAACCACAGATGGATGGTATTAAATTGCATTTATATTTGGAAAATAATTCATATTCAAAATAAATGAAATGCGTACGGCTTATAATACTACTAATCTTGTAATCTTTAGTCATTTTTTAAATGTATTATTTTAATTCATTTCTCAGTGTTCCAAGAAAGTTTGGTGGCCTGTGTAGCATTTGAACCAATCAGTCACAAACTATTTGTTACATGTAACAAATAATCTTTAATACTGCTTTTTTTTGACAGTGTTTGTTATATGTTGATATCTTTGCAACATTCAGTGTTGTAAGAATTGTTGTAAAAGGCTTTCTAAGAGGGCGCATCTTTAAAACCTTAATATAAGATGCTTCAGTCATTTAATGTTGAAATCACGTCTTACAACCCACATTTTTTTAGCTGAAATGTTACATGTTTATCTATATATTTTTGTCCATTTGGTATTTTATTTTGCCCCTGGAACACAAAACCAGACATACTGATAATTTTTTTTAAGCTGAATGAATAGCCGTCCCGTTAATGTGTGGTTTGTTATGACAACTATTTGAAAATCTGGAATGAGGGTGCAAAAATAGCCTTTAAAGTTGATCAAATTAAGCCCTTAGCAATGCATATTACTAATAAAAAATTAAGTTTTTATATTTACAGCATGAACAAATTAATTAATTAATGGAACCCGTTCTTTACTAAATATCGTTTTGTTGTAAAAGAAAAGTGTATAATTTTATCCCTTACAATGTATTGTTGGTTGTTACTCCAAACATACCTGTGTTATTTATGACTGGTTTTGTGTTCCAAGGAATGTTCCATTTTATGTCCAGCCAAGGAATTATTTTTGCGCTGATCACACACACTAACATAGTAAATGCTCATTACCTTCTTCAAATCAAAATTAATCAAGACTTGCATCAGATGCAGAGATAGTATGATGCCGAGCATGTGAGTCGGTGATCGAAACTAAAAGGTGATGGAATTCGTGTCTCAAATGAGAATGAAACAATGGCTCAAAGGTCAGAGGTTTCTTAATGGGAATTTCTAGCAGGGGAATATTAGTGTCTGGCATCTAAGAAATAACAGACTACATGCTATCCATGCTCAAGCAGAATATCACGGGCCAAGTCAATGGCATTTCTTAACGCACTACGGTCTGCTGTGCCCCAGGCTTTGAGACCATACAGACATTTCATTATCTGGAAACAGAATTCCCTCTGCTGAACTCTAACCTGCACCATTAAGTAATGAAATTGATGATCAATGCTTAGGGTAAGGCCTGAATCCTGTCACGCTCAGTACCAATTATTTGAAAGCGCCTGGAAAACCACTTCATCTGAGTTTCCATCTGTTCCAGTGGGGGGCGCTATCATTCTCAGTGGCTTCATTGTGCTAAAATGGATTGAGATTACTTGTTGTTGTTCAGAACTGACCGAAGCCAAATCACTTCTAGTGAGATATCGAGATGGTCTTGGCAAATGAGATTACAGATGAATTCCCAAAAGGCTGTTGAGGTTCAATCGGCCCTGAGATTAGTCTAGATGAATCTGAAAGTCCATTTATTTAGTGCCTGTGCCCATTTGTGTTCAAGGCAGAAACTGTCAGAAATACGGCTGAAAATAACACAAGCGTGGGGAATTGAAGTTATCCAGGACTTCAAATTAAATGAAATTCTACAATTTACCCAACGTCATGTCATTCCAAAGCTGCACGACTGACTGACTGACTTCTACACTGAAAGAATGCAAATGAATATATTTTTTTAAGATTATTTTGACTTTTATTTGTCTTTTTTCATGTAATGAACGTAAAAGAGATCTGGGGCTATCAAGCTCCAACATAACCAAAAAAAAAAAAAAAAATCATGAAAGCGGTTCACGATTTGTTAAATAAACCTTCTGAAGCTGTAAGAGCTTTGCATAGGGAATAGGCTAATTGTCAAGTTATTTACTGATATTAGCTCTCTCTGGAGATTCATCATTCCTGGAGATGGATACAACATATGAATAAAACAGTTGATCCATTTTTACATTTCAGATTTATCTGAAAAATTATCCTTGAAGGTTTGAGCATTTTAGACTCCTGGCTTTTCCACAGAGCATCTAAAAGCATTTTGCTAGTTGTTTGAAGCCAGGTTCAGAAGGTGATATTTAGTGGCTTGAGATGGTAGGAGAGATGATGTGTTTTTAGTGGGGTGAGACAGAGGCCCCAGACTCAGCTGGCTGTTGGAGTAATTGGGGAGGTCGGGAGGGGGGCCGCCACGGCTGGTCGGGCCCATATGCAGCGCATAGTGGTGGGGGATCGGAGCCAAAGTCTTCTCCCTGCTGGTGGACACGCTCCAGCACATGATGCTGCTGGTGCCCAGCACCTCACGCTGCTGGCCAGCTGTCACTCTTCTGACAGACCCTGACACCCCAGTCATGCCTATTCATGACCAAACTATATAAAAAAAACTAGAACAAGCCAAGCTATATGATTAGAAAAATCACAGTTTTCTTAAAGAGCCATATTCTACACCTTTGTAGGAATTCCATTGTCCGACGTATACTGTCTGGCTCTTTTACATCATAAACAGCCTCCCTCTCAACCATAGAATTCATTTTTCAGTTGTTAGTACTTTAAAAATTCCCAATTTTATTGTATCAATTCTTAATACTTTAGCTGTCGATCCTGACTAAATTTATATTTAAATGTGTGGTAGTTTATATGCTTATGCTTCAGCATGCTGTGTAAATACTGATAGGCCGGTAATGTGGCAATGCATTCTGGTTATATGCTGCTCTGTTCTCACCCTCTTACAGAAGTGCAGTGCCTTTAATGTAGTAAACAAGTTTTTAAAGTTTGGATTTTGCTATTGGTTCATTTTAAAATTAATAAAAAAAAAACACATACTGTAAGTATCTGGTTAATACAAAACTTAATTTCAGGTCAGGATAAATGACAGTACTTGTAACAAACGTATTTCATAAAAAAACATATATGATCACTCAGAAAGTCATTATTAAGTTGTGGTTTTGTATTTCAAAATAATGATTTATCATAATTAAGCCATAATTATGAGACTATCCCATTAGAAAGTTTCATAATATTTTTGATATGCTAACTTGGAAGAAATATTCTGAATATGATGAGATTTCAGTTAAAAGGTTTCTTAAGATTTTGACTTACTTGACTTAAAAAAAAATTTAAGTCGTTTTTATTTGCTGTAAATATCAAACGAGTCGTTTTTATTTGCTGTAAATATCAAACAGAATTGTAAAGTTAATAATTTTTCAATCCAACACTTTTTTCTTTTTTATGTAATTTGTCCACAAAAATTATTTTTGCTTACAGATTCTCTGTTCTTCTTTTGAATTTTTGTCTGTTCAGATATTCATATAACAAAATGTATACAGTACAAATCAATACCTAAATAGGAACATAGGAACATAGGTATACTTAACGTAAGATGTAAAGTTCACTAAAACAATATATTTTTCAGTTTAAGTGTATGTTTAGTATAAAACTACTAAACTAGTAGCTTACTGAGCCTATACTTAAAAATGTACTAAAATGATACAAGTATTTAATTAGTAAATGATCAGTATACCTACAAGTTCACATTTAGTATAGTTGCAGTACAACCTAAAACATTGATGTAAACTAGTTGATTGTTCTAGGATTACTACTGTTATACTTAAAAGTATACTTTCATATACTAGAAAGCAGGCCAATTTAGTCCCAAGGAGTATTGAAATAGTACACTTACAATTATCCTACAAGTACACTGATTTTTGTATACGTATTACATACATATATATACTTAAGTATACAGTACTTAATAATACTTTTCTTGGTCTGGATACTATTAGTACTACTACTACTAGTGATTGAACTATCCATTTCAGTCATTTTTTAGAACATTGCATTTTCCATAAAACATATTTTCCATCTCAAATGCATAAACACAAACACGTCCTAACATATGCTTAATTTGAATGCATTGGATGAGAACGGAAGTCTAATTTTATGTTTTGGACTGGTCTGATGTGCCATTTACCAGTTGACATGTGGCACAATTAGAAGTGTGATGAGAATGGAGGTGAAGCTGTTGGCACGGATGCTTCCACCCCTGCCACTCTCTCTCTCCACCCGAGCTCACAGCCGCCAGTCTGCCCACCCGAGCGTGTGTCAGGAGAGGAATCGATTCCCTTCACACTGGGCTCTATATTAATTAATGCTCCTCACTCCCTCTGTCACAGACCCTCCCGTCTTCTTCCTGTTTTTCTTGTTCATGTTCCACTTCTCTGCTTGTTTTCTCTCATCTCCGGACCGCTTCCTCTTTTTACAAGACTGTTAAAGATCACAAGGCTGCCTTCCCTTTATAATAAAACAGACTGGATAAAAATACCGTTTAGTGGATTAATGCTGACAACCACTGTACACACATGAAAAAGCATATATATCCTCCCAACCTTTTTTTTATTTTATTTTATTTTTTATTTATACTTGCTGTCTTTTCAAGCAACCAAATGTCTGCAGGGTACCATTTCATTTATACGAGAAAGACAGAAAGTGATAGCGATATTAAAATTGCAGTGTGCTACTGCCCCCATCTGACCGCATTAGTGCATATCATTTTATCTCTGTATGAGGACATAACGCAGAACTTCTAATGTCTGAACATTAAGGGCACGTTTAAAGGCATATAAAAAATGATATTACACTATGACCAGACCAAACATTTTATACACAGCATTTGCAACAATATACTTCCTTTGAAAGGAAATATAAAGTCTGTGTGAGGAAGATAAGTGAGCAGGAGTGACTGCAGGCCTCTCCAGGGATGCTGAGAGAGAGATGGCTCTACTAAGCAGTAAGGGGAAAATCAGATCACCTTGAATTAGCATAAACTATCTTCAGATGGAGATACACACGCTCTAAATGCAGGCAATCCCAATTGGAATAACTTCTAGTGTTGGATTACTATTGGGTTCAGCCGGGTCATTTAGCACTTAGAGTCCCCGGAGGCACCGAGAGCATTCAGGTTGGACAAATTGCACCACCGCTGTGGCAGGTCTCCACCAGAGGGAGGGCGCCTGGGGAACTCACTGGCTCAATTTACACAGTTCAGAGACAAAGCTTGGCACCTGGAGAGAGAGGTGGAAAGAACTCTGGGTAACTGAAGTGACAATTACACAGTTATGCAAAGATTGTGGATCATCACCGATTCAGATTAGGTGACCCTGACAGGGTCAAAGAGGTGAGTCTGGCCCTGAGGGATGGGGAATGCTGTTCTTCTAAAACGGGTTCAGCTGGAGCTTTTCGAGAGAAGGAAAGCACAGATGGCACTTATCATTAGTAAAATCTGTACTCAAAATGTTTTTTTTTTTTGCTTTGTTGTTGCAGGGACAAAAAGAAAGAAGCTTTAAACAGTATCAGTACTTTAAAAAAAAAAAAAAAACTGTCCAAGGTCAGAACTGTAGGCCCTATATTTACAACATTAACAAATGGCAGTAGTTTTTTTAAGACTACATTTATTTTGCCTTTACGTGTCGTCAGAAATGCCACACTTCCCACTACTGGAGCCTGGAGTTTGTTGTCTTGTTGACTAAAATGTGTTTTACAATATATGACATAATAGTTGAGGCCACCTAATGTATAGTGTGACCTATGTGTGTATATATCTATGTGGGAGGAATCTTATTTAAGCCAAAATGTTTAGAAGATATGTACTGTAGATTTACATTTAGGGTGCTAAATGACCCAGCTAAACCCAATATTAATCCAACACTAGAAGTTATTTCAATTGCCATTATACACTATATTGCCAAAAGTATTCGCACACCCATCCAAATAATCAGAATCAAGTGTTTCAATCACTTCCATGTTTGCAGGTGTATAAACTCAAGCACTTAGGCATGCAGACTGTTTTTGCAAACATTTGTATAAGAATGCGTCACTCTCAGGAGCTCAGTGAATTCCAGCGTGGAACTGTGATAGGATACCACCTGTGCAACAAGTCCAGTGTTAAGTGTGGTGGAGGAGGGATTATGGTGTGGGGTTGTTTTTCAGGAGTTGGGCTTGGCCCCTTAGTTCCAGTGAAAGGAACTCTAAATGCTTCAGCATACCAAGACATTTTCGACAATTCCATGCTCCCAACTGGGAACAGTTTGGAGCTGGCCCCTTCCTCTTCCAACATGACTGTGCACCAGTGCACAAAACAAGGTCCATAAAGACATGGATGACAGAGTCTGGTGTGAATGAACTTGACTGGCCTGCACAGAGTCCTGAGCTCAACCCGATAGAACACCTTTGGGATGAATTAGAGCGCAGACTGAGAGCCAGGCCTTCTTGTCCAACATTAGTGTATGACCTCACAAATGGGCTTCTGGAAGAATGAAAGAAGAATAATTCCCATAAACACACTCCTAAACCTTGTGGACAGCCTTCCAACAATAGTTGAAGCTGTTTTAGCTGCAAAGGGTGGACTGACGTCATATTGAACCCTATGGATTAGGAATGGGATGTCACTTAAGTTAATTTGCGAGTCAAGGCAGGTGAGTGAATACTTTTGGCAATATAGTGTATATTTTTTGACTACATTATACTATATATTTCCTATATAATTACTATATACTATATTATACTATATACTAAGTTTGGATTTGGAGTGAACTGATTGAAAAAGACAGTAGTCTATAGTTGTGTGGGAAACATCATGTAAGAATTCAACTTAAATGTCAAAGTTATTTTGACTGGCTTTTTTTTCAGTTTTTACAGTGCCTTTTAATTGCACTGTAAAAGGCAGCAAGTTTCTGTTGTATCTGTATCTGAGCACAGTTCAGTTTCAAGTGCTTTCAGTCTGTACATCACCGTTGGATATTTATTGCCAATTCCTGTTCATTTGGGAGTTCATCTTTAGAAGGTGCTACAGAAAAACCAGGCTTCCAGTTGGGAAAAGTGCATTGATTGAAAGCCCAATGACCAGAGCACAACAGGTGCTTTTTCCAATGCTGCATGTTATTCTGCTTTGAAGTCCTCTAGGGATATCCTATTGCTGGCTGGGAAATAGAAGTTACATCATGGTGTATGTTTTAGCGATTTTTACAATCTTCAAGCACAGCAAAAGAGAGGCTAGATTATTTGCACATGCAATTTCTACCTTTTTTTAATGAAATTTCAGGGGAACTTTTTCCCTTACAGTATTAAAGCAATCACTAATAATCTAAACAGAGAACCATAGCTTGGGAACTTCTTAGTCTATTGTGTAAACTTGGCAATGTTATTCTGCCGTCTGGAGAGCTGTTGAGTGCAGCAGTGGCCATTTCTCATCTGGGTTAATCAAATGTGTTTCTTGGCTGAAGAAGTTCTTCTGTGGAGCTGAATTGTCTCTTACAGTTCAAGTGTTTTGAAACTCCCGATAATTAAAACAGAAAAATGCACAATCTTCATTTTCAGTATCAAGACACAGGTGAAATCATGGTGTTGCCAAATCCATCAGGAGAAGTCACATGGCATCACATATCCTCTCTGATTAGTGTTACAACTGACAAACTCAGCTTAGCACATATATAGAAATATCAGTTTTCCAATAACAGTATATATGATCATCCATATAAATCCTCTGAATATATATACTCATGTGAACTTGACCCATCTGTATTTTTGTCTCCTATAAATCTCTGAAATCCAACGGGTAAGATTACATGATCTGCCGATGCACGCCAGTTGCAGTATATTCCAGCACGAGCTGTCACTTCAATAAACACTAACGAGAGGCAATGCATCAATCATTCAAACATGCCTACTTCTCTTTCGTATTTAACACGGTAACCTCCAGCAGCAAAGACAAGCATGGAGGATCTTAAAGGACATATTAATCTACTTTGTGTGGTGTGGAATATCTCAGCAGCCAGGAATAAACAGAAGCGCTTGTGCACTTGAGAAAGTGGAAGTGTGTCCTGGAGCAATAGCTGGCCTCGGGTATTAGACTGAAGTTCATGCACTGTATTTGAAAGCTAAAGGGAACTGAACTGTGGTGAGGTCTAAGGTAAAAAAGACCTTACAGAAGATCTGGTTTCCGAAGAAAATCTCAAATCTACAAAATAAGATATTTTTATTTTTCAATTTTATAGGGTTGACTTTGTATTATGAAAATGATTTGTTGGAGAACTTTGGAGAATCACTCCAGGTGTGTAAAGCAATATTTAGTTTTGCTGGGTGGTTATTGCTGATATCACTGTGGATGCAAGTTTACAAACAAGGCACAGTTTGATGCAGAAATTGATTCAGAAAGATTGAAACTAAAAGACAATGCTGTGTTGACCATATTGGAGCCGACAGTAATGTTGCACCATTAGTGTTTTTATTACATGATTTAGGCTGCTATTGCTTTGTCTGTTATCACGACAACATTTTTTCTAAATTACGGACATCAGAGAAGAGTAAAAAATAAATAAAGAAAACAAAAGAAAAGCCAGTTCATGACACTTTGAATTCAATGGCATTTAACCTGACTTAGGTTTATACTGCACTGCAATAATGTGAGTTTTCTGCAATACTTGTTTAATATCAACACATTACAACAACACCACTACTTAATAAATACACAAGGTGAAACAGACTATGGAGCTAGTTTTATGACAAAACTATTTGAATTTGAATTATTTACAAGTGTTATTTAAAAAAACTGAATATTATATGGGATTTCAAATATCTTTGAATTTGATTTCGGATTTGAATTTGAAATTATTTTACTTGAATAATAAACATCTCTGAAAAATCAAACGAAGCATTTTGGCCAATCACACATATGCAGTAGTTTTACATATCACTAACAGTGGCCTAACTACAGACAGTGCAGGCAGTGCCCGTGCCACGAAGTTACTATATTCTTTTATATATAGAAATATTGATAAAACAATATCATTCACAAATTGCACACAAACATGTCCTTGCTCTTGATATACAATACCTTTAGCGAATGCCGCTTTGGTTTTACTACAATTTATAGAGTTACAAATTTGTGACAAAAATTCTACCACTAGACCACTGTTCGTGGCACGGGCACTGCCTGCACTGTCTGTAGTTAGGCCACTGTTAGTGATATGTAAAACTACTGTATATGTGTGATTGGCCAAAATGCTTCGTTTGATTTTTCGGAGAGCATCTGCTCTTCCCTGTGGATGACCTCTGACCTACTTTCTGTACGATCTGAATTTCAGCATTTTGAATTTTAGAAAACTAGATTTGATATTCCGAATTTTTTCTTCATCTTGAAAACGTTAAGTTGTATTTTTTAAAACTGGATATCTGCAGTCTTAGAATTCAGAACAAAACATTCCTTGTT
>JAUMHI010000054.1:15945974-15974579 GCA_032359435.1 Enteromius unitaeniatus
TCCCATATAATATTCAGTTTTGTTAAATAACACTTGTAAATAATTCAAATGTGCATAATTCAAATTCAAATAGTTTTATCATAAAACTAGCTCCATATGCAACCCGTGTAGTGCAATTCCAACAAACAAATAACTGATGCTTATGAATTATTTTCTTTTTGATAATATGCAACCAGTGTAGTCTGATTTCTGAACAAATTGCTTTAATAACCTCACATAAATAGGTGCTAATAAATACAGATTTTAACTATCAGTAGTATACTGGTTGTTTGGTATTTTATAAAAAAAACTAAATTAAAAATTAAATTTGACATGTTTTGATTATCCTGTATACAATTTTACTTGCCAATTAGGTGTTTTGCTTGTTAGTACCAGCATCATTATTTGCTTAAAATACTAGTAGGCTAATTAGCTGTGCAGAAGAAAAATGTATCTGAATAAAGAAGTGGTAAAAACTAATACAAGTTACACAACATGGCCTATGAATCAAGTTTGTTGCAAACTAATTACGGATTCTTTTGCTTGTGCAATTTATAACGGCATGCTGCCTGCAGTCACACTTAACTTCTGCGGTGTGATTAATGACTTGACATTGCAGGAACAGACCATAGTCAAGAAGAAATGACAGTGAGAGAGACCAAGAGATGAAGAAAGAAAGTTCTCTGACATCAGCATTCTGATGGAGAGTCCTTCTAAACCCAGAGGCCACAAAAAGGAAAGCATAGTGGGTTTCAGAAAACAACCTTGTCTTGTTTGTGAGAGTGCTTGAGGGCAGAGTAAATAGTACGAGTGTGCCAAGGCTCTGAGGGAGAGGAGTGAACGGAAGTTAGGTAGAGTTCATTTTCACCGGACAAACACACAGCAGCATTTATGATTTCAAATTCACTACACCATACAGAAGGCTGGATCATAATGGACAGCGAAAGACATGTGGGAGTCTAAAGGTTTAAAATAAGGGAAGGACATATTGGGAGGAAGAGAGAGGTATTGAGGGGAGAATCCTTCCTACTTTTCCTTTAAATTACGATAAATTATTATTAATATTGACATTATTATTAATATTGTCACGACCAAAATTGTTATTACATGTTATTTTTGCTTCAGATAATATCTTTATGATATACATTTTTTTTAGACCATATAGAAATTTCATAGCCTAGTAATGGAAGCCAATTTCCGCCACTGAAAAAATCATTTAAAAATATTGTTGTGACTGTATATCTCACAATTTTTTCAGAATTGGATTTTAAACATACAAGTAGTACTGGCTATAAGTTATTACTTTGGAGCGGTTATTATTTGAAAAGAACGAACCTGCAAATGTCTCAACTGACTAATCAGAATCAAGCATTCCAGAGAGCCGTATAATAAAAGCTAATAATAACCTTTATAACTATTATTATTAAAAATTAATTTAGTCATTTTGGCTTCCGTACCTTGTCATCACAAAACAACAACAACTAATACAAGCTTAAATAAATAAACTTAAGCTCACAGAAGACAAGTAAACAGTCAGATATTAGATAGGAATAAGAAACTAATTACAAGTAAAAGGACAAAGAAATAAATGCTACATACATTGTGTAAGGTAGTCAAATGTATCAAAAACACTGCATATATATATATATATATATATATCACTGTGTGAATTAAATCAATATTTTGTTCTTATTAAAGTTACAAAAGTGATTTATTCAAGAGCAATGAAAGATTTTCTTACTTTTGTTGTTTGATGAACACGAATTACAGACAGCAGAAATATTAGACTGCTGTCACTTTAAGAGCTCTGGGCAGCACTAAAAATGACAGCAGTCTAATATTCCTGCTGTCATCCAATATTCTGTTAGAAGCTTTCTTTCTCAGCTGTTTTCTTCCACTTAAACCTAAATTACTGTGTTTATGAGGATACTTGCAAAATGGGCATTTTGGCACATACAAGTGTATTTAATCAATAAAGGCTAGGAAAATAACTCTGAACAGCACTTCTCTGACAGCGATTAGAAACATTCTCTCAGACAGCATGCTCATATAGTCGCATGAGTTCTCTTTCGCATTGCATTTCAGCAGCTTAAATTCACTTGTTAAAAAAACAGCAATGCTTAAAGGTGTGTGCAAATGTTTTCGTGATTATATGTGAGCGTGTAACCGTGATGGGGGTGACAATCTCTACCGGTTGACAGATTTTACTGATGTCATGTCTACCAGTATATAGGCTCTAATAGACATCAAGACTAAAGAAATTAACATTTTAAAACCACTACGAAGCATATGAATTCATAGATGGATTAAATATTAATTCTGTTAATCTGTTAAAAACCTCCCACGTGAATACAGTAAAGTTTTTACTAATTCACTCTTTAAAAGACTTGAATGCTTGAAAGGATGAAGGCTGCCATAAATTGTAACTTACAGCCTCTCAAGACAGATCTACTTTGTGGGTATAGTCTTTTAAGAAACTGCAAAACTGACAAGAAAGCTTACTATTCTGCTGTATTCCATTGTAGCAGGAGGCTATATTCCCCCCCGCTGATTCATCAGTGCTAGAGGCACAATAGGCAGTTTGAAATTATGACCATAGACACTTATAAAAATGTCTTAGAATCAATGACCCTCCTGTGCACAGTGTGATCTGAGCTTTAAAGTGTACATTTTTAAATTTACCTGAGTGGACTTCACAGCCAGAGAACTCTCCAAGGGATTGAAGCATTTACTCACCTTCTAGCCTTTGCAAAACTTGATGACTTTCTTTTTCTGTGCATACACAGAACACATACAAAAGGGGATGTTTAGACGCGTGTAATACTTGAAAAGGAAGATTAATGGTGTCCAGTAGCTTTCAAATCAGATATTTGTGAATTAGATGTATTTTTCTTAAACATTTCATTTTTTTTTAAACATTAAGCTACCGCTTTAACAAGACATGCAGAACAAACCTACAAGCATCTCCAAAAATAATTTCATCTGATTCCCAGTGCTGGTTTCATTTGCATTTACTGAAACCGTTATTCTCACGTTTTCATGCAGCGAGTGAAATCACAGCCCGGCACCACAAGGGCCTTAAACGAACACTCCGTATCTAGAGTTTGGAGTGCAGCTGGCAGCCAGGATAGGAAGTTTTCTTAAACGACCTGCAGGCTTCAGCTACACTATCAACAGATGGAAACTGTGCCTCTGCCCCCCAGGGCAACGGTTAAAATTGAGCTTGTGAAATCTGTCACAAAGCCGAAGTGGCAAAATCTCTTATGGTTTTCTGCAAAATGCTAATGTGACTAGTGCAGAGTCCAGAAAACGGGGGTGGGGGGGGGGGGGTATGGGATATGGGATAGTGTTCCAATTTAAAAAATGACATCAGATGACAACATCATCTTTTTAAAGGGCAGAGAAATACGTTTGGCCAGAGGACAGACATTCACAAATGAGCCGCGGCTCAAAGAGCCGGATGACATTCAGGGCTGGCATAATAAGTGTGTGTCTCTGTGTGTGTGTGTGTGTGTCCTATGGGGCTTCCCTTACTTGCCAAATTCCATCAGAGTGGCCAATGCAAAGACTAGCCTGACTACAACAGATTGAGTCTCAATAATGAGAAGAGGAATCCAGAGGTTAAAATAACAGACCAGCGAGTTCGCTAACATGAATTATAAGACAGGAAATCACTGGAGCTTTGCTGCGATTACTCACTGAAAAGACACTATAAAACTTAGAAAAGTACTCAAGTACTCAAAGCCAGAAAGCGAGGAGTTCACATACCAACATTTACTTAACCAAAGTCCAATGTTCTCTTACATGTTTGTTTCATTTCTCAAAGTCAGTGATCTTCAAAGTCAAAGAATCAAGTGAAGTTTAAGGACAGATTCTTCTGTTCGTGTGGTGTTGAATTCCCTCACTTGCGCTACACACTTCGCACGTGCATCATTACAGTGAATAACGACTTAAAATTTGTTTTAATTCTCACCCAAAGCTGGTATTATAGCTTACGAGTCGTATGGATTAATGATACTTTAATGGTACTTTTATGTGCTTTTTGGAGCTTGACAGTTACAATCACCATCCTCACATCCCTCATCTCCTTTTGCGTTCCACGGATGAAAAAAAAAAATGGATTTGGAATGACACGAGGGTGAGCAAATGATGACAGAATTTTAATTTTTAGAGTGAACTATGCTTTTAATATCGTTCCTGCATAGCAGCATCGCTTTTTCATTTATTCATTTATTTTTGGATGCTTTAAAAGCCATTTTCAATAATATGTTTTATGTGTTTTGCAACACAGAAAGTTTACAGAAAATAATCAAAATGGCAAAAAGTTGTTTTTTTATTACATTGAAGTGTAACCTGTCAATATCAACAAAACAACGAAAACTGAAAGAACATATGCAGTTTTTTTTTTTATTGTGTTTCAACACAAAAAGTAAAAAAAATGTAATAAACATTTTGCTGTTGGCTAGTTTATGCCCATTAAGTCGGGAAAAGTGTTTGCTTAATGAATAAATAAAATAGATTTTTTTTTATTAACTTTTTTTTCTAACAAAAATAATGGAAATGGAAAATGCCACCAATTAACACGTATCCAAAACAACAGCAATATTAAATGATTGTTAAATTGAACTAAAGACACAAAAAGGCCAAACAGAAACATTATGTTCCTTATCAAAACTGTGTCAGGACTAGCCAGAATAGTTAAGTAAGATGTTACCAAGAAACAAACCTATAAACTGCCATCTGGGTTACTGTTATTGTGTTTTCATGACACATATTAATGTTCGCTCCTACAATAATTTACATCTGCAGTTTTGCTTCCTAAATATGGCTTTCCTTTTAGAGACCCTATTAGAAGAAGCAGCACTATATTTCAATGTCATTACGGTTTAACTTAATGTACTGTACTCTAACTTGATGGATCTTCTGGGATCAAGCAGCTAAGGTTACAAACAAAGGCATACGTGCATGATTGATGGCTCTCTTGGAAAAAGAGAGAATGAGAAAGAGAGCGACGAGGAAGCTAAAATGAGAAATTTTCTCAGGAGCTGTCAGCTCACCAAGAGGCTCCACCTTTTCTCCCATCAGGCACTGGGCACTTCCTGAAGCCATTAAAGCAGAGGAGGTGTGAAGTATATTAATGAAAGAGGATGCATCCCACCTCACAGGGCCTGCGAAGGCGAGATAAGAGGTCTCGCTGGACCAGAGGAGAACCTCTTCTCGTACGCACACACTTTCTTAGAAAAAGCCCCACACATCATTCCCTGCCTTTTGTCCGCTTGACCTGATCCAGCGGTGCCTTTCTATTTGCGCTGTCATCTTTACTTTATTTGTTATATTTCAAGCAGGCTTGAGTCTAATGTGATGGATAAAGCATTCATAAAGTGTCCATAAGGAGACTACAGTGGCACAGAGCCCTCTGGCCTGTACAATTGTTAGGTCAGCATGACAGCAATCGAGTGGCGACCATTGTTATCTTGGTAGCTAGCCAATTTTAGGACCACTGTTTGGTTGAATAATGGTAACATTACTCTGCACCACACAGCCCCCATTCTGTTATTGGTTACGTGATGACTTGAACTCAAATAAAACGAGAGAAAAGCTCATTTCTGCTTATCACACTGACAGATCCATTTTCTTTATCTGCACAAAACACGAGGAAAAGAAGCATACTGTCATTTATTTCATTAGTTTATTGATGAGTTTTTGTCTAAACCTAGCGAATGGTTTCAGTGCCTTCAATTTGATGCAACCTTAGTTGGGTTTCATTTGCTGAAACAATAACCTAACATTTTTGTATAAAAAAAAATTGTAATGGTTTTAAATGTAACGTTAATGGTTATTTACAGCTAATCCTAGGTGCTTACTAACCTGCATATTGCTAGAATATTAGCCATGAATTAGTGCTAAATGAGCAAATATTTAAGGGATTGTTCACCCAAAAATGAGTCTTTTCCTTACCTTTGAAGCATCCTAGATGTAACGTTATGTGACTTTCCTGATCCGATGAATCCCATAGGAGTTCAAATAAAAATTGTCCAGACCTCTTTAAGTCTTTGAATGGGTTTAAATGGGCGAGAGCCACTTCGGAAGACATGAAATGACGTGCGTGTATTTATAATAAAACGTCTCTCACTGGCTCCGGAAACTCCTTCAGTAGCGATTCCATGCGTTTTTGTACGATAAATATCCATATTTCAAACTTAATAAACACGTGTCTGTCATGCCTGCGGAAACCGGAAGCAATCTGGCGGATGACATGAGTGATGAACACTGACAGAGAACAAAACAGAACACCAGTCATAACAAACTTTTTAAAGAAAAATGTCGGAGGATTTCGATATAAGTCAAGAGGAAACTGGTTTTCCTTTGCTAAAGCATGTTTAGTTTAAAACTACATTTCCCAGAGGCCTGCGCAACGCATACATCCTCCACAAATGCTTCTGGTTTCAACAGACAGCAGACCTGAGAGAGAAGTGATAATAATAATTTATTGTTATTATAAGCTCACACTTCTTGAGCTAAATGGCTTGATGACTCATTGTCAGTTTGATCACTGATTAATATATAATATGATTAATCAGTATAATATATTATACTGATTAATATACTTATATTTGCAATTAAAGGAGCTGGTGGCAATTGCTTATTGTGTGTTTAGAAACAAAATAGTCCAAAGAGGCACAAACTAATCATAAGTTCTTACACTGCTTTTATTTTATACATACCATAGCCCTGGTACTGGAGTTAGCAGTCTTTCAGTAAAGGGAGAACAGCATATTTCACTTTAGGTCATAGAGATCAATGACGGCAGTGATTTTGATTATAACAGTATGTTCTATTTTCTGTCTCTAAATCTGTCCTGCTCCATGTTAAATAAAACAGCTTTAATTAGGCCACTAATATGATGAGTGTTCATTTCATGTGAGTTCACATCATTTTTAATCATTTAGTTCTTTAAAAATGTCTTTAAGGATAAAAAGAAGGGGGAAGAGAACTTGAGTGCATGTAAATGAAAACATGAATGGGGAAGCAAGGTAGATGACAATAACCCATGCAGGTTAAAGCCTGCATAAAACATTTACATATGTATATATATTGTTATGAAAGAAACAAGACACAACAGTTGATATTACATACTGTCTGCCATAAAAGCGTTTTGTTTTTTGTTCTTTTTTTCTCTGCAAGTCATTTCTTAGGACAGGGGCTTTTTATTCGCAGTCTGGTTTTCAGGTCTGAAAAGCTGAAAAGCACTGATTTTTGAGAAAGCACAAGATGTACTTTTATTAAAAGGAACTCTCTCCCTCTTTCTCTGGCATTCTGTCAAAGAAAAGCCCTAGCTGATTGCACTGTACAAGCGCCCATAATTGTCTACACACTATAGCAGCACACTTTTTAGACAAGGTAGGAGGAACAATTTCTTCCTCTTGCTCCTCTTCTTCAGTGGCATAAAGTCTACAATGGAACAAGACTGGCAAAAAAAGAGGCACAAGAGAACCATAACTAATATTTTACACAGCAGGGTCTGAAACAAAAGGGACTGTGAGCTATTAGCTAGCAACATGATGCACTGAGAACTTAAATGACCCAGCAGTGGGGGAAAAAAAATCTCACCTTGACCCTTGCATCTCCTCACACCGTGATGAGTTCAAGAGATGAATACTGAGAGCTGCTGGATGCTGCAGGCATGCAACATGCATTTTTTGTGTTACAAGGCTATATGAGTCAAAGACTGGGTAGAAAAGAGCTTGAATATTGAAGAGAGGGAGGGAGCCGTTTTATGGAATTTCTGTACATATTTATGCTCATTGTGGTGCATCGTTCCAAAATGATAAACTTAAATTGTGCAATCTTAGAAAATTGAATTACATGTAAAAACATGTTGGTGATGCACAGGGCTAAATACATCAAATGTAAATTAGAAGCAATCTCATACTTAAGTTTCTCTAATTGGAACTGAAGAGAATGAACATGTAAATTAGGGTTGAGTGGCGGTTATTAAACTTATACATTTTTATAGATGCCTTATACAGTAATTCTGAAAATAATCATTCTTGATCTGCCCATTTGATATTGCCAGACAAAAATCATTACAAATGTCAATGCAATCTGAACCAGCCTTATAAATGTATGATCTTGATCACTGGCACTGCCTTAAATGACTTACTCCTCTCTGTGTCAGAAAAACTGATCAAAATTCAAAACCTAATGGAAAAGTAAAAAATAAAATAAAATAAAATGTCTTTACTCCTCAAATCCTAGACTCATGTCATGTTTTCAGTGCACTCAGCCTTTTTTGTAGTCTCCTGTCGAATTCTCCTCACTGGGCTGTTAATTATTTTGCTGGAAGGTCCTTGATCAAATGTTTGACAAGTTATTAATCAGGAAGGTGGCCTCAGCGGAGCTACTGAAAGTTAATTTCCACACTTCATTCCGGGGAGTTGAATCAGAGTTGGTAGGAGATTGGGCAGCTTCCTCATCAGCACTGCAGACCTCTGAAGGTTGGGACTGACCTCCAGTACCACCAGATTTCTGAGCCAAAACAACATCCAGACACATACTGCCATATCCATCTCTGACCAGCACGCAACGAACATCAGAGCGCCTACGCAGGTCTATTAGCCTAAACTGGGCCTCACGTGCCACCAGAGCTACTGAATGCGGAGGTGGGTAATAAACAGCATTTTCCCGCAAGAGACCCAGGTGGGTGTCAGTTAGGACAAGCTGGACAAGTTCAGAATCTATGGATGGCACTTGTGAATCAGGTACAATAAGGTTGGTGTGCAGCTTGAAACTTCTGAGAAATCTGACAGTTGTGTAAAGGAGTATTTGTACATGTGCAAGTGCCGGACATTCGCCCTGCATGTTACCATGTAACAGGAAGACTAACTTAGCAAGGGTTTTCTGGAATGAGCATGTAAGCCGTCCACCGGAGGTTAGGAGCAAATCTTTAACATGAGAGCCCCAGTTTAGGGACAAACGGATCATGTCATTTGACAGCAATGGATGGTCCAGTGCATTGTTGTCAAAAGGGCAAATTACCTCAAGTAAGGTTCTGGACAGTTCTTGATTTAAGCTTGCATTGCAGGTGTGCAAGACAAGTATACTGTTCTCCATGTTGCCCGTTAGTCTGACAGACTGTCCAGCAAAACCTATGTGGATCTCTTGCAGTTGCTGAAAAGATAATTCATAGTAAACATTTAAAGAGTGTCTGGGGCTGGAAGAATCAGGTAAAGGATCAAAAGTGATCACTAAAAGCTTAGTCTGGAAAATTATGATAACTGCAGGTTGTGTATTTGGTTGAGAACAGGTGGCTACACCAAGCCAGTATAGAGCAAACACTCGCTCTTCCATTAGCAAGGGAGCAGGGATGACACTATGTAGGCAGGAGAGAAGCTGTTGAGGTGAAAGGTTCTGGAGATGGAGCAAGGATTCAGGGATGGAGTGAAGTCTTTGGCAGCATATTTTCAGCCCCTCACTTCTCTGGGTGGACACTGAATACCCCATCTGAATTGCCTCTAACGCCATCAAGGGGCTCTTCCATTCACCTGTACCAGATCTTGACAGATCTTGCATGGAAGACAATGCTACATTACGTTCTCTTATTGACAAAATATCATTATGAGACAGGTTGTGGCGAAATTGGCTTGTCTTCAGAGTTGGGTTAGCTTGTGGTCGTGCAGTCAACTCAAATTGAATATGGTGTACAAGGGGAAGATCCTTTACAATCAAGCGCATTTGATTGTACCAAGTGCTTCCTCTACCACCACTTTGTTCCTTCAAGGAGTTTGTAAGCACACGTCCTGCATCCGCCAGCATCCAGGACACTCTTCCTACAAGGCTCCCTAGGCTAGAGCTGAACCCACTTCTCTCTGGCTGGGCTTTGGCTTCTTGGCTCTCAACAGATGTTCTGGATAAAAAGTGCTTGCTAAATTGGCCCCCCATGGTAACTGGGCTATGCCTCTGTGAAAAGTGCTCCAAGCGAGTCAAGCTAGGGACAAAGGCTGCCCCTCCTCCCGTGGTGGAGTGCCTGCTCTGTTTATGGGATTCCTCAGCTAACAAGCTCCCTCCTGAGCCCAGGACCGGATGCCAGAGATTCTGCGGCTTGACATCCAGGAATCCAGAGGTCCCGTTATGACACTCCTGAAGTACCCTAGCATCCCAGAGTTCTCCATTCACCACTGTTTTCTCCCCTTCCAGTTCCTTATCTGTCACGTCCGCTGACGGAGCTTCAGTGTCTGATTTATGAGGGGCTGAGTGCTGCTTCTCCCACTGGATGTCGAGACTTGTCTGAAGCGACTTTCCCAGACTTTTGGCTTCTCCTGCAGGGTTGTTAGTGGTACAGTGTTCTGTAAGTACCCTGGGCATCTCTGGAACGTGCTGAGACTCTGAAGGTCCACTGAAACTACTGTTTGTATTGTTTTGAGGGAACAAGTCTGTAGAAACAAGAGATGTGGAAAATATCTGCAAGGAGGAAAAAAGGAAAAGTGTCAAGAGAGTTTAGTTATTAGGTCACTACATTTTCCAATACATTTCAATAAATGTAAAGCCTATTCATGTTCTCAAATTTCTTTTTTGCAAATGTTTTTAAAAAATTTACTAGTTACCTTCTCTATTCTAAAGTCTTGCTTTAGAGAATGTGTGCTTTTAAAAGCTTTGGAAATAACCTCTTTGCTTGCTCGCTTCTGTTTATTTTGCAACTGTTCATATCTGATTAAGTGGACTAAACACTTCACCCAATATAAATAGAAGAGTCAGGGCTGAAAGCAGTGAGACATAATTGGTTTGAAACACCTGCTTTGTGAATCTTTACATTTGTTAAGAAGGCTCTGCATTCCATTTTCATTAGCTTATTTTTGACAGATGAAAAATGATAAAGCCATTGCTTTGATGCACTTTCCTTCCAGGCCATGTAAAACACATGTAATGGGTAAAAAATATATAGATCATAATCGAGGGGGATAATCAAAGGGGACCCTTTACAAGTGAAAAATTTGTAATTTTAATTATTTCCAAGGAAGGCAAATAATGCTTAAGGCAGTAAGTTCACATTTGAAGGAAAAATAACATCATGTTACCCCCAGTAGCTCTGTCTGTATTTAAAATACCTTTGATATATGTTCAGCCCATCATTATACTTCAGATACAAATGCTTTATTTAAAAAATTTGAACCAGTAGCTGTATTAATTAAGTTCTTATTGATAATAGTAGACACAGTGTTGCTAATATTGACATAGACACTATTATTTTATCAAAATAATGAGCTACTCTTTTGCTGAAATTAAATAACATGACAGGAATAGGACAGTACTTTCATAGCTCAATCGGAGGCTTCCGACAGAAATTTTACATTAACATTTTTTTAATTTTGAAGTACAAACATAAAACAGCTCTAATCTACTAGATCCCTGAGGCAGCTGCATTGCCTTCAGGCAATGGTCAACTCCATAAAATGTTTCTAAATATTGTATTCTTAATATTATGTCTCCACAAAGAAGCCCTTAAATTGCACTGTCCAGCCAATCACAGAAACAACATAGCATGTTTTTCTCTCTTAGATTTAAAGTACAGTTTTTTGAACAGAACATTTTGTTTAGTATTGATAAAATAGTGAAATAGATATAAGTGTAGACTAACACATGCTAACCTTGTCACTCTCTCCTGAGAGACGATTGCTTTTGAGTGCTTCTGTGTCAATTCTGAGTTGGTCAGAAACCTTTCCAGAGCTGCAGGAAAATAAATTCTATTTTAGACCATTCAACAATATATAAATTCAATATCTGTAATTATATTAAAAGGATTAAAGAGGGGCAAAAAGCACATTTCTTCTTAATGATATTTACACTGCATGGTAGAGGCATGGTCACAAAAGAGCGAAGCAATTAGGTTTATATTCAAAACCATATTGCTGTAGTCTTTGTTTTGAAGAGTGGTTTTAATTATTTTTGCCACGGTTTTGACACAAGAGACCTCCAACAGGCAGCAAGGCAAAAAGACTAAACTGCACAATGTCCCGCATCTCCAAAAGCGTCTATTAGATTTGAATAGCAAAGGACCCAAATGTCTGGATGCGATTAGGGCCACTCAGCTAGCTGTGAAATTAAATAAATGTGCACATGTAGATTTGAGGATTTACATACGAGCACTTCATTCTCAGTTCGTTCACACAGGGATTCAAAAGCAGCTTGGTGGGAAACTAAGATGACTTTCCGTCAAGCTCAACAGGATTCTGGACAGAAAGCCAAATATTTAATGGAGCCTCGTTCACAACTTGTTGAATAGCAGAGCGTGTACAAGTCAAAACCCTGTAAAATGCCAGAAACTCCCCCAGTAGAAAACAACAGCAGGGTACTGATCTTATACTCGAACTTGGGATCTTGAACAACAGAGCATGTACTGAGAGCATTTCAGACACAAAGGTAAACACAACATATTTAGAATGCAGGTCGCAAAGGCCGTTTCAGGGGTGTAAAAATGTGAAATATAGATTTTTTTTTATTATTATTCAATGCAGCATTTTACTAAGGAATCATAATTTGTCATTCCATGTGTTTGCTAAATTTGTATAGATTTAGTATTGCATTCAATGGACATGGTCTACATAGGTACAGGTCAGATACACTCCAGACTACAGACACAGTACTGCATTTGATAGGACATTGAAATTCTGAACCTTGACTGGTGCCACAAAGAATCATCCTCTAGGTTTCTACCCAAGCAGTGTGACTCCTTTTGGTCTGTCTCCTGTATATTCACCTCTCTATGCATCCTCTCCTCCTCTCTGCGCACTGTCTGTGATCTTTTCCCTCCCAAAGTCTCTGCTCTCTTTCTGTCATCTTCTGAGTTTACAGAGGTGGATTCTTTCACTGATATTCCCGCTTCTGCAAAGGCTGAAGATTATCTACATTTTTTGATGCCCTTTGGGGCTCACAAAACAATTAACAGTATTACGTATTTACATTAATTGCTTTGTAAACACTTGTTGCATCCATTTATTAACATTGAGCAGTACAATGCAAATAGGTATGAATTCTAAGACAACTCAGCAAATGCAAAAAAACTTTTATTTGTACTGGAGAAACATTTGGTTACACTTTATTTTGATAATCCACTTTAGGTATTCAACTATAAGTAACTATGGTTTAGGGTTAGTAGAATAAGTTGGCATATGCATGCAAAGTTTCTCATAGTCAGTAAGTTGTACTCTTGTATTATGGACCCATCAAAATAAAGTGTTAGAAGTTATTAAGCAGACAGTGGATTATTGAAATAAAGTGTAACAAAACATTGTAATAACTGTGACAAGAACTAATGCTTTCAATCAATGACTAAACAAACCAAATATCCTAAGCTGCAATAGACCTCATCTCACTTCCTATATCTGGTATATGAAGCAGTGTATCGCCAGGATTTATAATAAGATGATATACCGTAAAAATACTTCATCATTACATAGACGGTTCTACAAGTACTACATGAAATGTCAAAATATTCAAGCCAGTAAGAATAGGTTTATGACTCTATTTATTGAAAATAAAGTAAACTTAATATCTGCGGTTAAATGCATTGGTCTTGTACAACCTTGTCAGTCCTTGTAGGGTTCAAACCAAGTAACAGCCCAGATATTAATACATTGGGCACACCTTCTGTTTGCAAACCCAGAGGAACAGAAGGCTGGGTTTTGGTGACATAAACACCCCCTTATCCAAGATATCCTTCACTACCTGTCACTGTCTGAAAAAAACAAATTTGCAAAAAAATGCAAATTTTATGCATTCAAACAAGACTGGTATTTTTGAAGGGAATCTGTCAAATTAAGTGTAGCCAATGGTACATATAAAAACTAAAAAGACATTCGTAAGACATAAAAACTTCATAAGACATTGAATGTACTTCCTAGCTCCTCTCTACAAACTTGTAAACTCTCTACAAAGAAAAATGGAACTAAAATCCTGACTTGTGGCCCATTCTGTTATCTACCAGCACAAGTGATTGAACAGGTTTTCAGATATTTCTTATATAAAGTTCTAAGACTTTTGCTATAAAAATCCTGTGAAAGCCCATGGGAACTCTTGTAAAATGAGGAAGCCTCTTCTGAGAGAAAATAAAATGGCAATTAGAGCTTCCTGAAAGCTTCATATGTTGATATTCTACATAATTTCCATAAAATTAAATAAATTGCGGATGTACATAATCAAAGAGCGAAAAAAGAGAAAGAAGCTATTTCATGTGAAGCATCAGAATAGGTGAGAAGCATCTGTTTCTCTAGCTGAAAATGTAACTTTTGCAGGAGCACACCTTCTGTTTGCAAACTGAGAGGAAGAGGAGGAGAAAAGACACATCCTATATATAAAGCCTGAGGAAATGCAGTGATTTAACAGTGTTAGAACTGGATTAACTTTTACATTCATTACAGTACTTATGGTCCCCATATTGGTGAAATATCACTTACTAAATGCTTACGGTTAAGCCAAAATCAAGCTGAATGAAAATACTAAGCATCCACCTCTGCTGATGAACAAAAAAATTACAGCTATCAAAAGGGTTTTCTAACTAGTTATAAACAAAGCCGATATTTAATGTTCCTTAGGAAATTGTAAAACTATAAAATGACAAAAACATGAACTGGACTACCGAGACCCAACAGCTGCTGTCTAAACCGTACAGTGCAGGCTATAAATATATAGTATAAAAACTGACTTGCTGATAAATTTGGACAGTGTAATGCTTTTCTGTTTTTGCTCTGCTTGTATTTAGCAGTGTTTGATGTGTGCATCAAATCCTTTTGGACCGTTCTGATGCTTTTGCAGAAACCAAATCCACAGTCTATCAATGAAAGCCAGAACGAAATAAATTAGCAATCTGCTCGGCTTGAGGTGCTCACATCAAACACACAAATCCATTATCTATAAAAAGCTTTGAACAACAAAGCCAAAGAAGACCGAGCAAACAAACATTTTGTAAACACCGACAAAGGAACAATTAGGGGGAACAGCGTGCAGAACATTGCTGAAGGCGTCTAAAGCGGCGCACATAGATTGAGTGTACATGTGATGAGCCTGGAGGTTCACAGATGATGCATGATGTCCCTCGGCTCCAGCTGCAAACAGTAGCATGTCAGAAAGAAGTATGTCTCCCAGCTGGGAGTTGGGAGACTGGGAGCTTTCTTCGTTGTCATATTTGTTGCCACACATGACATGGAACAGCCTAAAAATCTCTCCAGCTGTCCACATAACAAACTTTCCTACACAACTATTTGAATTTGAATGTTCTGAAAACCTCTGAAAAAAGCTGCTGCAGGTGTATTTAAAGCAATTTTCACCAAAAAATAAAACATCTGACATCATTTACTCACCCGCAAGTAATTCCAAACCTGCATTAATTTTTTTAATGAAGATATTTTGAAGTAAATTTGTAGCCAGGCTGTACAGGTTTGGAATTACTTGAGGGCAAGTAAATGTTAACAGAATTTTTATTTTTGGGTGAACTATTTCTTTAACTGGATCTAGTGGCCCTTCAGGAGAAGGATTACTTCCAGTATTACTTCCACTTTTCACATGTAAACATACACCAGCATTTAACATGGTTTGCCATACACAAGTACCTCTCACAATTGACTTGAGTTGCATTTTGCATTTAGAGTAAATGCACATATTATGCTACTACATCAAATGATGTAGTTGTTGTTTTTTCATAAATAACTTTCTATAACATTATATAAATGTTGTATCATCTAATTATGTACCAAAAAAAGCACACAACATCTGCTGGTAATTTAGTTTTTTCTTTAATTGTGTCAGTCAGCCCAAGATTCAAAAAGGGAAATAAAACTAACTGTAAATAAGAGACAAAACTAACTCAACTTTTAAAACTTTTTTATAGTTCTATGGAATCATAGTGAGAATCACATTTTAGAGATGAACATTTAAAAATCAGTTTAAAACTAAAAAGTAACAGAATTCAAACATTGTATGAACATTTGATTGTGAACTCATTTACATTAAATGCTCTTTTCATCAAAGGATTCTGTATGTAATTTTTTTAAGAGGAAGACAGAGTTCAGCGTTAAACTGCAAATACCTTGCTACTTGATGTGAACAGACCTCAAGTCTTGTCCTAGAAGAAACTAAGGGTGTCCTAAATGTGACTATTTATATCCATCTAGTCCAAGTTCATAAAAAAGTGAATAATTAAAAGTTAATTCTTTCCTAGATAAGTAGAGTGCAAAATATCTTATGGAAGAAGAGAAAGCTACCATGCTGACTAAACGTTATATAACATAATGAATCAGAGGATGGATGGGGATAGAGCACAGTCTGTCTCACAGCAGGTGCACTCACCTGAAATGACTGAAAGACTCCACAGAGAATGCCGTGGAGTTACTCGACACGAAGAGCCCAGACTGTGGAGAACATACAGACAAATGGATGGTTGAGCATATACACACGGCACTGTGATACAAACCACTCTCACAACAGAAAGACAGCTGTTTCTAACACACGGCAATTACAGCACACTAATTAAAGCAAACATGTCATTAGAAAACACTACAAATCACCATCATTCAGATCGAAATGAGAGAGTAGAATGCTAAGAGACTAGTAAACATGATTGCAACGTGCCTCAGTGAGCAAGGGAATGAAACACCTTTTTATAGCATATTGTCTTTGTTCTAATAAAAGTTTAAAGAGATAAAAATAAAAAACGCCATCATTTAATCATAGTCATGTTGTTCCAAATCTGTATGACCTTCTTTCTGCCACAGAACACAAACGGTGATGTTTAGGAGTATGACCGAGCTGCTCTTTTCCATAAATTCAAAAGGGGACCAGAGGGGGAAAAAAACCTTAAAAGATGGACTAAAAGTCTTGCAATAGCTTTGTTCATGGAAAAAATTGCAATTGTGTACAGTAATTATTATTATGGTTTACTTTCACTGTATGGAAAATGTGCTTCCACTCAAGAAAGAAGTACAGTAGCACAGGTCTAGATATGAAGAATTATCAAGTATAACTGTACATCCAAATCTGTCAAATTTGGAAATTCAGTTGTCTGAAAAATCTGAGGTTGTCAAGTTTCAGTCTTTAAGAAGAAATCATTGTTGATTTGCGAGTAGAAAACATTTATTTCTAGAGCAGAAATGGATTTTTTGTCTAGAAAATGGGATGCCTAATGTGATCTTCAATTGAGAAAGACAGGAAAAACAGAGACATATTTCATGATGTTCACTCTTACCGAAAATAACCATTTCAAACGTATTCAATAGCTTGTTTTACATCATCCTAATGTAAAAATTCAGTCATAATATTCATCTGGGCACAAAACATCAATGGAAACAGCCCTCAGAGGAAGTTAGTTTATGCAAGCAATCTTCAGACTATTATATGCCATGGTATAATATGGAAATTCACAATTTGTCTCAGTAAAAACAAAGTTTCGCACAACAAAAATGACTGAATGGTGCCGCTGAGAGCTCCGTGAGGCAAGTTAACAGTTGTCTGTGAGCATAAGAGTAGTTCACGCAGAGAGAAGGCGCTGTAATCTCCGTGCACAGAAGAGGAAACAGCTGCTGTCTAACTTTACAATGAGACTTAACAGTCAGGAAATATTTAATTACCTGTCACAGCAGTGAGAGACAGAGAGAGGGAGGGAAAGTTAGAGAGAGTGTCGGAGACTGGCGGAGACAGTAAGACAGAGAAACTGAAGGTGCATACTTGCAAACCAAACAACATGTTCGGCTCTTATCAGAAGACACTGAGGTGCACAATTACTTTCCCTCTCTGAGGAAATGAAGAAAAAAGGTGTAAAAGATAAAAAAAGAAAACCAGCGCTTTGCAAACATACCAAGAGGGATTTATAATTTTAGCTGGAGGGAAGAGTATATGTGCCTCTTTGAAGAAGAAAGCTCTTGTTCTACCTCGCATGGAGGAGCATGCAGTCAATTGGCATAGCAATTACAACTGAGAGCGGTTTCTGATGACTTGCATTTTTTAACATAAGTATGTGATTCTGCTCTTTTTCCAGCAGCATTTTAATACATATTTTTTAACAAATAGCTTAAAAAGAGGTTGAGTTTCCCCCCTACCTTGCGTTTTTCTCGAAGTTGAGCTGCTTCCTGAGGATGGTTGAAATGAAACGTGGTGGCCTTTCCAAGTTGTATGTTTACTCCTGGCAAATACAGAAATATACACGTATGCTGAAAAACACAGCAATAATTAAGTAATATCTGTTCATTAAGACAATATATATATTTAAAATGAAAAAAATCATCTGTTTTGTCAGATGTAATGCAAATATGGCCAGCCTGTCTTAGCCATGCTGTCTAATGATCTATTTTTTAAAAATCCATTTAAATTTATATTAGTTATTTATAGCATCTAATGAACCGGAAGCCTCACTCATAGGCTTATAGGTGAATAGGTGCCTCTCTGAAAAATACTACGATTAACAATTGTGTTTCGCTTTTGTGTGGTAAATATCTGTTTACCTTTACAAAAAAACAAACAGAAGCTGTCTAGCAAATCTGGCAAGCACAAATAATGAAAGATGGACATGAAAAGAGTGTAAATATGCAATCCTGTCCACTTGGCCAACCTATCACCTTCCTTTCTAGTAAACACATTATGCCAAACGTTACTGAAACGTAACTTTCCCGGGGGATTGTGAGAATGCTGGATTCTTCCCCAGAACAGATGCCCATTTCTCTCTTTCTCTCCTCCCTCTTTCTGTGGTGAAAAAAACTAATCTTGCCTCTATTAATGACTTCCAAGGGGTGACAAAGCCCTTGAAAGGCCTGCATCAGATGGATTTGGGCCATGGTTGCTGTGGAAATTACTATCATTTGTTCAAAGGAAATGGCTTCAGATGCCACCATGTCTAAAGAGGGGAACATTGGCAAATTGAAATTTGTGAAAAGGAGACTAGCATGGTTCTCTCACTCTCTTATAAGTCTGCTTCCTTTTAGTTGGCTTTTCTCTCTTTTTTAATCTTACACCCAGAATAGATCTAGCTTGTTTTGTCTGAATTCTAGAGGTTTTACCCTTTTTGAAAGGTTAATCCCACACATGCACTTCAAACCCCCTCTGCACTCTATCTGTTTCATCTGCCAATTAACTGCGGGTCGGGTGCTTTGTCCGCCAGAGTGTTAACCTCAGTCATGTTTGGCTGTTCTGGAAGTGCTGCGAGTCTCACTCTGAGATGAGAGTCGCTCTGGTGGACATGTACAAGGATAGAGGCAGTAGGGCGGGACTGTTTCACTCCATGGGCCTGGGAACGCAGAGAGGAGATCTGAAGTGGCAAGACGCAGACATACTCGAAGAGCTCCTCTGAATTCCAGTTAATACCAGAGGGTTTGATATGCTTAATATTTTCTATATTTTTTCTAAATTTGTTTGCTTGTATAAAATTGATTGTGGCTTATTGGAGGGAACATATTATATAATATGTAAGCACATATTATAAGCTTCTGTAAATAACAGAGCTACAGAGCTAATAAATTAACTTTATAAGAACTTCATAGTG
The DNA here is from genome assembly GCA_032359435.1 of Enteromius unitaeniatus. Classification (NCBI taxonomy): domain Eukaryota; kingdom Metazoa; phylum Chordata; class Actinopteri; order Cypriniformes; family Cyprinidae; genus Enteromius; species Enteromius unitaeniatus. The sequence continues at coordinate 15,965,473 of JAUMHI010000054.1, forward strand.
CATTTGCAAAATAAGCTAACTCCATTTTAAGTAATATTAATCAAACTGCAGTTGGGTTGTTTTAATTACATATTAATAACTCAAAAACAGGTAACTTGGAAAAATTAAAGTTGATTAATTGAAATTGTGTTTTATATATATATATATATATATATATATATACATACAGTATTTTAAAAGTTAGTTTTATAGAAAAAGAATATAACGCCAACAGTCGTTTTTGTTTTTACAAAAGCAAGTAACTCATTTTATGTCTCAGAGTTAAACAAAAACACTTGTACATCTTTGTAATTTCCTCAGATGACAATGCAGACACGTGAAACTTTTCCCTCACCATTATAACATAGTGATTTTTCAAGGCTCAGTGAATAAAGTTTCAGTTTTCATTGTCCTTTTTACGCAGTAAAGAAGATATCTTTCATAGTTCATCAAAATTAACCATCCTCAATCACTTTGTCAGCTGTGATGAAACTCCTCTCAGCTAGCATGTCTTTTTAAAGTGACGTGTTGTTGATCTTTTTTTTTTTGCAAATTAACTCTTCTTTCTGGTCTTTGAATCTGATAAATGTGTGATATTCTATTAAATTTACTTATTCAATTTTTCTTATAAACAAACAAATAATTCCAGTCTTGGAAAGAGTAAGAGCATTCTTTTAGAAACATTACTCTTACTGAACTCTTTCCGATTCCAAAAACCTTTAACGAAAAAATTCAGCATCTCATAATTTTGTCACAAAAAAATAGTTCATTACCCTGGGTCAGAACATATGACTGGGTCACCTCCACCCCATTAATTGCACACCTGGCTCCTGGGAGCGGCACGAGTGTTACGGTCCCTCTCAGGTTCTCGAACACACAGTGTTCCTCCTGAAGAGCCTGACCATGGAGAACTGCAGAACAGAGAATCCTCAGAGTTAAAAAGACTCTGACATTGTCGACAGCTTCCTGTAAGAAACAAAATCGATGCGGACAGAATACAAACCTATATCCTGCTCTGGCTCGGTTCCTCCAGCCCCAACTGAAGTTGTACCCTCCTAAAGAGCAGAACAGGGAATGCTTACAATCCCAAGAAAGCACAACCAACAATTCAAACAATCCTCTAGTTATTGACAATAAATGTTGCTTGGGCAAAACTGACAAACATCATCACATCAATGAGAGATCAACATGTGGTACGTCTTACCTTCAAATGATAGAGAACGACCCCGGTGCTGAGACGATCTTCATCAATGCAGATTAAATAGGGCATTTGCGAATCAAGTACTACACCGATACCCTCTTTTCTGAGAGCTACTGTATCCTCCTAGATAAAAAGTCAACAGAGAAAGTGAGATGAGATGAGATTGATGGGGGTTGGCAAGAAAGATGATGAGCTAAATCCTCAGAGAGAGAGAAAAAAAAATGTGCATAAAACTGAAATGACAGACATTTAATTGTAAAGCATCAGAGCAGAGGAAACAGTGTGTGTGTGTTGTTTATGACTTTGTCTTCATGCCCCAAGGCCAAACAGAATAATATCTGGCTTTGGCTATATGTCGAAAGGTTGAGGGAATGGGGATGCTGGAAGAAAGCGAGGGATGTGAAAATAAGAAGAAAACACCATAAATCATTTAGATCACTATGGGTCCATCTCAAACTCTCAAAGAGCTTGCAAAAGGAAACCAAATTCAACCAAAACCATCTCTGAGACATGCTGTTAAAACAAGGACACGTCACAACAGTTGATACTTTACATGTGCACTACTAAAAGACACGTGATATTTGAGGTATGACAATTCCAATGTGACCCAATTCCGACTGATCCAGCTGTAAAGCTGGAGTTCGATATCAATCGATATTTCGATATTTAAATTATTTGTTAAATATTATGGGACATGCTAACAGTCATGATGAAGGGGTCAAAAAGGGGACTTGCACAACCTTCCAGAAATCAAATACTGTTAGAAAAACGAGAAAATGTGAGCTGTCCTTTTTGTTGTGACTTATGGGACGTCACTGTACATCAGGGCTTCTCAATCCTGATCCTGGAGGTCCACTGTCCTGCAAATTTTTGCTCCAACCCTAATCAAACGCACCTGAACCAGCTAATTAAGATGTTCAAAACTTTGCAGGACAGCGGACCTCCAGGACCAGGATTGAGAAGCCCTGCTGTACATGTTCCTTACAAACTACAACTACAAATGAAAGGTTGCATCAAACTCTGATAAGTGATTAAAACATTCCGATTCTTTCTTAGCAACCACAATCCAGTTGGGCACTAGAAAAATGCATATGTGATTCCAAATAATGCCATACAGAATAAATAAAAGACCATTTTTGACACGTCTGGCTTTAAAATGCAGAAATTGCCCATCAAAGACATGGTATTTATACACCCAAGTGCTCACAGCTTGTGAAAAATGTTGAAATGGTGTCGCTATTATATGCATGGCTTGTGATTAATGCGGTGATATAGCATAGTGTTGACGTTTCGATTAAAAATCATTACACTCCGTCACCAACACATAGACTTTAAAAGTCACTCCGTCCCCATCATAGACTTTAAAAGATACAGTTAAATCAATATTCACAGAGAAAATCCATTGGACTTGTACTGGAAAGAGAGGGACAAATCTAAATATCTTTTTAATGACATTTGAACAGCCCTTTACAGGACAGTAATGATAAGTAGAAAAAGTATTCTGCTGTGCAGGGCGTCTTTTTTAACTTAAACATGGTAGCATATGTCCATGTTATGCCTCTTTTTTCATTCTCCACAGAGATGGGAGGCACTTGGATGTTTGCGTTCATGCATGCCATTAAAGCACACATGTTCTTCAAAGGCCATTTGACATCCTTGATGCTAAATGCAGATAGAATATAAAGATTAATGCATGATGGCTCTAAGGGAGCCACTATAACATATGAAATAAATTCAGTATGCAGGATTTAGTGTGTTCATTTTCCGGATGCAAATCCTAGACATACTACGTTTGCGAAAATTCTCGCTGAAAAGACCAGCTTAGGCCAGTATGAATTTCCAGGCTGATTAGTGTTAGTTTGGTTCTGGTCTAGTTGGTTAACCATTCAATCCACCAGGAAGGTTAAGAAACTCTGGGTGGACCAGCACACCAGCATCCAAGAACATCATATGCTGTCCCACAATGCAACAATTCAGCTTTAAGGGGAAATATAGGCTTTTTTCACCTCAACAAAATAAACAAAACCTCTATTAATTTTAATTCCTATATTTTCCCAGGGTCTGTCTAACTTTGAAACATTTCTATGCCATCCACATTGTATCCAAACATCACTAAAATGGTAGAAAGTGTCATGCCTCATCAAATAAGTACTCTACTTTGAATAATGTGTGCTTTCACCGGGGAACGCGCTCCTGTTTCCAATACGAGAGAGGAAATAATGACAACAATCCACCTGACTGAACAATGAGAAAAGACCTTCGGATGCCCTGTGCATACCGACGCAGCACAACAAAAAGAAAAACACTTGCATACCAATTTGCCTGTGAGGATTCATTCTAAATTTGAGAGGGCCAGAGGACGTCTTGAAAGGAGTTTTGGACAGTGTGTTAGTATTCAGAAATTTGAAGACTGGAGCACCAAAGGTTTTCTCTTTAGAATAAAAGTTAATGCGCTTTGGTTCACTGTGCCCAATGACCTGAAGACTCAGAAGTCTTTCATTCTATGTGAAACAAAAGTAACTGCTTTAAACTTCTTCCTGTGTGTGTGCAAGTGATTTTACTCACACTAAATTAGAAACAATTATATATCCCTGATGCTCTTTCTAATGCATATATCATGATCATAAACTGCAGCTAGTAAGCTTTAAAAAGCATGCAAAAGCATCTTATAAGTTGTATTCAATATTCCAAATCTTTTTACCTGATCATTTGAGTCAACTCAAAAAATCAATTTAGCCTGATTTAGGATAAACTGATTCGAAGTATGTTATAGATTTTCAGGAAAACCCTAAAGAACAATACCAACTTGTGGAAAACAGCCATCTGATGTCCCCTTTAAAATATGGTCTCATACAAATATAGCTCCATGGATTCATTTTATGATACTTTTTATCGTGTTTTTTGTTGTTGTTATTTTAGAGCGTTGTAGCTTCAGTTTGCTTTTATTTTTATTCTACTGAAAAGAGTAGACAGAAAAAAACTGTATACCAAGTTAGAACAACATGAGGGTGACTAAATAATGGGGGGGCATTTTTGGGCGTACTGTTCATACAAGGCACATTTAAATAATCGATCAAATAACTTTAACAGCACAAAACTTTTGTTTTAACAAATGTGGGCTTCTTCCGCTCATCTGCCATTCCTCTCTCATTCTCTGCCTCTTCAGGCTAGAGAGCAATGTGTCTATTTCCACCTCATCGACAGCAGCAAACCGAGCAAAATCCTTTTCTCCTAACGAAGAGAGAGAAGCATCGATTGTATGGAGGGTCTTCTCTCCACACTTAATTAAATGAATTCTTCCAAGACTTCATTAGATGAGAGAGATTGAGGGAGAAAGAGAGGGAGAGGAAGGGAGACAGATAGGAACCATGTCGGCAGATTAATATACTGTATCACTTTTTTTTTTAGAGGGAAAGGAAGAGAGAGAGAGAGAGAGACTGGGAGCAAGGTACCTTCTGCCCCTGAGAACTTCTTAAACTTGATGTGTGTGGTGGTGGTTGTAAAATTACATGCACTCTAAACTTCTGCAGCAAATGAGATTTGGCTGGCATTTAAAAGCTCGTCATAAAACCGCTAATTTATTTCACTCTCTTGGCAAATTAAAGGTGGTTCTGGTGCCCAAGACTTCAGCTATTTGATGCCCTGAATGCGGTCTGAAAACAGGCAGATGCACTGGGTGAAGATTAAAAAGAGCTCTTAATATATATGGGTTAAAAGATCAAGAGAGGATAAGAACTGCAAAATGGTGCACTGACTATAAAAAGAGGAGGAGAGAGAGAGGGTGGAGATAAAGTGGGTAAGAAGCAGGGGATGGTATGTTTTGTTATCATATAGGACAGTATAAACAAGAACAATAACGAAGAATAATTCCAGTTTTAGATTCCAAATATGCTTATCCATGCAAAACTTGATGATGTGAAACTAGGGTTTTATGGTACCATGGTTTTATTATGTTGCTACGATGTTCATGATGGATCTTAGGTAAGTCAAAAGTGTCCATTCCCAAGTCTTTATGAAACTATGTATGGCTCAGATTTCTTTTTCAAACCAAATCCTGTGAGATTTTCTGTGCAATTTCATCATCCATTGCTTTCAAAAGTAACTGCACATCTGTTCCACAAACCACATGATCAGTTCACAAACAAGATGGGTTATGCCCTTGAATTTATTACTTGCCATAAACAGTCTTTTCAAATCTCTGACTCTAAGTTGGTCGATTACTGACTTACCAATGAAAGAATATATTCCTTTTCCTTTCAGGGTTTGATATGGTTCTCAGATTGATGTGGCATCCATTAAAGAAACGCCACATTATATATTCCGCTTCATCAGGTATAAACTGGACGTGCACAGAGCTCATTAAACAAATGCTTAATTATTGCCATTCGCAGTTCATTTCCATCCCATTTTGTTATCTGAAGGTATTTCACACCTATCCACGGCTGAAAAAAAGAGCGTGTTGCAATCACAACATGGCAATTAAACAGTTGTCATGCATAATTAAAGAGTGTATTTTAATGAACATTGAAAGTGATAAAGAAGCGAGAAGAAGAAAAATGAAATTCAGGAGGGATAGGAAGGGTGGGAGGAGGACAGAGACGCTTAATATATAAATAAATAAATACTCTTCCAGAGCCACCTCAAGATGAGAGTGAGCGCTTGTGTTATTTTGTGTGTGTGTGTGTGTGGCTCCAGGGATTTGATGCATCTTTTTTTTCGAAATGAAAACAAATGGCACAATCGACTGGAAGATAAACTGCTCTGGTTAGGCTGCCATATCTGTCATCAATCCTCGCTATTTCCTTTAGTTCTGTATGAGCACTCCTAAATTAACAAATGCGATAAGGGCACATCACCTCGCCTGCTGACGAAGACTGGGATAGCCACCGGACAGAAGCAAATTCCCTCTCTCACACTTTCATTACATCTCTCTGTAAGTCCACTTTTGAACCACATCTCCTTATTAACCGCTGTCTCCTCCCCACACACCCTGTAACCAATCTACAACGGCACAGCTGCATAACTTTGCATTCCAAATCTGCCCCAGAAAGCGAATTAAGATTCTGTTTACGTTCCAGAGCCAGAGAATTGCCATCACTCTCTAAAACCGTCAATTTACTCCTGTGAAGCAGCGAATCAACTCGCATCAACTAAATTAACCCTGACCGTGCTGAAAGAATAAAAACTGAAACAGTCAGAAAAGGTAGATAAGAGATTTTAGGGGTTCAGATAAAACTGACATTTATTATTATTATTATTATTATTATCATTTATTGCAAAAATATAGTCGTGACCAAATCTCTACACCTAAACCTAACCTGGTAACCTGGTAATGCCTAATATCAGAGGAAATGATAGACTGACACTGATGTACAAGCACCAAAAACTGATTGTAAACTTCACAAAAACTGACTGGTTAATCACAATGTTGACCCAGGGACATGTCGCACTTGGTAAAATCAGTTTTGCGATATAAAACGCCCACACATATTAGATGGATGGATCGTGACAGCCCTAATTGTAATTTGGGTGTACTCAGGCAAAATGAAAAGCAGAATCTATTTGCAAGGGGTACTTTACTTAAAGGGGTCCTATTATGCTTTTTTACTTTTCGAATTTTAGTCAGTGTGTAGTCTGTATGTTTGGGCATAAGAAAAGATTCTCAAAGCTCACTCCAAAGGAAGCTATTTTGTTTTTAAGAACTACGTTGTTATTTTGCGGTGTTTGATATGTCACAAAGCGGTCCATATTAGAGGCCATCATCAAACCCTGAACTAATTGAGCCTTTTGTGTCAGGCTGGGGAGAAAGGTTTTGTAAAAAATATGCATTTTTTTGAACCAACAAGGATGAGAACATGCTTAAGTACACCCCTAAAACAAAGTCAGGACTTTGTAAAAGAGTATAATAGGACACCTTTAACATAACTAATAATAACACAAAGTGGCATATTAACTCAAGAAACCAAAGAACAAAAGCGAAAACAAAACATGCAAACAAATGACAACCAAACAAAGGGAAACCATTCCCTAAATATACAAGGGTCAACAAGGAAGACCTGGGCAAGCAGTGAAAGAATACCAATAACAAATAAACTACAAAAAGAATAAATGGAAAGAGTAAACTAGAGTTACAACATAAAGGTCCAAACATTACACGAGGGACATATGACAAGAATATTTATTTCATAAATTCTTCAAGTTAAACCTAAATTTTATTTTGGCAGATTGAAAATGACAGTTTCATGAAATGCTTGTAAAGTAAACTTTCAGAACAGCTCTGGAGGTTATGTAGAGTGGGCTGCTGGGCTCATATTGTGAGATGCCAGACTCTGAAAACAGCATGAGCATAATGTGTGTATGTGTAGTAGACAAAACTGCTCTGCTCATTCATACAAATACACAGACAGTATTTTGTAGTTTTATATTCACAGAGTGCACAGCCCTGCTCTTGATTTATTCCTCCAAATTCGGTGACATTCTACATTATACAGTAAATTCAATTTTTATGACTAGATTTTGCAATTTCATCAACATTTTCCACATCACAGAAATTATAGGGCACCCTATATAAGCTGAGGTAAAACTATTATTAATGATGACCTTTCACTTCTGCCTCTCTAAGGGATCATATAACAGCTGGCTTTTTATTCTCAAATAACTCAAGAATTGTTCAAGGGCTAAAAGTTTGATCAAAAAGACATCTTTGAATGAGTTTCTTCTTATTTTATTTACCAAATGTCTTCTAGATGCCGTCATGCTTATCACAAACTAGAAGAATAGCTTCAGCCAGTTCATAAAACACAATCAGAAGTATCCATCTTGCGGCCTTTGTTTGCATGTCTGTTAGCATTTTGTTTAACACACCCACTGAGACCATGCCATGTGCTGTTAGCAAGCTAGCAACTGAAACCCCAAACCGAACAGCGATGGAAAGAATTACAACACGGTCATATTAATTAGAGCACTGGATGCTCTGAGATTAATCCGCCATATGTGACTAATCAAAATCTCTTAATTAAGGACCGTATGATGAGCCACAATGCTCTGGGCTTCTTGAATTAACCTGTTATATACCCATTTTGCCCTTTTTAGCACTTACTGAAAAGAGTTTTGGATTCAGCCAGCTTTTTTATCGAGTTTATGTAGTATAACGCAACATGCTCATCAACCTTTGGCATGTGTTCAAAAGTCTTGCGCTCACTAGAGACAGACCACCAGCTTTGCTTTCTGCTTAGCACTCCCTGGTCAGGGTCAGTATCAACATGACCAACAGCTTGATTGACCGAGAGCTTGATTAAAGTCCTTTTGTAAATCAGCACAGAATTAATTATGTGAAGAAAAACATTTTATATAATACATATAATGTATACATAAATGTACACATCATATTCTCTCATCTTGTTCCAAACCCATAATACCATCATCATCTTCTGAACACGAATTAAAATATTTTTGATGAAATCCGTGAAATCTGCAACTACCACGTTTAAGGCCCAGAAACGTAGTAAGGACATTGTAAAAATAGTCAATCAGTCGTTCAAACCTTAATTTCATAAAGCTATGAGAATAATTTTTCTGCGCAAAGAAAACTAAAATAACACCTTTATCAAACAATTCTTCTCTTAGCTGTCGTTCTTTGCCACACAAAGTTCCAATGCTGTTTTGAGTGTTCTTCAAAAGATCTTACTTTCTGTTTTGCAAAAGACAAAAAAAAACATGACAGATTTGTTTTATTGAACTGTAATAAGCTTAAATATAAGCTTATGTAATGTAAGCTTATATATTCAGTATGACTTTAAGCAAAATATTTGTGTTTATTTTAAGCTTAAGGTCCCAAAAGACCTTACTACTCAGCAAGTAGTAAGAACATTCCTACAAATTTACCCAGAAAGGTTTTATTACTGTGCACTGAAGAATCTCCAAGTTC
>JAUMHI010000054.1:15974679-15990968 GCA_032359435.1 Enteromius unitaeniatus
TCAGCAAGTAGTAAGAACATTCCTACAAATTTACCCAGAAAGGTTTTATTACTGTGCACTGAAGAATCTCCAAGTTCATCACTCAAACATTCATTTAATCGTCACGTATGGCCATCCCTCCAGCTGTGCATATACACACACTGGGTGGCCACTGCAGACATTAGAGTGATCGAGGAAGAGAAACCACAAAGCACGGTATGCATAATCTCAGTTAATACTTCTTCACCAAGAGAAGTCGTTTTAATCATCTGCTGCACAAACCCCCTCCTCTCACTCTGCCACATGTTGACTTCAACATCATTAAAGCGGTTTTTATGGTGGCTGGATGACATAGTAATCTAAATAGCTTGAAAATTAAATATAAACCATGGGTAGACTTTCTTTTGTTTATTTCATTGCTTCAAATCCATGTGGAGGAGCAAAAAAACATCAAAGTGCTACAGTGCCATCTTTTGGTTCAACCTTTTCACCTCGAATTTTCAAAAAGACATTCAACCAAAATGAAAGAGTAGAATGACATGTAATATGACAACACAGTCTAATACCCTAGAAACATAAGTACTTAACTTTTTGAACACAGCACATCATGTAAAGATATTTTCTTGTATCCCAAAATTCTATTTAAATTGGATTTAATGGTGATACTTCAATATTTTTGGAATTGTTCATTTTCATGTGTTTTATTGTCTGCCTCCAATATATAATAATATAATCAAGACAACAGATGCTTAACATGCAATCGTTTGCCATTGGCAGAACCCCCCCCCCCTCATAAAAATAGTCATCATCTGCGTTTTGGGGTTTGCAAAATCGCGTTGCATTGTTAAATCTTCTGTTTCTCAGTAAAGCTCAGAGGAGGACCAAAAAAAAGAGTGAGCTTTGAGATCTGTGCCTTTGTTCTTCTCTTTCTCACCACAACACTTTCCCATCAAAAAAGACGCCAAAGCACTTGAAAAAGGTGGCGAAGAATAAGCAGCTGAAAAGCGAGCACGCTGATTATGAAGGGACGTGAGAAAACAGCCCTGGAGAAGCGCTATTTGAAGTGATTATCTGCAATTAAATTCAGCTGATGCATCAACGGCTCGTCCTCATGCTGTTAGGTGGCTTGGCGAGGACAGAGCAGAAATTTACAAAAGCTGACAACAAATTGGTCCCTGGATACTTCCTCAACTTTCTTTCACCCCTAACACGTGCACACTGATTCCGATTGGCTGAAAGCGGGATGGTCAGAGAGGCAGTTGGCATGCTGGCATGGCAGGAAGTGACTAATAGCTAAATAGAGGTCTGGGCTATTTGGCCCTCTGTGGCTCATGTCTTGCTGCCTTGACTGGAGCAGATGAGCAGCTAAAAGCTCAGAGAGTATGCGTGACCATCTGCCATCTCTGTTTTGCTCTCTGCTTCATAGATTTGGGTGTGTATGTGTGTAAATGAGACAGGGAGAGAGATGTGACGCCAAAAAAAGAGAGAGAGAAGCTCTCCTTCCTCCTCTATCATGGACTCTTTCTCTTTTTCCCTATCCGCTGTCACACATATAAGTGCAGGAGCAAGACAGAGGTAATAGACTCTCATACCAATGAGCTAATGCTGTGGCATTCTGACAGTTCCAGCTTGTGGCCTGAAATTGACCCCCAGACTCCAGCTACAGTCTGAAAACCTCCATTTACAACACCACAGGCTGCTACACAGCACCCCATCAAACACACAACCAGCCAAAGGCAAAAACATCACAAAACAACTGCGTTTATCAAGCGCAACACTGCCACCTGTCGGGGAGAAATCTACCAGCTGATGTAAAATGTGATACTTTATTTATTGTGTTATTTTATTTATTCATTGCCACACAACTTGCGACCAGGGGTTAAGTGCCTTGTTCAAGTGCACAGTTGTAATGACACCTAACAGGGATTAAACCATCAAACCTTCCCTAACAACAACACTTCATCGTATAACACTATTATATGAGAAAACCTGATCAAGGAGCACATTTGTAGTTAATGTGTATTATGGAAAAATGCTCCTTTTATATATATATATATATATATAGTGGAATACCTTTGTAAACCCTTTAAGCATTGATTATTTATAAAATGTGGAATGATCTTCATTTAAGTCATAATTAAATGAAAGCTGACTAAACTGATTAAAATAACACAAACATTTTCCATACAAATGTAAAAAATTCTGAGGCGAGACAGAACCGAACCGAAAGAGAATAGCAAAAAAAAGTCTGTGTTCATGTCAACAACCTAAAATACAGCTGTCTACAAAATATTAAAACATGTCTCATGCCCCAACTCACCTGTTGATCCACAACAGTTGAAACAAATGTGGACGTTTTGGCAGAAATGAATGTTTTGTTTAGAAGGCAAATGTTTATTGCACACTAACTCCAAACCCTTATTAAATAAGGGTGCAAAAAATAGAATTTCTGTTGATAACAACATTAACCAGTGTTGAATATGTCACATCAGTACATTAGACTAACAGTAATTCAGAACAGAACCTGTGGCACCTACAGGTTATTTAATCAGACTGATTTACATCAAATTCATCAAAAGTGTACCCTGACTAACTTCTAAAGTTCCAGACTCGAATCAGCATCCCTGTAGAAGCAATATGTGCTACACCACATCTCTTACCATCGACAGAAAAAAGCTATCAGAACACAGAAATCTGTGGCACCTACAGGTTATTTAGTTGACTAACCAGCCACATGTACAGTAGCCACAGTGATGCAGAGAGCTAAAGTGATATTGTTTTTCCACCTCACAAGCAGACTACTTCACTGACTGCCGCTGTTTACACAGAAAATCTTTCTCAGATCACTGTGGATGAACAAATTAGTGATAGAGGAAGAATGGATGCTGTGCCATTACAGTGGATTCTGGGAAAGAAGCAAGCAGTAATATAAAACAAAATCTGTTTCTTATTGGTATATGGTGTATTTTATGATTTATAAGCACATGATAAAAGTTTAAATGATTTTGGAAGGGGCACTTATTTCATCAGCATTTCCTAAAATGCATGATTAAAAGGAAAACAAAAGGCATATTATTAATGTGTGTGAATTACCAACCCCAAGAATATTGTGAATTTCTTTCCAACGATTAGCCCACTGTTTAGTCAGCTCCTGAACCTGAGAAAAAAAGTGAGATCCTTCACATTACTTCTATAAGGTAAAATCTTTTTTCACAAAAATGGGACAGAAAACAGCATTCTGAGCTCAGAAATAAATACAGCACTCTAAAAACCCAGTTGTAGGTCATGCATATTTACATCAAAACCTAAGAGCGGCATAATATTAAACCAAAATTAAAACAACAGTGCTGCTGCTGACCTCCTCTACACAAAAGCTTTAATTATCCCCTTAAATCAGCATGCATCATACTCAAACAACCATGAGATGTGAACAAATCAAGGAGTTGCTATGCTCGGTTTTACCCAACTTTTAATCATCGGAAGTTCCGCTCAAGTAGTCTGGGGATGTGCAGAGAAATTGAGACACTTACTCTGGCTTCATCCTGATGAAGCCTCTCCTCCACACTCGACCCTGATGGCTGTTCAAACGAGACCATCTGAAAGGAGAAGGATTGAACCATTTAAGTCATGTGATCACTGAGAAACAAAACAAAGTACAAAAGTAGTTACTTCTGTGTATATGCCTGCATTGGGACATTTCATATCATAAAATATCATCTTAATACTGCATAAAACATCTGTGCACATTTCCAAACCATAAAAGGCTGTGGGCAATGTTAGTTTATAAATCATGCGCAGACTTCAAGGAAGTCATTTGGGTCATTTTGACATATTTTCTGCGTATTATGATTTGGGAAGCAGATATTCTCAGAGGTTCCTTTCATTGCTCAGTTATTTAGTGATTTTTTGTCATTAGGGAACTTGATAATAAATAAATTGCTCAGGATAAATAAAAAAGTGCACATAAATGAAACAATTGTTCACAAATAAGCAATAAAAAAGAAAAAGAATTCATTCTCAAATCGTGACAAATCTAAGAACAGTTTGAGTCATTGTTGAAACTCGAGAAGAGAAATGTAAGAATACTAGGGTCCTATTCATATTCTCATAAGAGAAATATGAGAAGCTGGAGACTCCATCTCCGTCTCATTACTTTCTAAGAGAAACAGAGATATTAAAGAGATCTCATTTGTGATTTTTCATTCCTACAAACTAATCCTGGCATACCATATAATACTGATAATATATAAATTGAAATTCAGCCTGTGATGTCTGAGGATGAAGTAAAATTTAAGTCACCTGATTTCCAGCAGACAGCAGCGCTTTCAGGCGGGCAATCTCAGCTCGCAGCTCTCTGATAATCTTTACATTGCTGTCCTCATTCACAGTGGGCTTGTTTAAAATATTCTTGGCCCGGCTGGCATAACGAAGGGTGTTCAGAGTTTCGCTATAGTTTATATCAGCAGGTGAGATGGCTGGAGTGACAAAAGAGATAAAGGAAACTGAATACTTAATAATGAGGTGAGAAATCTCATTGAAAACAGAATATTAAAAAGTAGAACCAGCAGATCAAAGTATAAAGGTACAATGAGACCTTTAGAGTTCCATTTTAATGAAAAACATTTACATTTCAGTCTTTCTGCCTCTTATGCCTTTTTAAGATGCTTTTTTGTTTTAGCCTTTTTTTGAAGCTTTCTACCAAAATGTAATTTTGTTGTATGGAAAGTAGCAGCTTAACAAAATGTATTTTAAAGGGCGGGTATAACAATGACACTGATACTTCTGACATACTAGCTATCATGATGGTTTTGGAGTTCCCACCAAGACTGTCTTTTAGGAGCCAGGTAAGCACAGAGTCTCGATATGGAACAAAGTTTTGCTTCTTTTTCATCCCACACCCAACAGACAAATCAGCTGTGACAACAGAAATAACAGAACATTCACTGAACAAAGTAAATTCATATAATCTTAACCTACAGTAATCCATATCCTTTGGTAACTCTCTAAAGGTTGCTGGTTTACCTAAAGTAGAGATGACAATGCCCAGAGTAACCAAAGATCTATTAATGTTGGCGCCCTCCTTGAGTCGGATGCCAGTAGCCTGTGTGGCATTAGCTCTTTCACTTCCTGCCAGGTCAACCAGATGTACTTTACTCACTGTCTCACTTGGTAACTCTGCATCAAACATGGCCTAAAAGGACATATTTTGGTAAATGATACAGTCAGATATTCAGATATTTACGCTTTAGGCTGCATGACAGCTTGATCATTAATAAATAAAAATAGCTGGATTTACCAATTTATAACCAACCAACCTAAAAGAGTTTTAAACATTAGTCTCACAACATAGAACTGAGAAGACAGACTGAACTTGGACCAAATAAAGAGATGAAACAGAAAAAAGGTTTTGTTTGGAGCAGCGTACTATCATAATACTTTTATTATTTTAGTGTGATGGATAAACTGGAATTACTGTATCGCCATGATTTTTAGCATCGCTTATTTGACTCATTTTTATTGTTCATGCAGTAACTGTTAAAACATATTTAAATAAGAACAGAATAAAAGCATAAAATAACTATAATTAAATCCAAGAAGATAACTAAATCCCACTCAAAACATTCATAACATTTCTTGCCTGCTGATTAACTTTTATACTTAGTATATACTGCTAAGTGCAGAATGTTTGTTAATATAGTGCACACTGTGCAAAGTAGTAATCTAGTATTCTGTTCCACCTGTAAGTCGCTTTGGATAAAAGCGTCTGCTAAATGAATAAATGTAAATGTAAATGTAAATGTTCCAAGCATAGCCATCGACACATTAACTAGACTCAAAGGTCACTCCAGCTGCATTGTGCAATCTAACCCATGCATAATAAAGTCACAATGATATCTGTGTATCGTTACCCAGACATCCCCAGCCTACACAGAAATTGGAGAAAGCTCACTGGATAATACAAACAGGGAGATGGGAACTTCAAGCTGCGACGGCTATCTGCACAAATGTACAAACAGAGAGGCAGATGGCATTCAGCGGAGGGTAAATGGACTCGCGACCTTGATAAAGTGAATGGTGAAGATGGCGTGGGATCGGCTGCTGACATGGTTCATGCCTGTGCTGGCAGTGGCACGCCTTCTGTTGCCTTCCTGCATCAACTGGCTGATCTCAGTATAGTTCTGCACATGGTGTCTGGAGAGGGCTGGACAACATATATGTGCACATACAACAAAAATATAAACAGTTTGTACATTTTGCAACTTTTCGGTAACGCTCAGTGAGTATTCAGTGAAGTAAAATTAAAACATGTGAAAGCTGTCAATCATAATGATGTGAGGAGCTGTTTTATAGTCAATTTACCCTCTACGTATGGTCCATCTTTAGGATGTTCCCTCACTTTCAGCTCACAGCCTTGTGTCTCTGTGCTGGGAAGGAGGTCTCGAACCCGCTCATTGTAGACTTCAAAGTAGCTGGAAGCAGAAAGCATCAAAGATAAGAACAAAGCAGTGAAAGTTTGCTCTTGAAACACGATTTTATCTCAGAAAGGACAGTAGCGATTTACTATTTTAGGATAAAACGAGGGAAAAAAAGGTTTTCACCACACAAACTTCAGCAATGACTCTCCTCTAATTTTAAATGACACACATTTTTCTGCTTATTTGCTAGCTTATTAAATTTTCTTTGCTTTTGACTAAATCATTGGTAAAGCAATTGTCTGGAAAACCCAAATTAAATACCATCCACTGTTTGAATATAATCATGCGTAAATAAAATGATAGAAAACTCTGGTATGATGGTAACATGGCGACTTGACAAGAAATTAGATGACACACATTTTCCCTGAATCCGAGTATGCCGCAGTATATCACAACAGAGCTTATTACAGCAATCCTGGTGGTGGGGGGCAAAGTCTCGTCAGTCAGAAAAGAAAAGAAAATCCCAAGACAATAAACCTATTTCGGGCTGTCTGCAGAAATGTGAATGTTTAAACAGGCTCCTGATATGAAAGACAGATTGGTCCCTCTTCATCTCCTAATGAAGCTGGAGAGAGAGGCAGCATCAGTTTGAGCTCAATACAAACTAACAGTGAGCTAATTAAAACATGACAGTCAAGAAATCCTGAATGCCTCTTCTGCTAGAACTGTCCCTAGTGAATGAGCACTGTTTAAAGGAATCCAGGCAGTTAAACTACATCTTGCAGGCATTTGCAAACCACAGTCATATGCAAGACAAGTCATTTAGAAAGGGTATACACTGAATTGGACAATTTCACTTAGGAGCGTGACTAGGCTATCGAACTTTATCCGCCAATATTTTTCCCAGATGTGTTTTTTTTTTTGAAAAGCACTGGGAATATTTCTTTCCTTTTCTGTACTGCAGCAATTCTAATTGCAATAACAATTGATTTAATGTGCAATAACTGTATTTTAAAGACTTCTTTTATACCACAAGCAAGAGATTTAACTCAACGGCTTCCTTTATTACAATGGGTGCATTCACATAAAATCTGTGCAGGCAAATAGCTTGCACTGAAACTTTTTATAACTTGCAGCACATGAGAGATTTTACAATTAATAGTATTTTTGTACAATATTGTTTCTTGTCAATGCTGTTGTTAATCAAGGCCTCTGGTGAACTAAATAACAACATAAATGTAATGTTTGGACTTTTATAGCTACATAAGAACCTATTTGACTTTTGTTAAATTTACCAACCCCTAGTACTGCAGTAAATTTCATAGACCTTTTTGTTCACATATTACTATACTAGATATACTATAATACAATCATCCATCAAGCACACATTAAATATACCAAAACTGGCAAAAAAGACATTTATTAAATATTAGTATTATTTTAAATAAATGCTGCTGTTTGGATCTTTGAACTGAATATTGAAAAAACAATCACAAAAATACTAAGCAGCATAGTTTATAAAAATAAGAAACGTTCAGAAATGCTGAAAATTCCATTTTGAAACACAAAAAAAATCCTGTTTTTATTGTATTGTCTTGGTGAGCATTTCAAAAAAACGTTTTTAAAAAATCTCTAACTTCTGAAAACTAGTGTGTAACTTAACTGGAATAGCTGGGTCACAGTATATCTCTGATGTCTAAAATAACATTTAATATGTCTAGTCACACCCCTGTCTGTCTCTCTCATCTAATCTATCATATGGCTGTTATCTAGAAGCCATTTTGATAACTGTTTTAGGTGGAAGCAGACGGAGGCTGTACACTGACCTTCCTGATCATCTGGTCGTAATTACACTCCTGCTATCTTACAATGCCCATAAGAAAGGACAAGCTGCCAGAACGGACGCCTCATTTACACACTGCAATCTGCCTGTCCTTCTCCCTGGGATTTTGATGGGATCATCAGCCTACAATAAACCGCCATGGAGCAAATGATAGGAGCAGCCGTTGGCGATTGTGGTTGTGTAGGTAGCTCTCTTGACACGTCTGAATTACTTATGTTGCTCACTCCTTTGGCAGTCTACCTGCAGCATGGTTATGCTATTATCTAGACATTTCATACCTGACCTCCATGTGAAATGATGCCTTGTCTTTTTGTAACACTCCACTGATGTGGTGGAACAGCCCCTCACAGATCCGTGGAATAAGTCCACAATCATCCTGAGAAAAGGAAAACCGAAGATTTGTGGTTAAATGTACCCAGCAAAGATGTGACACTGTGCAATCAATACCTGCAAAAAAATTACCAGTAAACTCTCTCTAAAAAATTGTTTGATTTGCACATTAAGCTGGCATTGAAGAAATTATTTTCACATAGTCATCCTTAAACTTCTTTTTTTTTTACATAATATATGTGTGCATACTGGGTATATTTAATATGTACAGTACTGTGCAAATGTCTTAGGCCACTATCATTTTCACCAACAAAAAACTGTTTTAAGTCAGTTATTTCTATCTTTTGTGGTACCGTGTCAGATGGAAATATCAGTTTACTTTTCCAAACATTATTTTTGTCATTAATTGTAATAATGCAGTGAGGTTATTGTCTGCACAAAGAGTCTGACAACAGCCAGTGCACCACACAGAGATCTGATCTGATCATCATCAGTCTGTCTGTCCAGAAGAACTGTGGCAACGTCTCCAAGATGAAGAAAAAAACTAAACAGAAGCTGTTTTACCAAAAGCTGTAATACCAGATATTTATTTGATTTAGTTAATAGAAGTTAATTGATAAATTAAATCTATTTATGGCATTATTTTTGAAAGCGTTATCATTTTACAGCATTTTTACACGAGCGTCTAAAACTTTGAACAGTACTGTAGCTTTCCAGGTAGGTTTTTTGAAGCCTCTTGGAGACGTTGCCACAGTTCTTCTGGATAAATACTAGTCGCCTAAGACTTTTGCACAGTACTGTATATATAAATACAAAAACATGCATGAATATATATATGCAAGAAAAATATGTTATGTTTACATAGTAGATATATTATATATAATATCAAATTTAAGAATATAAATGTATAAATCTACAGTAAACACACGTAAATATTTATATTTAGATATACTGTATGCGTATGTATTTACACATACATAATAAATATACACAGTACACAAAGACATTTATTATGTAAACCATTTTTTTACATTTGTTTTGGATGTGATTAATCACGCTTAATCGTTTGAGTATAAAGTTACATAAAGGACAAAGGATGATTTCCTATGGTGCTTTTGCCCTATCAAACATCCAGACAATTAAGTCATTTTGATTTCAGCTCTTTCTCTCTCAAACATTTCTTTACTTTAAATCTGCACATTGTTTTCCTCTCTGATCTGCAAAGGAGGCTTTTAATTACTACCCAGGACAAAAGGGGGGATATCAGACAGAATAGAATGATTATCATCAGAACAAATCTGAGTCTTTCAGACGACAGACCAATACTGTGTATAATTACGTGTTCTTCATATCTTGCCCTTGTCACATTTTGTGATTACTCATAGAAGCCTGCAGTGAAATGGCAGATCAGCAGTCACCCAGGGTTGAGATGCACTATGTGAGTCTTATTAAGAGTATGAGTGTTTGCCACGCTGTGATTGGTAGGTTTTAAAATCACACTTGAGAGGGCACTGTGATGAAATGTGAACCTAACTGGGTTTCCCATCATGGTGTAGGACTTTCCTGAGCCCGTCTGGCCATAAGCAAAGACGCAGGCATTGTAACCCTCAAAAGCAGCTTGCAGGACATCGGTGCCGAGATCTTCAAAAATCTGAAATGACAAATAACACAAAGAAAAACCCCACACGAGCTAGGTTTTCAAAGCATGAATAAGAGCTCAACTAGCACCCGTACAATTGTAGATCAGATAAACAAACCAATTTAGCAAAATTAGGTATTTATATAATCAGCTTGATTCAACTTAAGATAGACGACACTGAAAAACAAACCCTAACAATAAACATAAGAACAGCTAGCTCTAAGAGTGCTGGAACACTTCTGCCAATATTACATATTAATTATGTACCTTTTCCTGGGTCACAAAGTTTGGACTGGTGCTGTTTATTGAATCATAAGAGAAATCATATGAAAAAGTCTTCGTGCTCTCTCCAAACGATTCTCCATTCATGCAGTCGTAGTTCTCCTTCAAAGCATAAATCACGTCAACAAACTGAATGGCAAATTTTTGGAAAAATATAATAGATATAATAAAATGTAAAAAAAATAAATGGATATTTTTGACCAAACACAGGCTCACTACAAATGCACATAAACAAAAATCTATTAAATATCAACTGAATAACATACTTTTATGTTGAGGACAGAAGTTTTATGTCCGTCCACTTGTATAATGACTTTCGCTGACAGATTCTTCTCCCTGAGAGAGAAATGAAGAGAGAGAGAGAGAGAATGAGTCTATGATAGTGACACTTATTTTTCAAACAATGAAAAACTGAACTTGTATAAAATAAAATAATTAGCCCATAACTGTGAGAACTGTTCTCCAGTCAAATAGATTTGTTACAGAAATTAAACTTTCTGCTGTAAATAACTAATAATTAGTAATATTGATATTGCAGTCACAATTGTTTTCCACATTGTGTCCAATTGTCACTTTTGTGTAACTCACCAGCGTTTATAATGCGGTCTCATAAAAAAGAAAAAAATGGTAATTTATGCCACAAGTAGCTAGTTATGTTGATTTCAAGCGGTCGTACTAACCTTTGGCTGAGCGGACGAACCCGCACCGCGACGCGCACAGACGCCATGGGTCACCGCTGCTTGTCTGTTAATGTCTTTATGTTACATATCTATAACGCATGCACTTCCATAAACACCTGTACCTGTAAGCGCTGACAGGTAAAGCCTGCTTCAGTGTTTTACCAACTCATTTCTCTCCACTTCAACGGATGTCTAGCTACTGTACCATAGATAAGAAAATAAACTCTTATCTAATCTATCCGTTGGTAGCAAACTTGCAGCAAGTGCAAGGGGAAGGTTTATCTCATGAATATTAATCGCGCCGACACTCTTCGGTAACCAATGACAAACGACATTTATGAATATCATTAACCGCGTGGTTTGAAAACCAATCAGTGGCGCAGGATTGGCTCATGAATATTAAGAGACTTAACAGCGGGAGGACATGGCGTGCAGTGTACAAAATAGTTTGACAATTGATAATTTGATACATTTCGATTGATAAGTTGAAAAAATTTGATAACAATCAGTTTTTGAATCAGAATCAGTTTTTCTTCAGATAGAACAAAGTTTATTTTGGGGGGGATTTTGACAGATTTTATTTTTATGTCCTGTAGATGGCAGTCTTTCTCTGGTTATAAGAAGAAGGCCCATATTGTGATATAATATAGTCTAGCTAATTTCCTTTACCGTTTATATTTTATAATATATATATTATACTTTATAATTCTGTTACTACCTCTTTTAGGCAGTGCAAACTGCAAAGTAGACTAACACTAAAAAGTAAATACTTCAATAATGCAATACAAAAAAATCAAGCAAAGGACAACATATGACATCTGACAACTGATTATATAGGCAACATCACTGATACAGGCCTGTCTATTCCACTGTGACAGCAATTAAGCAACAATTTCTCATTTCATAGATATGAATCTCGCTGTTTACAATTTTTTTCTCACTAATAAATATTTATCATATTTTTGATGGCTGAAGAATCAATAAAAATAGTTTTTCTACAGGGCAGTTTTCCAGATTTATTTATTTTTGAATCTGTCTGTAGCAGTGATGTTGAGGAGCTGCAGTCATGTACATTGTCAAGTATATGTGTTTGTTATGTGAGTTAACCTGTGAAGTATTACATTTGCAACACATCAACTTATGTGGTTGTGGTTTGAGGGACAAGCGCATGTGGTGGATGCTTTGTTCATCCGTAGATCTTTTCTTGAGCGATTATTTTGTTCTACTTTCTTCTTCAATCACCACAAAGGCATAAAAGGGTAGGAAGTTGTCAGTCATTGATCACATGGTGCACAGACTCTCCTTCTGCCATAGTGTCAGACGAAGCAGTTTTTCCCAGCACATCACACTCCTTCATAACAAAGCTGAAAGCGTTTCCTCACACCCACTCAATAGACCGCTCTAGAACTCCAGGCTCTGCTACAATAGTAAGCCATGATTGCTTACAAAGGCATTGCTAAAAACAAAAATCATTATCAAAAACTCATAAATAAGCGATGCCATCAAGTGAATTCATGGGGCACACAACTACTTTTTATTGATCAACATTTGTCTCAGACATTTGTGAAAAGACATTTTTTGCAGGCCTGTCTCATCACAAGGCTCAATAACACATTCCTGATGGTCAGAGGTCCAGAGGTCCTGAGATAGTCGCAGATTGAATCTGTTCTGGTTCTGTATGAGAAATGTTTTAACATTTCAAGCTGGATGAGAAGACATTGGAGACTGACATAAAGTCTAGACTAATTAAGAGGTCTGTAGCATTGATAACTGGAGACATGAGACTATAAGCAGTTCAGCGTTTGATTCTTATGACAAGGAAATTGTTTTCACACAGAATCCCATGTGAAAAAGACCATACTTACATATGTCTCAGCTAAAAATGTATATATAACTTGACACTGTACAACAGAAAGTTCTGAATGTGTAATATTTTAGACATTAGACTATTTAAGCAGAATACTTTTACAGACTGAAACAAACTATATAAAGTTATGTTGTCATTTTGAAATTTTACACATGGTGCCTTTATTACTAGAATCTATTATATTTAATAAGACAAAAAAATAAATAAATAAAACAAAGAAAACAATAAAAATATCGTAACCTTAATCAGGGTAAATTGGGTTGGCAAAGAGGGTACAGTTATTCCTTCTTTACTGTATGAAGTTCTGCCAAAACAAATGAGCTTTGTACAATCTCACTTACATCAAGAAACTTCAAGCAGCTTATACTGCTTGAAGCATACTCTTTTTTTCTTTCTTTTTTTTGATCTTGTAGTTTTGATAGCAAGAGGCAAAGGCTGCCATTCCATAAGTTGAACTAAACGTTTGTGTCTCCAGCCTCATATACACTATTGCACTAATTGAACTGTGGTGTGAATGTTAGCCAACTTAAATATCATTAAGAGAGCGATGATTAAAGGAAAGTACTTGTTGGCTGGCAGATGTACAACCATCTGGATGCAATACTTTGATGAAAATGTAGAAAACCTTGGCTGTATTAAGAGAATGCTTCTGATTCCCCTTTTTGTCCATTACTTGCTGTCACAACAGTTCTGAGAATCTTTGGTAGCCAGTAAGCAGATATTGAACATCACAGAGTGGCAACATTAAGCGCTGTCGCTTTCAAATAAGTAGTAATGTTAAAACAGCTATTCATGAACTAAACAAATATGTGGAAATTAAAGATTGATTTAGGTTGAAATTGTTTTAGGTGTATATTATCCTAAAATAATATATTATATTAAAAAAGTATACGTGATGTTCTGTTCTTAGATTAACCTCCAGTCTTGTTGATTTTAAACTACATTGTGCCTTTTTAGATTTTAAAGCAAAGTCATTCTTTAAGTCAGTAAAACAGTGTAATATTTTTACACTGTAAAAATGAAAAGCCTTGCCATAGAAGCATAGATCTGAATGGCAAGCAAGTCATTGATAATCATCAGAGCAAAGACAATTATTTCAGCATCAATAAACGCCATATCACAAAACTAAGACACTAGCAGAATGAAATCCATCACAGTACACTGAAGAAACAAATAATAAGACAGCATATGGAATACATTTATTTTAGCTCTGACAGGCCAGAGGTTTATAGCTCAAAATATGTGTATAATGTTTCACAGAATTGGTTTTATGATACAATCTGAATTGAGAGGTGGTAAATGTCTGGATGATTGATTCACTTGACAGAAATAAAACAATAAGTCGATCAAGCAGCTCTCACACTCTCTTGCATGCGCTCTTTGTCTGTCTCTGCCTCTCAGTATTGTATTTCTTTACGACAATAACTAATTTCGGCTTTTAAATACGAAAACCAACGGGTCTTATGAACATTGGGCTTCTGCTATCCCTCTAAAGAGCACCAACGGGAGTAAAAAGCTTTAACCTGGAAGCAACGTCTTGTTGGCATCTTTTTATTTATTTATTGGTAAAAAATGTTAATGTTAATGAACAGTGGAGTCATCGGTACTTGACTTCAGTCGGAGGACATATTTATGAAAGCTTAGTCCCAAAAGGAGTGTTTTCAATTCCACTGCCACTGCTGGTTTGCTTGACATAAGACCATCTGTTTAGCATAAATAACACCAAACTGTGTTCATAAAATATCAGATATGTGGAGTTCTGTGTTATCTGCCAATGTTTTCTGTCTTCTGTTTATCGTTCTTTATGTTCTGATCTGAAACCAGACAAGAAGATGAAATAAATTACTTGCTAATTTTACAGACATATGTTCCATCAATCTATTGGCCTTATATTTACGATTAGAAAAACAGGCAAGATATCTTAAAAAATCAAGAGTATTTGTGGTTGCATGTGTAGCCTATATGTGCATAATATTAAGATTATAATGATTTGAGTGACAACATAAAATACGGTATCAGTAGCCTATGGCAGCAATACAGATGTTTGAGATAATTCACTGATTAAACAATGTCAAATTACGATATGATTGTGCTGTATGTGCTATATTGTCTTGCTGAAGTACACAAAGTTATTGGGCACTGCAAAGGAATAAACGTTTTTTCATATTTTAATCTTTGTAATGTAATGGATACAATGGATGTACATTATATTTGATACTCATAGCAATTAGCATTTCCTTAAGTAACTTTAAAAATTAATACAGTGCTGTCAAACGATTAATCGATATTTGTATGTACTGTGTATATTTAAAAATAAGTATATATAAATACAAACACATGCATGTATATATTTAATGAAAATATGTTATGTTTATATATTAAATATATTTAGATATAATATCAAACTTAAGAAAATAAATATATAAATGCATTTATATGTAAATACTTTCAAAATTTATACTGTGCGTGTGTGTTTTAATATAAACATAATAAATAAACACAGCAAACCTTTTATTTCGAATGCGATTAATGGTTTATGTGTCAAAACTGTCCTAAAAGGAAAAAGGAGTCCCCGCTGTACACGGCTCTGCCGCTGGGGGCCGCTGCTGCAGTCACACGGTCACATGTGCAACTGAACCAGGAAGTGTTTTGGTGTGACGCGAGCACATGCGCCGCTTATCACCACATCATTTCACAAAACATGCACAACTACACTCCTGATTTAGTGCAATTTGTATGTGTGTTTTATAAGTAGAGATGTTGAGCCGCGTGTTTGACTGGAGATGCACGCTGTTCTTCCGTCTGCACCTGAAGTCTTCACGCGAGTGAGTTTGGCAATCTTTATTCTTTCATCTCTTTTTGTAGGACTGCATTTGTCAGTAGATGCACATAAAAACAGCGTTGACGGAATTTAATATGGTATTTTGAGCAAACAGTTAGTTACTTGGTTAATTATGTTCCTGATAGCATGTTTCTAATCTGGGTAAGTTATCACTTTCCAAAGTAACAGTTTTGAGATTAAAGCAAAAGGTTTCAAAGTGAAATTGACCATTAAAGTACAAGGAATCTGTCGTTGTTGTAATTGTCAAAATATGTATGCAATGGTTACTAACAGTTGAGTTAGATATGAATGTTTCATTCGTTTTCTGTTAGATATGAGTTAACTAACTCAACCTAGTTGAGTTAGATATGAATGTTTGAATTTTGAGGATTTAATAACTTCCTCTCTTTTTAAGTTAAATTCTGAAGGTGT
>JAUMHI010000054.1:15991861-16064628 GCA_032359435.1 Enteromius unitaeniatus
AGTTGAGTTAGATATGAATGTTTGAATTTTGAGGATTTAATAACTTCCTCTCTTTTTAAGTTAAATTCTGAAGGTGTGTTAACTTTCTCTCTTTCTTTCTTTGCTTCCAGGACTTAGAGAAGTGTTTTGGAGTTATGTGTGAATGATGGGTCAAAATGCAAGCTACACTGAATACGGGTCATGGAAAATCTAGAAAACTCGACAGATCGCAAGGAGACGGTGTCTCCATTAAACAATTCAGGGTCTACACTGAACAGCACCGTCTCCTGTCATGACGGCAAAGCGATGGGTTTTGTTCTGGTGCATGCAGGTGAATCTCTGGAAATTATGTAAAAACTCTTCTCCATGGCACAACTTTACATAAACTTGCAAAAATGGGCAAGTTGCATGTTCATTGAATAATGGTCTAAATTAGGCTTATTGATTTTATATGTGGATATTTCCTGAAAAAAATAGGTCTTTTGAAAAATATAATTGTTTATTTACCATCTTGTCATTTCAAACCTTGGTGTTATATCTAGGATACAAATGTACAGAGTAAAAAAAAAAATAATGGCCACATCTGTCAAGCGTTGGAAAGTGGCCAAAACATTGTGTATGTGCGGTAAAAGAAGTCCATAAGACTTTTGCACTGTAGTCTTCTGAAGCCATACAAATGCATGCTGTAATTTCAGTTCTTATTTAGTTTTCTCTTCCACTGCTGCTTTTGAATGCTATTCTCCATTCTTCATGCCACATTCATTTACAACATACTTGAGAAACAATGACTTGATGAATAAGATTTGACCTGTCAATAACAATAATAGTTTTAGCCTATCATATAGTTTCTAAAGACCTGTCGTTGTATGAAAAAGAAAGAAAAAAATAAATGGCTTTGGAATAACATGTAGTTGCCTAAATACTGAATCTTCTTATCTAGCAAACTGCTTTTTTTAATGCTTAAAGTAAAAATAAATAGATATAAAAAGACATAACTTATTAAAAAATCTAACATGGCAAGCAAAACTACATGCTGTTAACAGCTGAAGAACCTCATTGTACGAAACAAACTAAATGCATTTTATTTTTGCTGATTTACCTCCTCAGGGGCAGGGTATCATTCAGAATCCAAAGCCAAGGAATACAAACATGTGTGCAAGAGAGCGTGCCAGAGGGTGAGTTGCTTCATTCAAAACTTAAGATTCTTCTTCTGTGAACTGTAACCATTCGATAGCTCCACAAGACATCAATTCAGTTACCTTTTTTTCATTCCCTGCTCAGTTTCCATGATTTTCTTGATAGGATTGTGTAACATTTTTATCACAAAGTTTTTTCTGCAGAATCTTACATTGGCAATATTCAAACTTGTAATAGATTCTTGCAGTAACAGTAATGCATAGGTTGGCAAGCTGCAGTGCAATGCTTTTCCCCGTCCAATGTGCTGTGTAAAAGATGAAAAGAAGGGATCAGGCTCGAGTAAAACACCTGTGCCAGGGAATTTGAGTTATGTGTTGATAACATGACACCAGCAGTGGCCCGAGCCGCTGCCTGGCTTAATATACCATTCCACGCTCTCTGCTTGAAGCTTGTCAAGTAGAAAACACTGCAGCTTTATTTTCTTTTTAAGCTCTTTGTATTGGATTATCACATTTTTATGTTTTGTATGGATTAGTTTAGCGTGACCTTTTTTGCATAAAGAATTCTAAGTAGAACAAAATACACGCTGGATGCACATTGAGTTGGTTTTAGGTATTGGCAGGCATGGAGCTGCTGTCATCAGTTGTGATTTAATGTGTTTCAGGCTGTGGACAGGCTCAGAGCTGGAGGTTTGGCGCTGGAGGCCGTGACAGCAGCTCTTATAGAGCTAGAGGTGATGGTGAATCACAACACACCAGTAGGACTGAATAGAAGCTCTGTACAGAAGAAAAGTAGAAAACATATGAGGGAACGTTTCAGGTATTAATTGGAAAGTTTGGAAGTCAGATTCAACAATCTACAAAAATGTTTTTTTATATCTTGAATTGGCTTTTGTTTGTGACCCTGGACCACAAAATCAGTCATAACAGTCCAATCAACCTAGGCTGGTTTTAGCTGTTGTTTCAGCAGGGAGGAAATTTACAAAATATCTTAATGGAACATGATCTTTGTTGAATAACCTAATGATTTTTTTGCATAAAATGAGAACAAATGATCATTTTAACCTGTCAATGTCATGTCCTTTCATAATTGTTTATTATTTTCTAAATATTTCTATGTTCTAGCTTTGTTTTCATTTGAGGTTTAATAATTTTACTACGTTTCAGTTAATTGTGACAAAACATTTGTAATTTTCATTTAAGTTCAGTTTTAGCCTTAATTAATTTATGAAAATTCGGTTGGATATAATAATGCTGATGCCAGTTTATCAGCTGAAGACACGTTTTGCATGCCCTTGTAAAGTCTGTACCTCACAGCCTTGTTTTCATCTGCATAAAATTCAGCATGGAGTCTGTCCTGACTAAGATCTATAACAGACTACACAGACAATCTACACACATTTTTATGTTTCCAGTCTTTAAAATATCAAGGTTAATGCTTCTTTACAGGACTCACCATTCACCAATGCGGGTACCGGTTCCAACCTAAACCTCTCTGGTGAGATTGAGTGTGATGCCAGCATCATGGACGGGAAGTCCTTAAACTATGGAGCTGTTGGAGCCTTGAGTGGTGAGTGCTTTTAAAAATGTTAACAAAGCTGGCACTTTTCATCATGTGTAAAAGTGCTCTTTGAATTACAAACGAAAGAAATAAAAGCCCATTTTTACCCTTCTCAACCTTAAATTGGAATGTGGCTAAATACATTTTGCACAATAAAGAATGAAAGGTTAAAAGACTTTTTTTTTTTTTTTTTTTTTATTTAGATAGCAAATGTACATGTTATAAATATGTAACTAACTTGTGCTTTTAGCCTTTTTATCATTTGAAACAAGCGCAAAATAGGATTGGTATTACCCCATTATCCTGTTGCTATGTTTGCTAAAACAAGCAAAACATAAAACATCATCTATTTTGACATTGATATTAATGCAGTGTTGTTTCAGAATTCTTTTTTGGTGCAGTGAACTAAAATGAACTGCATTATTGTAAAACGGACACGCATGAGAAAGCCAAATAGTTTCTTTTACCATATTTAAAGCTGTCTTGAGGGAAAGTGATACTAATGCTGGTTTTTCTATCAGGAATCAAGAACCCGGTGCTGGTAGCCAGAAGACTATTAAGTGAAACTCAGAAGGGGAAGCTATCAGCTGGCAGGATCCCTCCTTGGTGAGCCGAGCTCTCTGATGTTGGCTTTCTGGCTATGGTAGACCTATATAGATGGACTAACATACTGTATTGCTGCCTAATGCCTCGTTCAGACTATTAGCCACTTCTTATGCTGCATGTCACTAGAGGCCGGCGATGAGGTAACTTGGGGACGTTCTCATTACTGGTTTCTTAGTAATGTCATTGTTGACGAAGTTTCTTACTGCTAAATACAAACATTTTGGAGGCAAATGACTGAATATAATATAAATATATACCGAGGCCATACATGCAAACAAAAATGAATGAGAAAAAGAGAGTACTTTTTTCCATTGCGTACGGTTATCTATGGCAAAAACGCAAATGCCTTCATCACTGCTGGAGCTGAAAGGAGTACTATCTTCTTTCCTATTGGCTGTTGCTCACGAAAGTCGCTGTTCATTTGCATAAAGTTGAAAATTCGGAACTTTGTCGCGTCGCGACCAGCTCTCCATTGAAATGAATGGGATCGTGTCGCTGCTTGTCACGTTTAGTGTGAACGGGGCTTAATGGGAAATACGTTTGTAAATCAAGTAACATAAGAATATCAGTTGCAGTATACACAGATTACACTATTATAAATGAACCTAATGCAGCCAGACTGAACAAACTTTGTGCATGGCAGAACATTCTGGTATTCAGACAAATGTAGCAAGTTTATTGTCTTGGCTATAAGAAATAAGTACCATTCATAGAATAAAACCTATTAAGGGGACCAGAATATTTACTCAAGCCACATTTATTGACACCAAGACAGCATTTAAAATAGCATTTTTTTAAAGTGTATTTTATTTAGAGCTGCAAAACAAAAAAATAGCTTACATACTACTGTACATGTGTACTATATAAATATATGTAATAATTTAAATAATGTGTTGATTTCTAATTTCTAGTTTTCAACATATTTTTGTAGCATTTTTTTCAGGATAATTTCAGGAAGAGAAAGTTCAAAAGAACAGCATTTATTTGAAATGGAACTTTGAAAAACTGTGAAGTTGTTCTTACAAATAAATCGCATCTTTACTTTGTCAGTTTTCTAGTGGGGAAAGGAGCAGAACAGTGGGCCATCAGTCATGGCATCCCAGCATGCCCTACAGAGAAGATGACCACCAGTGAGTACCAGACCACCCAGAATCCTCTTTCAGCTTCTGCTGTGTGCTTGACTGCAGCAATTAAAAAAAGGTTTATGTACATATAATAAAGTTTAGGACATCTTTGGATTAGAGGTCTTCATGGGTCCAAAAATTCATACCTGAACCTGAAGTGACCCGTAAATGTGCTGGACAGAACCGTCCCGGACCCGTATTTTATTTTAAAGTGGTACCCTAACCGTGAAGACCCGAGAAACACCTTAAATGTACTAGTTGGACCCAAACCCGACTGGAAGACACATACCCGACTGTAC
Source organism: Enteromius unitaeniatus (assembly GCA_032359435.1). Classification (NCBI taxonomy): domain Eukaryota; kingdom Metazoa; phylum Chordata; class Actinopteri; order Cypriniformes; family Cyprinidae; genus Enteromius; species Enteromius unitaeniatus. The sequence goes on from JAUMHI010000054.1 coordinate 15,996,567, forward strand.
CTGATCGGCACATATTGCACAGAAAACTACTATTAACAACTATTAATAAGTTGCAAAGAAAAAAAAAAAGCTCCTTACAAAGCTCCTTAATTGCTCTTTATAACATTAAACTGCAATTAAGGCTGTTCTCTCTTGCCTTAATCTGCTATTCCAGCTGTAATGCTCCACTCTCGGTTATGGTCGGTGTCTAATGCAACACTTTTTTTCTCCATCTTAAGTCAACTTTGACTGTTTTAACCTTTAGAACTACAATAACGGTACTTTTTGTAGGTTGTAAAAGATTATTTATTTATTTAAAAACCGCACAGAATAATGCACTTTACTGTGTGCATGTTCAATAAAAGTCACTTCTCCAGTAAGATAAAACAATACAAAACATATGTTTAGAGCTCCACCTACGGCACCTAGTGGTCATCTTATGAAACTTAAAGGAGGAATTCAAGCATATAGCACGAGACTTAAATAGCTTATTCGTCCATATTTTCTATCATCACTGTGCTCTCTGAGCCAAGCCTGACCAAAAATGTTAAATATAACAAGACCCAGACCCAGCTGACCAACGGGTCTCGGGTCCTCTGTGAAGAGCTCTACTTTGGATATTAGAAATTGATAAACGAAATGACATTATTTCGCTTTATTAGGGCAAACAGGAAATTAATACAAGACGAGTACTTTTTTTTTTTTTTTTTTTAGTAAATGTCTCTCATAAAAGAGTTTTAAAGTCAAATGAAAGGTCTTGTGTGAGATACCCTTCAATCTGTCCAGGTTCCTTTTAATAGAAGAGCTTGTGGTTTGTTCTGTTATATAATGTAATGAGGTCTGAGGTGGAGTTTTAACCTGTTACACACACTGACACTGACGGTGTTACTGTAAGAAGTTTTTAATGCACGCCTAATATTATTCTCTCAATTATTAATTATATGAATGTATTATTAGACAAGAAATGTTTATACTGAGGAAATAGTTTTTTTATGCTAGTAAGACCTGTTTTAGTGTGTGAACATTCAGCTGCTGCTCCTCATTGACTTGCATAGTGTATTTTCCATACTATGTATATAGCACTTGTATTTCCTTCAGGGAATAAAAATCTAGTGTGTATTGTCCTTTTACTCAGGTTGTATTAAAATATACTAGATGAGGAATAGCTGGAAAGTTTTCTATGTTAAAGCTTTTTACCAAAACCACTGCCTTTTATCTCAGTTTTGAGTCTTTGACAGTTGCACATAATAATTTCATTGAATAATGATTGGCAAGAAGGCATGAGATCTCATCTGCTGGATTATTTTTAAATCATTGACTGTGTTATTTTTACCAGCTCTAATTGCATTCCGTTGATTTTCTCAAAATGATTTAACTGTGCCCATTTCATTGATTCATTTTCTTTGATTAAGAGATTTTCACAGGAGTGGAATGCAGTGCTTGGTAAACAATGGCTTCCATACTTTAATAGAGGACTCCATGCCGAATCCCAGTGTGTGTGTGCATCAGATTGAGATAGAGTGTGTGTTGTCAGCGTTGGAAATTGTCTGATGCCAAAACCATGACCTCACTCCAACACATGTCCCATTATTTAGGGAGACTTTGAGGATTTCAACCACATTTCCACCAACAGACTGATTTATTATGTGAATAAAGGCTCCCTCGCCAAACACACACCCTTGCTGCACTATGTTATCATGAAGGATAATACTAATAATCAAAGCAATAAGGCCACAGAAGCAAAGCAGTTGTCAGCATTTAGTGGGTCCTGGCAAACACTCACACACACACACACACACACACACACTGTTGTTTGGCAGTAGAGTAATATCTGTTATTGACTGTCACACCTTTTTCAACACTTTACAGAATTCAGTTTGTCAGGCTACAAGAGGAACAAAAGGAAGATGGAGCTGGCGGAGCAGGTTGAGACGAAGAGGAAAAGACAATTGTGTGGACATGTGAGTGAATCTAAATCACTGATGTCCATATTAGATATTTAGTACAAAGTTATGCAGAGAGGACCAACGAGATTTCAGTATGAGCAGGCTATCTGTCTAGTTCAGTGTTGATGTTTTTTAATCAAAGGGAAAACTTTAAAATTCAGGATATGCTGTTGACTTTTGGCATAGGCGCTCTCCCTGATTAAAAAAAGACGAAGTAAATATGCAAGTTTCTGCAAGTAAATGCTTCATGATCTATAGGTTTCCACCCTCCCATTCAGTTTAGCACATTTAATTAGGTCTAAACACAGTGCAGCAGAAGCATTTGCTCTGACATTATTACTCGACTGATAACAGGATCTGCATCTGTTCAGTCCTCTAATTCAAAACCACCGCGTATAACCAGAGGAGGAAACCCGTCGGGTAATGACGACCTTGAAGGGGGGTGTGGAGACCTCAATTACTTACAATCACAGGAAACACATTTACGTATACTTACTGCACTGCTGACATGGCACTGCACACAAGGAATTTGACTTGGGTGACACAGTTCTCTGACGATCTTTTGTAGCTTCTTGTCACTGACCTGAAAAGAACGAGTTCACAAGGTAGATGTGAACAGATCGACTTGGAAAAGATCTTTTTAGTTATTTAATTTGGGTGCTTTCAAATGCATAATTGTTTTCTTTCTAATGTGGAACTTTTGAAGAATGTTCAGCTGTTTGGATACCAACATTCTTTAAAACGTCTTTTGTGTTCAGTAGAAGAAAGAAATGTATGCAGGTTTGGAACAGCTTGAGATTGAGTAAATAATAAGATCTCTTTGAGTTTAATGACCCTGCATGAACCATTTATATCTTATTTTAAAGAAACTAAAAATCACAGGTTTTCATGACTGGGGCCTCGTGGATGATACAGGAGTTTTAAGACAGGAGTTTCAATGTCACTTGAGACCATGACGCTTCAGCACCACGTCCACCCTGCCGGCCGATCTCCCGTGCCCACATCTTGAAGTTATTTCACCGAATTATTTCCTGTAATGTGCTTGAACATGTTAGCATCTCTCCTACTTTTTTGGTAGGTTTTCAAGGAAGCGATTTGACAGGTACACATGGAATGCAGGTGTCGAGGGAAAATGGTTTCCAGCGCAGATCCGTCCACGATGTGATGCTTGTGTGGTCCCGATGAGAAAGCGAAACGTGGGTCACTCCAGGGTCATTAGTTGCAAATTACAGTGTCTGAAAATGTGGGCGAAAATGTTATTCGACAAGAAAGACAAATACGTTGCGGTCTAACTTTGCTTGGTGTATGCGGTATTCATGTTCGGTGTTCGAACCTTGTATGGTTTGTTTTAAAGATAGCATCGGTTTGAAGTAAGTGATTGCTGTTGGCTCTGTCTGCATGAATGATCTGTGCCTCTGGGATGCCACATGGTCTTTCTTCCTTCAGTTCAGTTCAGTAAAGACTTTTCTCCAGAGCTGTGCATTAAATGGTCATTAAGATAACAACACATCCCCCAGTCTCCTCTCAGGCGGCCTGTGATTTGTTTGATTTTATAAGTGCCATATTTATTGTTTTACTGGGGATGAAATGCATTTGTATCGCATGGATAGCCTGGGGTCTATGGGTTCTCGTTCATTTTTAACGCATTTAAAGTGCTTTGCAGAACTAAGATGTCATTTCTGTTATGTGGGTGGATGCACTCATGCTTTGTGGAAACATGACTTTAGCATTGAAGTTTTTTGGGGGGAAACCTGGGAATATTATGGAATCTTAGAATTTTGTGTTTTATGTCTTGCCTGGAGTTTTTGAATGCTGTTTAGACGTATAGAAGTTCACACGATGAGGGATTTTGGGAAGAAAAGTAATTACTGGATTTGCAAAAGTTCGCAAGGTTCATTGCAAGGTTTATGTCTTAGAATACTTCTGCAAAAACCACAAATAGCCAGACATAAACTTGAAAGGCAAGGTGCTTAAAAAACATTTGGGGTTAACAAAATCTATTCAGGGCATATGCCCCGGAAACCCAGCCCTAGTGCCGCCCATGTTTTCAGACTTGGAAATGTTATGGAATTTAGTGCCTTAAGTCTTAATATTTACTTCCAGTGAGTATTGTTAAATGATGGCATGACATGAAAATCTGCCTGAAAAGTGTTTATGCAGTGGAGATGATAAATCCAGTCATTTTGAGCAACTGGGAGCTTATTGGTCCAAATTTTTTATTTTCCTTTTAAAGATGAAAACATTTCAACTTCTTTCAAGTCAGTTACCAACTTGCTTTCATGACACATCAAAAATAGAGACAAAGCAGAATCATTTTTAAAGACATTAAGGTTATATAAACAGTTACCCATAAAAGAGAGGAAAATTGATGCTTCCCTTTGGAAAGGTCTGTGAGCAGATGTTGTGCTGGAGTTGATTTTGTCAGATTTATCACTGATGGTGAGATCAATAATAATGTTCTGCTTTTTTGCCTGTTCGCTCATAATTTAGAAAGTTATTGCACATAATAATCAGCCGAGGTCAGAAGATCCGTGGCCCAGTAGTGACACTCTGTTCATGGGAAGATGGAATAATAAATTATAAGTCATCCTGTCCCCTTCCGCAGTTTCTCAAGAACGGCCAATTTGTCAAACAGTTCTACAAGTCTTTCAGTCCACATCAACGCTCTTTCCAAAGTACACAGCAATCAGCAAATGAAAACAGTCCTTTAAAAATGACCACTTTACTCATTCTAAATGAAAGCACAAGGATCATTTTTCAGATGCTGATATGTAATTGGGCTTTATTTGCTCAAGTTAGATAGCGACAAGTATTACAGTTCCCAGGTTTGTCAGAAAGTTTGGTTATGGTAGCCAGCTGGGTCTGAAAGCAGCCTTCATAGACAAGACAAAAACACTGCAAGAGAAGCTATGTTCAATGTGTTTCAGTCTAGTATTATTCTGGGCTTTGGAGATGTGCCTTTTTTGCTGTTGCCAGTAACCACAGCCTCTTTGTTTCTCTCTTTTGGCCCCTGGTTTAGCATGAAGATACATTGACACTTACATTTATTTTTGATTTCACTGTGTAAATGATCTCAGGATGTTAGGCTGCATAAAAGTGCTGGTTAATTTCAGTGAGCACGTTGGGAAGTTCTAATTGAATGGCAATTTTGTGCACAGGAGAATGATTTTGGCTGCTTGGAGCCAGTAGGAGACATCATGGTGGAAGGTGAGGAGAATAACTCGGCCTGTCTGGACACGGTTGGTGCGGTCGTGGTGGATCGGGAAGGGAATGTGGCGGCTGCGGTTTCCAGCGGAGGCCTGGCCATGAAACACCCGGGTCGAGTGGGACAGGTGACCTTTGATTTGCTTCTAAGTCTGAGCATATTCTATTTAATAACGTTATACAATAAATAAGCATATCAGTGATGTAGTGATAAAAAAAAAAAAACTGTTATTAGTAAATATGCATTACTATTATTACTATAATATATTCTCAGTGTAATGAATAGTATTCACTTGTTTTATAGCATACTTTTCATAATAAAGGCCTATTCATATTAAGCAAAAAAAAAATTTTTTAATTAGCACAACAAAATTTTAAATTAACAATTGATTATTACACCACTGTTCAAAAGGTTGGGGTCTGTCTTTTATGCTCAAGGTTGCATTTGATTAAACAGAGTGAAAATCTAAGTAATTACTTAATAATTAATAATAATTAGTTATGTAAACTCTGAAATTGTAAAATATTGTGTTGGAAGTGTTGGAAACAGTTGTGCTGTTTATTATGTTGGTGGTATAACATCATTAATTTATTATAGGATACTTTGAAGAATAGAAAGCTGCATTTATTAAAAAATTTTATTATTATTATTATTATTATTTGTAACCATGTAAAAACCTTTACTGCAACCTTTGAGTAATTTGGCGCATCTTTGATAAATAAAAGTATTGATTTCTTAAAAACTAGGAGTTAACTAGGAGTTTTCCCTGAACAAGCTCTGCTACTTATTAATAGTTTGTAGGATAGTTGTTAAGTTTATAGATGGGGTGCGATTACGGGATCTAAAATATGGTAGTGTGCAGGATAAGGTATTACTATTTGATTTTTAATACTAATATACAGCTAATATGCTAGTAATATGCATGCTAAGAAACCAAATACAAAATAATGAAGAATTGATCCATAAAATATAGTGTTACCCAGAATTGTATGCTGCAAACATAAACTAATAAACGAGTTAGATGGATAATCATAAAATGTAATTTTTTTAAATTTGCTACAGCAGAGATACTCTATTTAAAATGTTTCTTTAAATGTTTCTGTGTCTCAGGCTGCTCACTATGGTTGTGGCTGCTGGGCTGAAAACGCCCGTGATGTCAGCCTTTACTCTACAGCTGTGAGTACCTCAGGTATCAAAAATACTGGAGTCATATTAGTGTGACATTACTGTACATTTACTGCTTTCTGACAGGTTTTGCACAGGTTCAGTTAACCATTAATGGGTCATTGAGTGCTTTTACATGGACCCTCTTAATGCAATTATAATGATATTTTGACAGTATTGCGATTTAAACTTGTAAACACATGTAAATGCAATATTTCGAATTTAAAAAATGCGATTATGCTCATAATCCCAGCAAGCATAATCGTATTAACATAGGTGGTCTACACTGTTTTAGTCCATTTAGAAAAACTTTTGGGCCGTTCTTGTTTGTTAAATAGCCTATAAGTTTTTGTTTTTTAAAAGTAACACTCTGCCGCACTAAACCTCACTATAATAATAAATGTGCGCTAGCCTAGCATATCCAAATGTGTTTGGAGACTGGAAGCTCCAGGACACGGGGGCATCAGTGCAAGCCCTTTTATTTTTTCAGTGGAAACAAAATAGCATTCGTTATAATTTTTTTCCTGATAAAGGTAAGATCCATCATTCGGAAGTGCAAAGGATCTACTTTAATTTGTGTGCACTGACAATATCAACAAAATGGGATTTTCTGCCTTCGTTTCTTGAACAGGAGGAAAAATGAACGAATCTCTGCAAAAGGACATGATAAATAAATCTATAGGTTTATTGTCAGTGACCCGTGTCAGTGATTCTATCATTATTTTCTTAACCTGGTATGAAATAAAAAGTGTCTCACCTCAGAAATGCGAACTATCCTGTTTTACCACATGTTATGTCGTAGTCATGTGTGTGAGATTGCCAATAACAAGTGCAGGCAAATGTATTTAATATTATTGCAAATTACAATAGGTTAAAATATGCTAGGTAATGATTATTTAGTAATAAATTGTATTGTAAAACCGTTAACGTCAGAGCTTATCGATACTTCGGCCTCTTAGAATTTAGCACCGATTAAGTACAGAGTTTCGGTACCCATCCCTAATCCTTTCCAACATCTTAATGCCATTAGCCAGTTGCTTAGTAGGGACATATTTCAAGAGCAAAAAAGATTTCCTGCTTTACTTGGGATTCCTGCTGTGAGCGGGGCCCAAGGCCGTGCACTTCATGTTTTAAACTAATGCTTTTTGTCACATGAATAAAATGAGATGCTCTGTCTTAAATTCGCTGTGCCCAAGTCAATAGGCCACAGACATGATTCGCATCTCCATACAACAAATGCAAGCACGCATGTCTATTGTGCCCATAAAGGATGTCTGGATTTCTTAAAGCAATCATGATAAAAGACAGATTTTTGTTCATGGCTAGACATGGAAGAAGACAAGACGATTGTGTTTGAATAAATGCTATAGGAGATATTATCTTCAGGTCAAGATTAAAGTAAAGATGAAATCTGTGTTTGGGTTTATATGTCGCATCACAACACGTCACTTCTTTTAATGTGCACACAGTTTATGCTTTTTGGATATAAATATCCTTTTAGCAACTAATGACAGTATTTGTTCATACATTCTTTAGCTTCTTTGCTAATTGTGCAGGACTACATTTAATATACAAAAATGGATTAAAGTTGTTTTATATTGTAATTTTTACTTTATTTTTAAATTCAGCCTTAGTGAAGATAAGAGACTTGTTTCCATAAAAAACAATCTTTCTGACCCCCAGCTTTTGAAGTGTGATGCAAATTATAAATAATTATGTGTAAAATTGTTTTATACTGTAGCTGTTTCTTATTTTGATGGGGCAGTAAGGGATTGAATTATATGTGCACATACCTGATATGGCCATGGTAAGTGCGTTACTTTGAAGTTAAATGTATTAAATGTTTAATTTATTCCATATTCTGTGCAGTAAATTTGCACTTACTTTGTTAACCACCAAGACATGGTACAAGAACTTTTTCAGCATAACTGCACCTGTAACTTAATTATAATATTTGACAAGAAACGACGTTGCTTTTAACAACCACACACCTTGTAAAAAAAGCCCTGGTTGGCTTTGAATTGTCAAACTGTAGCCTTTGTTAATATGCTTCCCCATGCCATAATCACTTACACAACTTCCAAAGAGTGTTATACTGTGATGAAGGCCATATTTCTTTTCTTTCCCTTCATCCTTTGTCCTGCGGCACCCTTGTGTGAAAGCACCTTTGCCCTGGCCTGAGCCCTTCAGTGAAAACACACCTGGCCTATTGAATAGAGACTGGGATTCATTCAAGCTTGGCATGTTGCACAGGGGTGCAGCATGTAGGACTTCCTCTGGTTAAAAGAAAAGAAGTTGCCGGGGATGTTGATCACACATGCTTTTTAGGAGATTTTGCTTGGTCTTAAGCTGCTTCGTTGTAATTGTAATTGTTGGCTTTTTCATAAAAAAAAAAATTTGATAAATGATAATAATATAAAAAAAACAAATACACACACATATATATATATATATATATATATATATATATATATATATATAATTAGTGATGTTTAGTTTGCATAACACCTATTTTTAGGACTAAAGCACTTTATTTGGTGTTTCACATTAATCTTAATGGCAATTTTCCAAGTGTTCTTATACAATTTCTCAATTTGTTTTATTGATATTGATAGAAAATATCACCCAGGCATGTTCTTGACAGGTCCCGTGAGATATACACTATTGCTTGATTCAACAGGTACGAAATATTACGAGCGCTGTTTTACATGTGTGCTCCCTGTCAACAGTTTTACTTTATAATCACACAAACTTGTGCAACAGGCACGAAACTCACATTGTGTTTTGTGCCTCTTTGTTTTTGATCGTCCGCCATTCCAAAAACAAAAGCAGAATCACACATTTTATCACCTTCTCCCCCCATGGCCATTTCTCTTTCATCCTCCTCAAAATTGAAAACGCATGGTGGTGAGGACAGGCCGTTCGAGTGTGCGCTCCAGCGGTGCACCTGCTTTTCATTTCCCAACTTAAAAGGCGTTCCTATCAAAAGGAGGAGAAAAACAATCATTCTGGCTTCAAACTGACACAAAGAGCTCGCTTTCTCTCAGGTCAACCCTGTTAGTCTCTGCAGCGCTCGCTGCGGTTTCGCTGAGGGCGAAAGGCGAGCCGGTGTTGATCCCTTTCGCTACGTTTGCCCGTTTCATGCCATCTCTGGTTTGTTGTGTTTTATTTACTTTCCAGTGGAAATTGAGTTTGCACTATCATGGCACTGTTTGCTTGTTAAATTAACTGTTAACTTGTGGTATTGTTGCCAGTAATGTCCATTTCTCCAGAGAAAATGCAAGGGTTTACGGTAACTTGAAAATAGTGAGCCAACGGTGGAGCCAGTCGTTTGTTCGTTCTTTTGTTAAAACAACAAAAAAAGAAGAACAGAAAAGAAATTAGCATCTAATTGTCATGGCAACAACCCCCGCACATAGTTTTGTTGTAGTTACCTGATATTTTACGAGGCCCGCGTTTGTGTTTACAGAAACAACACGGCTATTTTCTTAAGGCTTTATGGTTTCTTAGGCTTGAGCGGTTGCCAGACGTTTTGTGTTCAAGGCATTTCTTTACTCTCCCTCCCTTTTGAAAACTGGCTGCTGTACACGTTCACCTTTGAAAGGCAAATGACTGTGACAGCCTTTAACGTCTTGACAGTGAGATTAACTTTTTTTATAAATTTTTTTAACGTTGTTCCTGTGGGGCACCTGACTTGTCAATCCATTGAATTTTATAGATACATTTTTATTATACTTAATTTTGTAGTACATATACAGTAGTTGGAATGTACAACTACATGCGGTAATGCTTTAGGTTTAGGTATAGGTTCAGGGTTAGTACCTAGGTATTGTAAAAGTGATAAATACATAAATCATGGAATGTAGAAAGAAGGTTGTGCTATATTTTATATCTACATATTATTATAGTATCATTATATATATATATATATATATATATATATATATATATACTAACAGCCAAAAGTTTGGAAACGGTAAGATTTGTAATTTTTTTAAAGATGGTTCTTTTGATCATCAAGGCTGTATTTATTTGATCAAAAGTACATGGAAAAAAATGCAGAATTTCCATTAGTCATTAACCCTGTCTAAATTGTCACATGATCCTTCAGAAATCATTCTAATATGTTGATTTATTATTAGAATTATCAATGTTGGCAAAGTTGTGATGGCAGATATTTTTTTGGAAACTGCAAAGATGTTTTTCAGGACATTTTTGATGAATAAAAAGTTATAAAGAAGAGCACTTTTGAATAGTAGTGTTTATTGTTAGAAAGGATTTCTATTTAAAATAAATGCTCTTATTTTTATCGTTTTATTTATTCCAAAATCCTAAAAAAAAAAAAAAAAAGAAAACACAGATACCAAAACATGGTATCTGTGATTTGATTTTTGAAGGATCATGTGACACTGAAGGAGTTATGATGCTGACAATTCAGCTTTGCGTCACAGAAGTTAGATTTTAATGTATATTAAACTAAGAAATGCAATAATTTTTCACAATGTTATTTTTGATCAAATAAATGCAGCCTTGATGAACATAAGAAAAATATTTAAAAAATATTAAAAATCTTACTGTTTCCAAACTTTTGACTGGTAGTATATAAGTATATATAAGAATTTGTTAAGAGTTTCTTCTTTATAGTTTCTTTTTTATATTTTTTGGGCGACGTAACTCTTTAGAGTGGTTTGTTTTGCTTAATTGTTCAAGATGATTCATAAACTCAACCTGTCTTCCATCAGTCTGACAAATCTGTTTACTATATATGCTTTTTAAAAGTATACAATACCTTTCAGTGGTTTGGTTTTAGTAAGACCTTTTTTTTTAAGGAAATACTTTTATTCAGCAAGCATGCATTAAATGACAGTAAAGACTTTCACATTATTGTGATTGGAAGATCATTCTCAGTTTCATATGCAAATGCATAAACAGCACTTTCCATTTAATATGAAAATAAAAGGCAGTTGCAATTCAGTATGACAGTAACATTTTCTGAAACACCATGAACACAGGCAGGCAAAGTGATGCAAGCAGTAAAATGTCTCAGTGCTTTTGGACCAATAAATAAGATGATGTAATTTTTTTTGTCAAATAACAATAAATACTGATTATTAAACATGGTTCTTGTCTTCTTTATTGCAGGCTCTGGAGAGCATCTGATTCGCACCATGTTGGCCAGAGAGTGCTCTACTGCCATGCAGACTGAAAATGCACACCAGGCCCTACTGGAGGCTATGCAAAACAAATTCATCAGTGAGTGACTCTCAGAGACTCTCTTTCCCTCCCTGTCACCCTGTTTTCAAGTTTCTCTCTTTCCTTCAGCAAGCTAGTGTCACTTCCTCACAGTATGAGTGAGTAAGAGCAGCTCTGAACAAAAACTGAACAACAAAATCATTAACAACTTGCTTGACTGGAAATGAGTGCAATAGAAATTCAGCAGCCGCAACGTTTTTTTTTCTATTTGTTTGGATTTGGGGATCAATAACATTCTTTTGAAAGGGCTCCACAAGTTTTTGGTTAAATCATATTTCTCTGGCCACAGTTATTTTCAGTTGCCATAAATACTCTGTTGACAGGGCATTTGAAGATGTCGCTTGCTTTCATGTTCAGAAGCTTTGCTCATTTGGTTCCCTTTCTGGGCTTGTGAAATCGGGTGACCGCTTGGATTTCTTATTGAATGTAGCACACAAAATACATGTGGGAATATTTGCTGGTTTTGGCCTGTGACCTTTATAGTTTTGTTGCACGGAAATCCACAACTGTGGGAGATACATAAATATCCAAAACAAAACAGTGGATTATTTTACTATAGGAAAAGAGAATATCAGAAAGTATTATGTATAATCTGCAAACAGGTTTTGGTTGGATCTTGCACCGTATAACTAAATCCAGTGCGATAATATTCTAGAGACATGGTGACAAATCCTAATGATTCTTAGTCAATCAGAAGAGTGTGTGGGCGGAGTCTCTCTCTGCAAGTTCATTTCTGTCTTACACTTGCAGCAAAATAGGTGTTAATAATTAAATTAGTGCTGTCAAATTATTAATTGTTTTGGTTTACATATGTTTGTATTGTGCACTTTTATTATGTATATATATAAATACACATGCATGTATATATTTAAGAAAAATGTGTTACATTTATATATTAAATATATTTATATATGGTATAATTTATATGAAAATTAATATATACATGTAAATGCATGTAAATATTTTTTATAATATATGCTGTATGTGTGTGTCTTTTAGATATACATAATAAATATATACACCGTACACAAATACATTATGTAAGCATCTTTTATTTTGGATCTGATTAATCGTGTGATTAATTGATGAAATTTGAAACATTTTGAACATTATTAAGAATACCTAGTATATGCTTTTTATTTTAAATTTTTTTGTTTTATCTAATGTATAGTAGTCACTATAGTCCCTATTGAAGTCACACAAAATAATATTTATACTCTAACTTAAATATTGTGCACAGACGTACATGAGATAATCATTAAGCTGTCAGCCACAAGTTCACAGAAATAGAAAACAGTCCAAAAATTGAATCTGTTGTTGATCAACATGTATTGCTGTCTCTGATTAATATAGAAAAAGATACCTTGCATTGCGTGTTGTCGTGTTGCCGTCTGTTTTGGCAAAATGATTCAGTTTGTGAAAATGACCAGATGATTATGCATTAAATAAGTTAAGAAGACCTGAAATATTGATCAAATTTGAAATCATTTTGATATGTGAGAACAAAGAGACTGTGGAGTACCACCATGTTTATACTATTTGACTGCAGGACGCTGTGAGTAACCAATCAGAATCAAGTGTTTCTGAAAGTTGTGTAATAAATTTTATCGAACAGTGGGGATGAAACAGAGGAAAAGAATAAAAGGCTTTTTAATGGAAAGTTGGACAAAGATCTATTTAAAGATGTCTTTTGAAGTGTGGTGTTAAGATGTGTTCTGTGTGAAGCCCATCCAGGTTTTCATTGAAGGGTTTTAATTGAGAGGTGTCATAAAAAGAGCCGTGTTCTGCGTAAACAAGCTGAACACAACACGATGTGCAAAATCAATAAACCGAGCATCCTATATGAGGTGAAATTGAAACTCTTCCCTCCTGTGGATTGATGTGTTATGCCTGAGTGCTTCAAACCTAGGTTGCGTCCAGCACTCCTTTGGTTTTGAGATGTAATCATTTGAATGGGCTCGAAGCCCGTTTTGCAGCTCAAGACCTTTTTTTTTGTTTTGTTTTGTTTTTTCCTCTTTGGAAAAGTATGCGTTTCTCAACAGAGTCCCTTTATCAGGGCTCCGTGAGGGGTTACAGAAATAACTCATTCCATCATTAACCTATTAAAGAGCGAAAAGTGGCTCTGCTCCCAATTTTTCTCATTTGGTTAATAAAACAAAAGCTTTGGAAAGAATAATTGTTTTCAGTCGTTTAGGTTGGCAGGAGAAAGTACGGAAATGTATGGCTTTTCCGCTCATTTCATTAACTTCTCAGAAAAGAGAATAACTAATAAATCATAGACCGAATCGCTGGATTTACTTAGATGCCTCCAACATTTGCTTTCATTTCTACTTCACATTTAAATAGACTGATTGTAGTGGAAAGAGGGTCATGCTTGAAATGCAGTTGGCTTGTTTGTGTTTTTAAGGTTCCCCGTTCCTGGCTGGCGAGGACTGTGTTCTGGGTGGGGTGATCGTTCTGAGGTGCTGCACATGTGGAGAAGCCCAGCGCTCTGAAGACATCCAGGCTCTGCTGGGTATATATATATGTGTGTGTGTGTAACACGATCCTTCAGAAATCATTTGATCTAAATATGCTGATTAAAAAAATAATAATTCATGCAAAATTAGTGATTTTTAAATATTTTTATTTAAAAATATTTTTAATATTATATGTAACACAAAAAGGTTTGTTTTTATAACATCGGCACAAAAATGCAGTGACGGACGATTTTTGAGGAACATCTGGGTCACTGAAGATTCCCTGAAAGCCATTCATAATGTTGTTTTTTCTTCTGATGCCTCCCTCACATTCTTGTCTAAAGATGCTGACTGTTTTTCCAGGCGTCTTTGTTTAAACATTCAGGGATAAACATGGCAGCTCCCTGCATTCACAAATAGCAGAATAAACAGGTCTCAAAGTGTGGTCTGGCCTCAGAGAATAAAGGCATTGTTATGATTACGGCTGACACTCAATGAAATAACACATTTGAGACAGATATGAAATGTACTTTTCTGTTGTGTTGATCAACTGTTCAATCTTGACTTCAATTTGAAGCCCAACTCAGAAGGCCAGTTTCAAATAGATTTTGAAAAAAGCGGTTTTCCAGATAGAAGTGTACAAAAGATATGAACGCATAAATGATACAAATACACTATTTTATTGGTTGCTCTTTTATTCACAGTGGAATTTCTATGGAGCCATACTACAGAGAGCATGTGTGTGGGATACATGTCTGCCCAGGACAGTAAAGCCAGGGTAAGAAGTTCCTGCATCAGAACTCCTCTTCACTACACAATGAACATTGACAATGAAACTTTTTTTATTTATTATTTAACTTATTTATTCATGTGTGATCAACTATAATAGCTGTGCTTTCCTTTACAGTCATCACTTTCAATGTTTGTTTGTATTGAATTATTATTAATTATAAGTCCTTATGCCCAGGAAGTGAGCAGTGGAACACAGCAAATGGCTACTAAAATACTTCTTCATTTTAGTATACTCAGTTAATGTGTTTCTGGTATATAATGGGTTGCAGCTACTTAGAAAATGAAGCTGTTCAGAATGAACTGCGCTGCTGGATTGTGACTGGTCTGATGACTCTAAGGAAACCTTGCAGCAGAAAGACACCAAGTCATTCCTGTACCATTCCAGAGACATTCCTCTCATTCCTGCATGCATTGTGCCGCTGTGTATGTGTGTGTGTGCCTGATGAGATGAAAGCCCAGAGCTGACTGGCAGCTCAACGAGATAGAACACAGTCCGCAGCTCTTGGAGTGTGTGCCGTTTTAACCGTTTCTATTCACACTAGTAGCTCGGAGCACGTCTGGAAGTGTGCATTGACCCGTTTTAGAATAGAATAGTCTTTTTCTGAACAGAGGCTCAAGTCAGTTCTTGCAGGAGCCAGTGTACTCTTTATACAGTCTATTGCCAACACAGGCTGGCTGGAAGCAGAGGCTCTCTGTTGCTTCAAGCTGTTTGGCTTTCATGCCTGGCGTTGGTGAATGTCTTCAACTAGCAAACGTAGCTCCAAAACTTCTCTGCACATTATGTTTAAATATCTGGTAACACAGTTGCTATGTTGGGGCATACTTCAGTTTCATTTTTTAATTTTAATTTAAATTTTTTCATTTAGGTTTTGTAATTTTTGTAATGAATTAATTAATTGTAAAACTGCACAGCATAAAATTATTGCTGCGTATACAGGATATTTGTGGCCATGAAACTGTGTGCACTTAGGACATGGATGAGCCTCAATGTTTGGTGCTCTGACAAACATGTTATCCAATAGATAGCCTGGAATGTGGATTAGACGTTTTTTTTTTTTCTACTAGAGCAATGGGATGGCAAGATTTCAAACCTTCCAGCTCAATTCCCAAATCCGCATGGATCATTGCTGTTGGAGAGCAACTAGTCTTCTCGTGTCCTCTGCTTCCCGCTCTGGTTGTTGACTAATCGGTGTCACTGCTCGCTTTTCTATTTTTCCACTTAGCCTCTCGAAACGAGGGATGGCACATTGTGGTTGTGAGTGAAATGGTATGCGAAAACCACAGCTGAAGCATGGTCATTGTCATAGATCTGTTTCTGCACTGCAGCCCCACTTCTGGTTTGAACATTCTGGTTTTCAGCTCTTTAACACATCATACACACATTTTTTTTTACATGGCAATTAAGAAAGAATTTTAATGGCATATTTTTGGTCTCCCAAACAAAGCTGTTTTCTGATTATATCCAACTGCTTAAATTTTTGGCTGAGTCTTGATGTCCATCTCAAGTCAGTGAATCTCTGGTTTGCCACACAGAATTGCGTCTAATCTCCAGGTTGCGTTAAGACTTTGTAATTATTTCCAGCAGTGGTAATCCCAACCACATGTGAACTATTCCAGATAAAACCGAGTAGATTGAAACATGTTCAACTTTAAAACACTGTTGTCGTATATAAGAGTAAGAAGTCAGAAATAGGGTTGATGATCAGAGGATTTACACTCTTTTATAGTTTGTTAAACTGACAAAACAATAAATACACCATCATATTTTATGTAGCATGAACTCAGGAGGATTTCAGTTTTTATTTTATTCATTACTTTTTTAAGTAAGTCACTAAATTATTTATTTTTTATATGTATATTTCATTTATGTATAATAATATTTATTTCATGTTTTATGAATTCTTATTGCTTTTTTAAACCACTGTGAAATATATTTAGACTGCCTGTAGACTTCTATTGGAGGGGAGACCTGAACCTCATAGTTGCGGACCACAATATCATGGAGACTTGGACCAATAAGCAACCACCCTGGTCACCCTGGTAACCACATAGTATAGCACTAAAAACCACTCCGAACACATTAGCAACTCCCTGTCACAACCACCCCTAGTATTGTGGTGTAGAGTTAACATCTACTGAAGAGGCATCCTAGAGGAATACAAGAATCTTTTCAGCAGTCAGAATGTATCCGATAAAAAAAATAGTTAAAGAGTGCTTTTTGCTTTGTCAGAACTCTACAGTCCAGAATATTGGAGCCATGTATTTGAACAATATAATCAGCGTGTATAAAGGAAGATTGATTTGTTCATTCAAAATTTGACAAATTCTGCAACATTCTGCTTTGAATGTTTTTGAATTCTACATTGCAGAAATAATTGAACCCTATATTTTATTTATATCATATTTTTATTTGACTTTTTTCTAAATGTAAAAGTTTTTGTTTACATAATATATGTGTGCGTATTGTGTATGTTTATTATGTATATATAAACACACACACATGCATGTATATTTTTTGAACGCATTTACATGCATATACTTATGTTATTGAAACAATTTATAAATATATATTATATATAAACAACATATTTTTCTTAAATATATGCATGCATGTGTATTTATATATACATAATAAATATACACAGTACACTCGCGGATGTGATGTAAACAAAAAAAACTTCGTTCGACAGCACTATTTTGTTTATATTTACATTTAATTTTCAAATTGTATTATTCATTTGTTTTTGATAGGTTGCTTATTATATCATTTCACCGAGCAGATTTTAGCTTTTTTTTCGTGGTGTTTTATCATTTATTTGATTTAGTTTCGAATTTTTGTTTCCTGACCTGCCAGTAATCCTCCTGAGCCTGTGCTGGGAAGTCACGCAGAGTGTGGGAGTGAGATATGGATCACTACAATAACTGACACACACCGATGTGCCGAGAGAGGTCACAGTTTTCCACTGACTTTTACCGTACGCGAGTCCTCCCGTAATGGAGCCGTGTTAGCGACAGGTGGCCCGGGGCTCTTTGGGATGATACCAATGCTTTCATTCTTCTCACACATGGACCGAGAGCTGTCTGCTTCTGGCCCCGAGGGCTGCTTATCGTGGGCGGCAGCTGCCTTTGATTATGAAGAGGACACCTCGGTCCTGCCATCTGACAGCTGTGTGATTTCCCGCCACACTCATTCTTGATCCTGTAAACACTGTTTCTCTCTCTGTTTGCCAGACTCACATATCCAGACTTCCTCCTGGGGCGGTGGCCGGACAGTCACTGGCAATCGAAGGTGGAGTTTGTCGAATCGGGACCTCGAGTGACTGAAGCGGTGTGAAATCATTTCTGCAGCAATATGTCAGCGCCTGGATCTTTATAGCAAAAGCTTGATGCTGTGTCATCGTAGAACACAATCCGAAAGGGACAAAAAGGTTGCAATATGTCTTTTCTTCCATCTTTTTTTTTCTTGCACAGATATAAACACATTTAATCAATGATTCTCGATATTATTATTTATTCAGACTTTTATGAAAACCTACCATTCTAGTTTTGCGCTCCAATCATAGGCATAGTATAGACAGTGTCATCTGTTTTACTGTCACTTGAGAGGGGGTTGGGGGGGCAGGGTTAGCAGGGTAATTTGCCTAAGTTGTCTGTTAAGAAAAGGACTTGCCAAGTGCACTTCAGGACTAGTGTACTGCTCTGGTTTTAGTGGGCTTCCAAGAAACTTAGCTTCTAGTATGTGCTGGATAAGACTTGATGCTCTATTTCTATTCTTCTCTGAAACAATATGCACCGTCCTTATTGTAAATAAGCTAAGGGTTGTCGAAACAGGGTGGCCATTAATGTAAACGGCATTTTGTTTTTTTGCTTACTTGACGTTTAATATTTCTTTAACCATTATGTTTTAATATATAGCCAAGATGCTTGTTTTGTGCTGAAGTTTAGTTTAGGGACTTATAAAAAAAGTCTGAGTGGAGATTTTTTGACGCGTGTGCTTGGTGTGATTCTGGTTGAGTTGCAAATGCATGCACAACGTGGCATACAGGATAGAATCCTTTATGAAATGACAAGAATTGCCTTTTCATTTGACTTTTTTTAAAGCTATGTATAACAGTTCAGTTGGATGAATAGTTCACCCAAGATATTGACATTTACTCACTCAGTCATGTCATTCCAAACTGTATCTTGGTCAATATTTTTTCATATAATAAGCTTTAATTCAAAAGAGCCAAAGTATAATTAAAAAAATGGTAGATATGACTTATGTGCTATGTCTTTAGAGTTTGTGTACTAGTCACATGACGCTTTCATTTGCATTTATGTCCATTTTATAGCTTGAAAGATTCAGTCCCCATTTGTTAACACAGCAAGACAGGCTAGACTAAGGTTTTTAGTGCAAAAAGGTTGTGCAGATTGGAATGGCATGAGGGTGAGGAAATTTTAGGTGAACTAAACATTTAAAGAGTGGGACTATTCTCAAATCTAATGATATGCACTGTTAAAAATAAGTTGATTTGTGGTTGTTACACTTTCACCACATTTGATGGCAGTAGGATCTCAGAAAGATCTTCTGATGAGACTAGATGCACACGCACTTTTGTCCAGCGTCATACTAAGTGCACTACTTTGACTAACTGCACTGCTCATGAGTGTACTTAGAATATGGCGCATTGCGTAATCCAAGTATGCATTTCTTTTGCGTACTGCGAGTTCACTTGACCTTGTTTGAAAGCTGCATCGTGCACTTCTGTGGTTGAGCTGTATTAACAGGTGAACAGCTTTGTGTGTTTTCTAATGCCATGTGTAGTGCTCAGGAGATGAGACCCCAAAAAGCAAGCTAAAAAAATGACTGTTAGTCCATCTTTGAAAATGCAAAATATATTTTAGGTCTGTATTTTATAATGGCAGAAAAATGAGAGGATCTCTAAAGTGTATTTATAAATTACTCTGATTCAAATATGCTGAAGGTTATTACATTGATGAGGGTTTTTCTCTTTAGTTTAAACTCTTGCAGTACTATAACAATGCAAGATATATGCTTATTTTAGTTTTAAATGATCCTGCATTTATTAATGAAATGTCTGTGAACGTTTCAAACAGCAGATTGTACTAACCTCTTGCTATTGTAATGTTCAATAAAAATGAAAAAGGGTGTGCATTTGCAGTGCCTCTTTACCTACATTTACTTAGTCGTGTTCATTTCTTTGTGCATAACTTCTTTATGTACTAATATTTTTGCAGTCTCGTGAATAAGGGCTCCAGTAAAGAAACTCAAGTCATATCATTGGCGTAAAAAATAAGTAAAATAGGTCACACAATTATTGTGGCTATCATGTGAAAATTGATGACATGCCCAGGCTTTACTTGCAATTTAGTTAATAAGCACACTTAACTGATCACTTATGGGAGTGTGAGCTTTGTGTAAAATCATGTTAATATAATTGGCTCTGGAGACAGCAAAGAACATAGTACGGTTGTAATGTTTATGAAAATGTAAAACAAAATGCATGATTAACCCGATTTGTTAGTACCTTACTTCCTGTTTCAAAAGGAACTACATCAACACAGGTAAAAAAAGAATTATCTTTGCATTCACACCGTCACTGTCATTAGAAGTGGACTCTCTTTTGTTCCACTTTCCATCAACTGTATGACTTCCTGTGTTAGAAAGCTTGTCATTTTATTTTTCTTTATTGTCTACAGTTTGTTGAGTTAATCTTTATCTGGAGGCCTACTGTTTTCACTCTTTTATTTGGTCTCCACGTCCCACGAGCCCTTGTATTCCAGACAAAAACACTGCTCTATTTGTAGCATCATATTTGTTTTTGAGGCTCTAACAGACAGCAAAAGTTCTATCCTTGTCTTCCCCCTGCCCTCCCCACATATCTTATAATCTTAACTGTGGGCTGCCGAAGATTTACAGTCTAGAAATAAATTACACACTCTACAATAACCCAGAGGTGAAAATAGAAGCTCTCCAGAGAATCTGGAGAAACAAAATAACTCGCAAATGTTTGTTTGATGTCGAATCGCGGATTTATGTTGTTTTTCAGTCAGGGTCTGGAAGGTTTGGGTTAATGGCGCTTTCCTTTAGATCCATGAGTAACAATCCTGTGGCTGTCCCATGTTGTCCTGAAATTGTTGTCCTAAGGGGTGTCTGAGGATTTAATGTCATCCCATTGTGTTTGTGGTAATGGCCACATTGACGTTAGGTTTCTTTTACAGCTTTTTAAAGAGTGATGATTTTTTTTTTCTTTAATGAATGGCTGACACAGTCTTTTGTGCTTTTTCCAGTAATGCCAATACTTACATTTGTTCTTTTTAGAGAGCTTGCGACAACATTGACGTTTTTGTACACTGTAGTAGGATGAGATAAGTCGGCTTTCTGCATGTCAATCAAATATGCAAAGGCAGATTGCGTATTGTAATCCCAGGCCTACATGAATCACGCGATCCTTCCAGTTAGTATCGAGCCTAAGTGCAGGGGGCAGTTGATTGGTTAGTCAAACCTTTAAATACAATTTAGCATTTCTGAAGTAAACGTACGCTACAATCTGTATGCCATTAAAAGCGCTTTTACTATGATTAGAACTGCAGCAAGCGTGTGTACGTTGCGTGAATTAAAGACTGCGCTGTCTATTTCTGCTGTGCTAGCAACATGTTGAATAGAATGCACCATAAACAAGTTTGAATTGCAAAGACAGAATCACAAGGTGGATTTTAGGCCAGTCAAGGAGTGAATTAGCCACTGCTTTAAAACATATATGGACATTATAACATACAAGTTAAGTAAAACGCACAAAAGCAGGCGCACAAACACATTTAGAAACGTTAAATCTTACTGAAAATGGACGGTTAAGCATTTTTTTCCATAATATATTTCTATATTTTTATTGTAAAAAAATAAAATAAAAATAAAAACGCGCTAAATATCCATTCATGTCCTGCAACGGGTAAGAAGTAATAGCTATTATCCGCCAGATTCATCATGTGACAGCTTCTTACTCAAATGAGAATGGTAAAGCCATAAGCAAGTTTGATTTTATTTATTAATTTTATTACAATAAAAAATGAGATTTGATCGTAAAAAACTATTTATTGGACAATTACTTAATTTATTAAAAAAATACTGGCTACATGGCAAAGATGTATTCCCAAACTGTTTTTCTTTTCACATTTTATAAATAAGATTAAATTATACATAAACCTTTTGTTATATAGATCTTGTGGCATGGAATAAAAAACAGAAATACATTTTTAGATTTTAAAATAGATTTTTAGAAAATTGCCTTAAAAGTCCAAATAAAGTCCTTAGCAATGCATATTACAAATTCACATTGAACTGTTGTTATATGTACAGTAGGAAATTTACAAAATATCTTTATGTAACAGGACCTTTACTTAATATCTACTAATGATTTTGGGCATAAATGAAACAATTGATCCATTATATTTGACCCATATATTGTTGGCTATTGCAACAAATATATAGCTGTGCGACTGAAGACCCAGACACCAAGTGCCACATGTGTTGTGTAAAATGTGGCATCTACACACATTTACAAATTTTTTGCACATTATTTGATTTCTTTCCTTAAAAAGAAACTGGAAACAAAGCAACAGAATTTTCTTTTTTAAGGAATGTTTAGTAGATATTTTAGTAACTCAAGAACCTAAAGACTTGTAGAGAAAGTCAGTTGTGAAGGTGTAGCCTTTATTTTTGTTCTGTTCTTGAAGATGTCCTCCACCTGTTGCTCTTTACAGAATGAGCACAAACACGATTTTACAATAAAACAGTTCACTTGAACACTTAACACAAGCATATTCCATGAGTCACTTTCCATTTCAATCCTTCATTTCAGTGGCACTTTAATGCCGTGTACGCTGTAATGTTATTTGTGAGGTTGTGGCAGTAGGGTTACGGAGGGCCCCTTCGGCTTTGAAAAGAGATACTTGGTCTTTAAGAGGTGGCAGGGCACAGAAGTGAGTGCCCCTCCACGTTCAAGGTGTATCCAATGCCTCGCGCTCAGCGAGACCTAAAACGCAAAACAGACGGCAATGCGAGTCAAGATCAAAGCGTGCGGCCGTGGCCCCGCTCGGCCTGCTGTCCACACATGCTGAGCTCTGCTGTCAGACTGAATCGCTGCCATGTGGCCTGTGTCTTTCTGCACACACCGACACACACAATAGGTAGCAACCCCTCACAGCCACCAAAAACTCTTCAATATTACACACCGTATCTGAACTGTGTGTACAGAGACACAGTCACGTACACTGAGCCTCACAGGCCGTCTTCTCTTGTTCGTGTCACACAAGGACATTCTGTGCTGGAAATAGACGGCAGACGCCCCTTCAGCGCAAAGGGAACTTTAAGTATTTTGTGAGTGGTTGATGGTGAAAGACTCTTCAGAGTCAACTTCTACCAAAAAAATGTGGTGAAATGTGCTGTAAATTATTAGTTAAGTAAAAGGTTTTTTTTTTTATAATCATTATTGTTTTATATTTTTTAATATTTAATAGTAGCCCTAGCGAGGGCAGAGCTCGGAGCGAGGCTCGGTCCCGTTGGCCACCAAAAGATGCGAAGGAAAAGGCGGAGAAGGGGAGGAGGGCGGGATCATGTGTAACTAGATACCGAGAAGAGTGAGACCATGGTATTGATGCCGAGGCGGATAAATGAAATTAGGGATAATTAATAGCTAGTGGGCAATAATACAAATGGGTACCGGCTGTGCTGACACTCAGCGTGCTCTTCCCGAAACTGTTAAAACATCCCTTCATTTGTCATTGTCGTTTTCTATTTAAGCATTTATTTCAACAAATACTGAAGTATCTGTTTAAATGATATAATGTTTATGACTGTTTACTGACAGCAGAGGTCCAGTTTTAAAGAATTGAATTCTTCCATATTTCTATCATGTTATCTGCAAGGCTGCACGCTTATGAGGTGAAAGACTGAGGTCATGGCTAAGGTCATAAGGTCATGTGTGCGTTTTCAGCCCTTCTTATATGGACAGGCCTCTCGCAAGGGTTAATCTGAGCCCCAGAGTCCTTTGAGGTGTTTGTCAGCTACTTGACCTGTTTGTTCAGCTGCGTGCCCCTCATTCCCGAACCCCTCCCCCGTTTCTGAGCACCCTGTGCCAACAAGCCTTCTCTAGGTCAGGCATCAGGCCAGGTAATACGCCACTGACAGCAGAACTCTCCCTATGAGCCCAGGCATTCAAGCTAGTCCTGGCAGTCCAGGTCAGCTATTCCAGGTTCCACGCAGCACGAGCTGCCTTCTAATTAAGCCCGCCAAGCAGCCGCGGCCCTTGCGGCATTGCGGGCCAGACACTTCCTGAAATGTGCTACACCACCCATAAAGTGCCAGCACTGAGAGAAAGAGTGCAGAAGCGAATTGGATTTGCTCTAAAAACAACCTCGCTTGAAACCACTGATCTACACCTCTCACCAGAGCAGGGAGAATAACACCAGAAGAGGTGGTCAGCTGCGCTGTGGGATTTCTTATATAAAAGCCAAAGAGTGGTTTTGCATCATTGCGAAATATTTTGGACCTGAGTGCTGGTGTTTTTGTTTTTTTTTGTGCAATGATCTAACCATTACTTTGAGAGATACTGACGTGTAAAAAAAAATCTATGTACATTTTTTAATAACCTTTCATGTAGTGTGTAACAGTGAATGAAAACATCCTTAAAGTTTTAAATCTGCATAAATATTGTCTCTCAGAGGCGACTCTGAATCATTGAAGCGAGTGGATTTTAAAACAAATCCTAAGCTGTTTCATGTTGACGTCAAAATTAAACATTAGCATATTTTTTGGGCTTTGTTGGGCTTTTCGCATTGGTTTAAATGAAAATGCAAAATTCATTCATATATATATATATATATATATATATATATATATAGTTGCAATTAGTTTCTGTAATTACATTTATAAACCTACCCATACCGTATCATACCCATAACCCACCTCAATAGCAGCAAAAGAACACAATAAGTACATTGTAATAATTTTTTGATGCAAGTACATAATAGTTAAGGCCACCTAATATAATTTTTACCTAATCACCTAATATAGATTTTGATTTTGCATGCATTTCTTGTAGAACTTTCTTGAAGAATGTAGGCCTTGCTGTTCAATGCAATTGAAAAATAATAATCTAACCACTACTGTCATTAAGGGTTTAAGATAACACCCCAATCCTGAAACGCCATCCAGTGTACAGCACCTGTGAAGCCAGACGTCTGTTATTAGGAAGCCAGAAGCAAGAGTGGAGCTGTAAATAGAAGTGGTGCAACTTCTGGAAGGACGTGTGGATGGTGTGCGAGAGTGAGAGATAGAGTTGGTATGGGGCAGGACCTGCCACCGCTCTAACACAGGCCTGATGTTTTAAAATAAAGCAGGCTGTTGGCTTTGATGTTGAGGGGCCTCTAAAGGAGACGGTCTGATTCAATAAAGATCACTGCTGCTTATCCCGCTCCATGCTGTAAGCTTAGCCTTCACTCCGAAATGCTTTTATGAAGGTGAGATGGGAGAAGACCATGAGAATTCACTTGATACTAATAGCAGATGTACGTTAAACCCGCTTGATCGTTGTCCTGCTGAACGTGTCTTCTGGAGCTGGAGATGTGGTTGTGCTCAGTGTCACCCGGCTCTGGGCTCTGTGATCAAGTTTGACGTGTTAGGGCTTTTATGTACAATCATTTGACTTACTCTGAACATGCATCAAAAATCAACCACACCTGCCAGGCACCAAATGCAGCGAGATGGTAGGCACTATCTTAACATAATTGAGCTGTTGTTGGATTTGCAAAAATGACTTAATTTTGAAAGCAGCAGTAAGAATGTTGAGAACTACACGTTAGTGATGTTTTGCATTGGATGCATTGCTTATTTATTCATGAATGTGTTTATGAATTATATTACATCCATACAATTAAATATATTTGTGAATGTTTTTTTGTCACGTTTAGTATTTTTGGCATATTTTATTTTTGAAAATTTTATATAAAGATTTTATACGTTTTTATTTCAAATATAATTTTTATAAAAGCAATTAAATACTTAAAATTAATTAAAATGCTTAATGAAGCATTAAACAGTAAAGACTTTGTTGAATTATATTTTTTTAATGCTGTTCTTTTTGAGCTTTATTATTAATTATAGAAAAAACTTATCAAAGAATCCACAAATATATAGCTTGATGTTATTGTTTCCAACATTGATGATAATTTGAATTCTTCAGCATCAAATCGGTATATTAGAATGATTTCTGATCGTGTGACACTGAAGATTGGAGTATTGACTGCTGAAAATCCAGTTTTGCAGTACAAGAATAAATAAAATCGTAAAATATATAAAACAGGTATTTTGAATTGTAATAACAATTCATAATAATACTGGTTTTACTGTTGATTTAAAAAAAAACAAAAAAACAATTTTTCAAATATGTTTTACCGACCTCAGATGACAGTTTAACATTCAATGAAAAGTAAAAATATGGATTGTTAAATAATCTTTTTGCTTTACTTTCTGGATATAGGTTACAAATACAAAGAATATCTATTTATGTCACCTAGGATTGGTCTAACACGAAACACTGAAAACATTAATACAAACATCTGAAGAGATGCTCGGAGGTTTCAACGTTGGCCCTAGGAATCTGTTCATGTGATTGCGTGATCATAGTCAGAGAAATTACTGAGGAATTTAAGAATATGAGCAAGCTTGCACATTTTTTAAGCCCCATTTAAAGAGGAGGGAAGAGTATTTTGCATCAGACATCAAAAGCTGAGCTTAGGCCTGTTCCTGGATAGAGTTAATAGGAGTCTTGTGGAATGGCTTAAAGTGTTTAATATCTAAGGACTGTGATACAATGTGAAAGACTCTTTGACCTCTACAGATCATCTCCTGTGAATTTAACACATTGAAAGTCAGCGACAATTGACGTTTAATGTGACATGGACTATTTATTTAGCACTCAAAATGTGTCCATACATCTATATGCACAACCCCTACCATCGACACATAACTAGGACTCAATAAATACTTTGCAAAGATTATGCAGGACTGTTTTTAGCAAAAACAGGAGAAGTGATACAACAGGACGTAGTATAAGAACTCTGTTCAACCAACCAGACAAATATATGCTTGTTTACACAGGAACCTGAATATTATATCCGATGTCCTTATATCTGTCCAAGAATCCTGAGGTGAGGGTTTTTCAACTGCATGTTGGCCGTAATATAAGCATGCAAAAAGACATGAATCTCTCTCTGTCAGCTGATCATTGGTGGGGTGATTCCTGATATGACTTCCCTTTAGTTTTCCCTTTTACTCCTTATAAAAAAATCTGATAGCCCAAGTAATACAGACAAACAATACAAATTCTTTCCATGAAAACAGTCAAACCAGAGATTCTAAGGGAAACCGTATGAAGGTCTTCTGTGCTTGTCGTTGGCTGTGCCGTCTGTTTCTCAGTTCAAACACACAGCCGCTTTTCAAAACGTGTTCTGCTTCTGTTTTAGAAGGTTCATAGCATCATCTCAGCTCAGAACTCTCTGGCCTCCTCGAACTGTTTGTAGTAGTCTTCATCCTGAGGGTTCTCTGCACATTTCTGTCCGTTATTGGGAGGTCGAGCCTGGTTGTAGCGGCTCCAGTCGCCCTTGCAGATGATCCATGGTAGGATGTCTACTTTGTAGTGCAGGTCGGCGGAGAACTCCGTGCTGATGAGGTTGGGCGTCCCGGCCCCTTTGCCTCGGGTGATGAGCTTCATGCTGTCGTCGTAGCAGCAGTGCTGGGCCGCCAGCGTGGTGGATTCCAGCGTAAGCATTGAGCGGATGCAATAGCGAGCGGTGGGTTTGTAGATCTCCAGCTTCTCCTTTGGTCCGCTGGCGTCCTTCCAGCGGAAATTGCGCCTTGTGATGGGGTCGTGGACATCTGCGGTGCTGTAAGCCACCTCGGTTGGGTACAAGCAGGGGCAGCTGGGTAGGTCACTGGCCACTTTGCTCATGTATTTCTTGAGGAATTCGCTCTTGCAGTTCATCCAACGCTCACAGCTGTCTGTATCTGGGGAGGAGTAACCAACATGTTGTTATGTATTTGTATGCATTGTACCTTTTGTATGCATTGGTTTGCTTGCTTTTTAGTGACCAGTTAACCAGGTGGTCTTAAATTATAACTTACCAACTCCAAAGAGTTCTGTTGCATTAAACTCTTCCGTGCCGGCGAGAAGACTGACTTCTGTCGCTGCCGTCTTAAAAGCATCTTCAATCCCTGCAAATAAGAAAGTGGATTACTCAGTGCCATTCATTTTAAAGATGGCAATTGTTTTGGTGACATGTGCCATTTAGTAATCTAGGAACAGGCAGTTGCTTGTATGGCTTACAAAGGATGGTCCAAGGAAAGGTTTTCTTACCTGGACAGCTGGGCATGTCACATGTCCGTGACTCTGTGGCTGTGCAGGCGTAGCCGCATGACCTGGTCCGCTTCTGGTTGCCATTTCCACAGGATACGCTGCATGGCGACCAACCACTCCAGTCCCCGTCACCATCAATGTAGTCTATAATAGAGTGACAAATATATAAATATGTCACACATTCACTGGCACTTGACTGCTATGACATGATCTGAAGTACAGGTTGGGTTGTGCTCCTGTCCCACTGAGCAGATTCTGATTCAGACCGTATGTTTCAAATACCTGAGGCACTCAAACTCGGCCTGCTGGTCTATACCATTAGCATACCTCTCTAATTGGCTCATACACATGGGATTGGGTAAATGAATGAGCCAAGTCTGCATACTTAAGCCAACTTCCAACCAGCCAACTGTTTTTTAAACAACATAAAAGTACATTTATGTACTACTCTTACATTCACTGATGAGGGGCAACCAAAACAGTAGCTGAAGTACTGAGGTGGAGTGTTCTAGAATGCCGTTCTCTGACATTCCCATAATTTTATGGGCTTTAATACTGTTTTATATCTTTACAATGGGCGTTTACAGTGAGTCTGCTGGACACAAAAAACATCTGCTCTTGCTGGATTAACATGAAGCCAACCTAAGACTAACTGTTTAGAAGGATAATCTAAATGAAAACTAAGTAAAGCACAGCGAAAATTTTAATAATAACAATGTATCTGTTTAACATTATTTATTATTATTATTAATCTAATAAATGCTCTAAAATATATCAAATTGAGCTTCTGAAATTCTTTATTAATTATTAATATTATTATTATTATTAATAATAATAATAATAATAATAATAATAATCTGATACTAAAAAAGTTTATGCTAAATATATAAATTGTGCCTAGGAAATTCTTTACATTATTATTATTATTATTATTCATCTAATAATATAAATAATTATGTTTTAAAATATATCAATTTTGGCTTGGAAGTTCTTTACAAAATTATTATTATTATAATCATCAGTATAATATGTATAGGCTCTGAAATATATAAACTATGGCTAGAAAAATTCTTTACAAAAACATATAAATAAATTATTTCGAATTAAACAAAAATATTTATTGTTATTATTATTTATAGATTATATATTATGTTAATGACATTTTTGTAAAGAAAATGTTTTATGTATTATTTTAATTATTTTTTTATAAATTATATATATATATATATATATATATATATACACATTTTTTCTTTCTTTCATTCTTTCTTTCTTTCTTTCTTTCTCAGCTCAATCAGATAATGAAAGGCAGCCAAACCAAGGGTGGATCCTTTGAAAAAGCTAAATTATAAGGAAGTTTTGATTTATTTAACATTTCTTTTGGTTATTACATAATTTCAAACTTTTCTGGTAGTGTACACACACACACAAACACTAACCAAGCAAGCAACCACAATCTATCCTTTGCCCCTGATGAGAGAAAAACAAAGACTTTTGGTCTTAAAAAGACAACATTACTTTCAGCGCCGTCAAGCTGCATGGTCACAGTCGAGTGCGGGCCAACTCACAGGCAACAACATGTCTGAAACCCACACGAGCCACAGTCCCCCACACGCCGCTAATGGAAACGAATAAGCCAATCAAAAGCAGATACGGCAAACCCTCAGGAATGAGTCACGGCCGCAATAGACCGTGTGTTAGTCATGAGTAGAATTTATAAGGAGAATTTTTTACTTGGATTTGGTATTACCTTAACAGATTGATAAAAGATAGTTCCTCTAGAGCAAAAGGGTTTAGGCAAGTGGTGACAGGGTAAGAATGCGTTTGACAGGAAGTGCAGTCTCTGACAGCAGCACACATTCACTCATTTAACTCACTTTACCAAAAGAGACAGAGAGAGAGCTATTAGAGCAGACGAACAGATGCTCTGGATTCTCTCTCCTGCTTTGATGTTCAGGAGTGTTTTCTGTCACGGAGACAGACTCTGCCACACAGGAATCTCTCTCCTACAGGAGATCTACGTAAGAAGCACTGTCCTTGTTATAGTGACAGCATAAATCATCTGACGAGCAAATGACAGATTCCATCTCCTCACGGCAGAGCCATATTTATGTTTTGCAGAGCCCTTCATTAACACAATAACTCCATAACACACACTTATCTACAACGTACCGTATTCGGTCTGGGATCTGCTTCCTGTGCCAGCAGACCCTCTTCGCTCCCAGTCTCCGAGCGGTTTGAGGAAGTTGCTGTCCTCCGTGTTGCTCTCGTAGGGGTAATCCTGTTCGTCAGGACCCTTCGGAGTGGACACAGAGGACGAGGAAGACGAACGCTGCCACCAGTTCCTCCAGTTAGGAGCTGCCCAGCCAGGTTTGTTTTCTTTGCGTATTCCCTTCTCTGGCTCCGAACCTTCCAGGCTGTCCACAACTTCTATGGTAACCTAAAGATGTTTAAGGGATATTAGTAGTGTTTACTGAGGCAAACATCACTGATAATTGGTTAGGGATTTAATACCTTACACGCATACACACACACACACACACACACACACACATATATATATATATATGTATATATTCATAGTTACTAAAATAATTATTTTATTTATTTTTAAATATTACTTTATTCAGCAAGAAAGCAAAGAGTTTAAAAGTAACAGTAAAGATTCATAAAGACACACAAAACATTTATTATATTTTGCACAAAAAATATTACGCAGTCTAACCATTTTCAACATTAATCATTGATCATACATCTTGAGCACACAAAGAATGATTTCTGAAGGATCACATGACATTGAAAACTGTAGTAACAGCTTGTGAAAAATGTGCTTTATTAATAAAATAAAATAAAGATATTTTGAATTGCAAAAATATTTCCAAATATTAAAACTTTTTTTACTGTATGTTTGATATTTCCATTAATTATATTACTAATTTCGATATGCTTTTTATTCAAACGCACACTTACTGTATTATAAATATTAATTAAAATTATTTACAAATAAATGTATTTTAGATTATATCAATTATATATAATAAGCAAGTTACATATTCTTTTTTATTAACATGATATATGATAGTTGTAACATTTGATATCATGCTTCCAACAATTTCCTTTTGTAAGAAACATTTCAAAACAGTAATTTCATGCTGTGCTATAAAACTAAATCAAACACTGAAGTCTGCATCAGTCCCTTTTATTGCTAATCTAATTTGTTTACTTGCACATGTTGAGAATAATCTTACAGATCAAGGGTGTTTGTTGTACTGAGAGAGGGTTTTTTGTGGAACATCAAACAGTGAGGGGTGGTGTGATCTTGCGGAGGTCCAGATGGACTTTGGCTTAGGTCATGGTCATGCTCTGTGACTCGTTCTGAGACGCTGCCATTCTGCAGTGACACCCCCACCCCACTCAAACACCCCACCAGTAACACATGTGCCTCCCAGATTGGGCAAAGGGGTGGGCTTCCCCTCTCTAGCCTCTCTTTCTCTCGCTCTCTCCACCTAAACATCAAGTTCAAAGGGCCTCTCAGCCTCCTTAAGACCATGAAAGCCAGATGATGCTTTGGATCAAAGATACCCATGCCCCCCCGAGACTCACACACACACACACACACACACACTCATTCACTGCCATCTTAAGACATCGATACACTTTATCCTTTCTGCAATTCTTGGTCAAAATTCATGTTTTTCCTTCTGATGTGGGTGAAGCCTGTGGTGGATTAGTTGGTGGTCTGTGCTGTACAGGTGTGTGTGGTTACTAAGACTAAGCTAGGTGAATGTTAGTGGTTGTGTGTGTGTGTAAAGATAGAAAGCAGGGGGAACCAAAAGGCTCCCTTCCTGAAAAGAAGTGCTGATGTGCACCAAGGCTTTCTGCTACTTTCTGTTTGCCGAGATGTGCTTGGTCACCCATGTCTCCTTAAAACGTCTGTGTTTGTGCACAGCAAAGAATTATTAATAATCGTTGTCTAATACAAAGAAATATTAAATATATATATATATATATATATACCCATTACTCCAGTATTTAGTGTCAAATAATCAGAAATCATTCAGAAATCATACTAATATGCTGATTTATGCTTGATTTTTATCACTTGTGCTCAAATATTGAAAACCGGTGTGCTGCTATACATTGAAAAAATAGAAGAACAGCATTTTAATGAATTTTACTTTCATTTATTACAGTAATAAATGATAAATTTATGATTAATTCATCTTTGCTGAATAAAAGTATTAAATACTATTATGCAGCAAATATTTCCAACATTAATAATAAGAAATGTTACTTGATCTATTGATTTCTAAATGATCATGTGACAAAGAAGACTGGAGCAATGGCTTCTACTTTGCCATCACATTAATAAATTACATAGGAAAATATAGGAAAATAGAATAACGTTATTTTAAATTGCAATATTTCACAACACTGTTTTTACTGTATTTTTTTAAGACCAAGTACAATGACTAAAAAACACATTATTTGTGACACTAATGAGCATTTGATAAAGAAAAAAATGTTGTTTTTTGAGCCTCTTCCTACCTGAATGTTGGGGTTCTGCCCATTTATATCAGCTTTGGAAAGATCAGGGAAGTTCTGCAGGTCCAGCAGAAAAGCTCCAGGTCCATCTTTCTGCAGGCTGCCCCCTGTCCCGTGACTCTTAACCCACGGCTGAGACGCTGAAATATGAGGCACTCTGGGCTTTCTGTCACCTGGCCCCAACTGAACGGAGGAGCTGCTTTCTGCATTGACATTATTCTGCATAAAACAATAAAAGAAACCCTGGAAAGTATTAGATTAGTGGTTGTCGGTACTTATTAAAAATCGTTTTCAAGAGTAAGAGTAAGACAAGTCTTTATTAGTCCCAAAGGAAATTGTTTCTCCAGTGGCTGCATATTTCTACAGATTGCATATTTTAAGTTGCATTTTATTGTTTGCATTTAGCATAGTTTAGCATAGTCACAAAACTGTGACCCACCAGTGTCCTCAAAGATATTCAAGGACTTGAATCTGAGGAATGATAAATGCTAAACTGCTCAGAGTGAATCATCCCTTTGTATACAATTCTTGATTTTTTGTTGTCACAAATTCAAAAATTAATCTCAATTATCAGCTTGTTTCCACCCAGACCTTGGGAGACATGCTACAATTGATGTTAGACAAGTATATTTACACTGTGTAACTTCCCACCAAGAAAAGAACAGCGTACAGATGATAGTGGTTAAAAGTGGCTTAGGGTCTATTTACACAAATTAAGTCTCAAGCAGGAGTGCCCAATGAGTGATAGGATGGAATGGTGTTCCCTAGTTAGTCATCAATGATCATTAGTTGCTCTGGATGTTTGATAAAATTGCTTTGTCAGATGGGTTTTGACCTTGTAGACCATTGTGGCTAACCTGGTTGATGCTGGTAGACAACCTCACAAACCATCCACAATGTTCTAATCTGGTTTCTCCAGAAGAGATTGATCATCAAATCTGTTCTTTAAATCAGTGACTTCATGATATAAACTTCAACAATCGACAAGCTGACCCCAAGCATCATCATCTTTTTCTTTCCATCTGAAAGGTGCGATTGCAACCTAGACGTCTTTAACACCCCTTTAACCAGCCATATGTTCACGAAAGAGACCTTAAAGTCGAAGATCAAGGGAAACCAATACTGGTTTCATCCAGCTCAGCCCAGAACTGTTTGTTTACACTGAGAGAGATTAGAGACATTAGCAGCTCCACTCACTCAATCTCACCTCAAATGGCCTAATTACCCACAGGTGCTACATTGCTCCTTATCACCCCATAATATAAACACACACCCCACAGACTTTCAGTGGATCCTGAGAGAGCACCCACCATTTAAAGCCTGCTGAGGGACAGTTTACAAAGAAGCCTCATGAATAAGATTACTGAACCAAATCTGACCAGGTCACTGGGATTGAATAAATGTTAAATGCATAGTTTTATTATAAGCATTATTTTCTGTCTTTCTGAATTCAATAATGAAACGAGAATAAATGCAGTAAAAACAGATAATACTGACATAATACATGAGCAGCCACCAGTCTCAACAGAGCCTCAAAGCAAAACTACTGTCTGTTTTATGATGTATAAAAATGTTCTTTAGGTATTTTGAAGGGATGTTAAAGCCTGGCTCCTGTCTTCCCTCAAGAGAGGAGTTCTGGCTGCGGTCCTGCACTCTTCTACTCTAGAAATAGATATAAAACGGAGCCCATATTGCAAAATTGTTGTGAGTTTCGCTGGCTGACAAAAAAAAACGCTTTTCCCTGTCAAAGAGGGTTGTAATTGTTTTCCCTTAAGACTGCCAAGGCATGTGTTCGCTGTCACATACACACAGAGGGGGCAATTACTCCACAATTGGACAGCTATAAGTAGCTTGTAATCATGCATACTGAGCTAGACAATAAGATCAAAGGGCACCATCAATCTTTTGTCTCTCTCTCCTCCCTCTTTTTCACTCAAGCCATTTTGTTTGACTGACTGAGTGCTGTGTAAAGCTGTAGTGTAGAATGCATTTCGCTTCAGGTAAAGGGAACAAACATTGTCCAAGAGGTTTTGGCAAAGCTACTTTGAAACAGTTGTTTAAGGGGTTGCACTATAGTAAAGCTACATGAGTGTTAAGTAATGAACAGTATACTATTAAGTGTTCAATAACATGATAGTAATGCATTAAGGGTAAGGGCTGCTTCAAGATATAGTCTGCATCACTGATGCAATATTGTCATGTTTTGACAGCAAATAGACGTTAAGTTGCAAAGATGTCATGAGCATAACAACAGCGAAGGACCAATCAATCAGTCTTCCTGCTATAACAAGGCTTTTGAATTTTAAATAAGAAAATATGAAATATATCTGATATGTCCGGTTACTTAAGATTAATTTGGTGTAAATGAAGCCGTGAACAACGGTAGTGTATTTCACAGTTCCTACAAAAGCCTTTACACACTATTCTTCAAACCGTATGGGTTTCTAAATAGGAAAACAGGCACAAGGGTGACATACAAACGCCCCTGTCACATTTCTGACTACTTCCACCTCCTGCTTCCTCTTCATTCCCTTTGCTTAAGGAGCATGACAGCAATTCAATTAGAATCCACTCAGGGGGTCTTCCCAGGAGACTGGACAGGAAACGAATGCTAAACACAAAGTGCAAAAGGCTTTTCAGTGCAGCTTCTATATCATGTAATGAAATATTTGTTTTTACAACTTCTGGTAGTCAGGACAATTACCTAACCCTATTTTCATGACATTGTGAATCCTAGATTAAATGGGAAAAAGAGAGAAAAACATGGTGATAATTGATGATGTTTATGATTAAAGGTTTGCAGGTGCTGGTGGTTTTCTTAACGCATCTTCAAGATCAGTGTGGCTTAACTGGCCATCACCAGAGTCTTCTGCTTTTGACCCTCACTGCTGCCTCCAACTCTCCTCAAACCTTGATATGTTTGACACGTCCAACGTACATTCCAGACATATTTCCAACAGCCGTGTATGTCATAAACCTGTTCCCAGAAAAGTGAGTTCTGTCCCATGACTCTTTGTACGAAAAACCACAGACTTGACCTCCAGGGCTAAACTGTAAAGACTCACTCTGGATTCACTCGCTTCCTTTAGCAGCCACTGACTGTAGTAAAATCAGTAACAGACTGTTGAAATACAAACTTTTAGCTCTCAGCCTCTGAAAAGTAAAACAGCTGTTGGAGAACTACATAATAAAGTAGATATCATTTAACTGTTCACCTGAATCACATTGCTGCAAGTGTTCTTCCTAACAGACCCACCATATCTGGATGAACACATATTCATCACGGTGTTATGCCAGCGTTTGCAGACTGACAAAGGCATCTCGGTGTCATGCTAAAAATACATCAAAAAGCCAGCCGCAGGGTTTTCAATGCTCCCAACAAAGCCCTGTTGATCTCAAACCCTTCTTGACCCCTTGGTCTGGTCTCTGGGAGCATTGCACTTGCTTCATAAACAGATGGCAGAACACTTTTAGCTGAAATCTGCACAGACTCATTAAAGCCCGGTCTAATCTCGGCTAACGGCACTAAACTGAGAATGTGTTCTGTAGCCCTGAAAGTCACCCTGCTTTATTTTAATGTTGTGCAATGTATTGAACACATAGAGTCTATATTTGGCTTTCCTTTTTTAAAGCTTGGCAAATGCATGTTTGAAGTAAGAACATATTAAGAGGATGCTTGAGTGACACTGATGAACCAGTGGTGATAAACGATAGCCTGCAGCTAGTCAACTAGAGAGAAAGAGAACATCTCTGACCCTGGCTGAACCCCCAGCTCAGTTTGAATGCTATGCCAAAACTACCTGACTAGATACAAAACAGTGCTTAAATCTGTGCAACAGTACAAATAATGATGTTGTGGTTGTTTTACCATCTCAATGTATATATTCTATTTATATCTGTCTGTTTATATATTTATTACTGTTTAAGGACTTTACTTGAAATTTCCCCCACACATTTTCATTACGGTAAGGGGAAGAAATTACAAATACATAAATAATAATACAAATAAAATGAATACAAATTATATAATTTGTATATAATAAATCTGATAAAAATAAATACATGTGATGACTAAAATCTTAATGGTCTTACAATGAATTTTTCTTTTAAGCAAACTTTTTTTTTATTTTTGGAGACGTAAAAATGCGTGCTTTAAGAAAACTCACCTCCGCGACCTGTTCCGAGCTCACGGTGTCATTTCCGTGCTGCAGCGGGCTGCTCCGCAACACCGTGATGTGTAACGTCAGAAGAAGAAGTCCCAACAGCAACAGCAGCTCCGCCGCAAGCCGCACCATCCTCTTCACTCGAGCACTCTTAGGACCCTGCGCCGCCGCCGCCGCTGCTGCCGGGCTTCCGCTGCTGCCTCCTGCCGCTGCAGACACTCCGATCTCCGGATCCGCCGCGGACGAGGAGCCGCCACACCACTGCGGAGCCACCTCGGGGTCCAGAAGAGCAATTCTCACGGGAAAAAGAGTAACTGTCTAGAAATGATCTCAAAGAAGCACTCCACGTTTGAAAACTGATCAGATCAATGGGGGATCTATAACTCCTGATCCTAAAAACTGTACAATCCCGATGTCCAAAAAGAACAGGAACTACCTTTAAAAAGCAAAAATGTAAGTCCCACAAACTCCAAAGCTGTGTACCATTCCATTGAGCATCAATATGAAATGCAGAAGTAGATTGTATGTTGAGATAAGAAGTTTTACTTCTTCATTGAGGAGATACTGGAGTTGTACTTGCGCGCAGGTAAATCAGGTACATTGGCACAAGTAGCCTACGCAATTATGAGAACCTGCAGCATTCTTCTTATATTTGAAAGTGAAAATAAAACAAAACGGCAATGTCTCCAGTCCAAACCACTTCAAATCCTCGTGGTCAGTCCTTCACGTCTAAAATAAAACTTTGGGTACATTGTTGCGCTCCGGTGCACTGCGCGAAGTGCTGTCATCCTCTAGAAA
This sequence comes from Enteromius unitaeniatus, assembly GCA_032359435.1. Classification (NCBI taxonomy): domain Eukaryota; kingdom Metazoa; phylum Chordata; class Actinopteri; order Cypriniformes; family Cyprinidae; genus Enteromius; species Enteromius unitaeniatus. The sequence continues at coordinate 16,034,286 of JAUMHI010000054.1, forward strand.
TGCCACTGTGTCTTCAAGGATGAAGTGCAGTTCACCATAAGCCCATCTTCAGTGTGATGAAGATCCAAAGTTCCTCCTCTGACTAACTCATATGAGCTCTGTCTTCAGGAGGTTGTACGAGCCGCTCTTGCGCAAGAGTATCCACACACACCTTCTGCGTAAAAGCGCGCTGTCAAATAACACACGAAACTATAGCTCAGGACTCGTGTGTGTCCGTGAGAGTTCCCTTCGGTCGTTGTGTGTCTTTAGTCCAGCACAAACACAGTCAGACTCGTGCCCACGAAGCCTTTGGTGTTTTTATATCCCCCTTCTTTTGGTTTGCTGTCACCTCCCCTCCCCACCGAATTAACCCCTCGTGTCCCGTTGCACTAGTGCACTCATCTGCAGAACACGTACCAAATATCTTTTATCTGTCCTGTGTTGCTTTTCTTTGAATACAGTGGATGAGAAAAAATGAAGAGATAACATTTTTTGCAGCCCAGCATTTTAGATAAATAACTATTTTTACTAGTCACTTCAAATAAACCAATCTGTATCTTGACCACCTCTATTAAAATCATGTAACAATTTTGAAACTGTATTCAACTGATACACACATATAGCTTGGAATCTACGGAGGACACAATAGCCCACACACACAAAATAAAACATGTAAAGGCAATTTTAATTTAAGCAAACTAATAATATTAACATTGATACATGCTGCAAGATAAAACATGCTTTTTGTAATTAGAACATCTGCTCAACTCTGTATAATTTTTGTAAATACTTGAGTGATTTAAGAGTGATTAATTCGATTTAAAACACTAATTAAAATTGATTAATGGGTCAGAGTTTGAAAAGCCCTATAAGCTTCGCCTTTGTTTGATTGATTATAGTGCTAATGAACTTATTGTATATTTTAAGTTGAAAGGTGATGTAACAATTTAAAGCTTTCTTTACCTCCTCCGAATTTCACACTTTCAGGAATGTGAGGATGAAGGGGGGGTGAGTTGTGCCATGATTTGCATTTGTTTGTTCTTCATGGGTCGTCTGAAAGCCCACATCAAAAAAAGTGTGACAAATGCTGTAGCTCTTGTCCTGAACTTGTGTATTGCGTGGCTCAAAGGATTTTGCATGTTTTCAAGAATACTTGAACTTTGAACGATGTTTGTTTGGACTGTCTATCTTCTGATTAAGCATACCAATCTGCATCGATGAAAAGGTGGTATGCAGAGCTAAATAAGTGTTGTACACTTCACATCTCTGTAGCATTTCTAAATGATCTCATTTAGTGCTATTCAGCAAGACGTAGAGAAGAAGGGAGAGGGAGAGGAATCTGGCAGGGCTCAGAATACCTTTGCAGTTAGAGTGGCACACAGTCTTGTGAGTTTCAAAGGGCGGATGAGCCAATTCGTGGGGCCCCTTTGCTGATGGTCAGTGCTTAGACAGATGTTTTCTTGGAGCAGCACATTGCTGTGTTGGTAGCAAAGGAGATGGAAGGAGACTTGACATCTGTTCTCCAGACCGGCTAGACCCTCTGACACACGGGGTGGGGGTTAACTGATGGAGAGAGGCCCATCCTGTTGCGTGTGCATGTGTATTTGTGCTCTTCTGCTGAAATGTGTGTCCGTCCTTAATTTTCCTATAAACAACAAGGATTTTTTCCCAAGCTGGGCTGTTAGAATTCCAAAATGTCAATAATCAAAGAATGAGTCTGAGTTTACGTACCTTGCAGAAGTGATAGCTCATGAGTCATCCTTCACATTTTTTAGTTGCTGGCCTTTTACGACTATGCCACACCAACATTAAGACAATAGTGAAGGCAGGATGCTGTAGTTCTCAATGAGCATTGCTTCACACCAGTGTCAGATATCCTGGACTTGGGGAAAAATGTCACTGAAAAATACCACATGCATTAAAATGCCTTCACAGTTTTACCCTACTGTGTAATGTTTGAGAGAAAAAACAAAACAAAAAAAATAAATTATATATATATATACACACACACAAACATATAAATGTTAGGACCAGTCAGGATTTTTCTTTTTTCAGCAAAGATGCATAAAATGTATCAAAAGTGGCAGTAAAGGTGCCCACAACAATATTAAGCAGCAGCACAATTGTTTTCAATGGTGATAATAATAAAAAACTGTTATGCATCAAATCAACATATTGCAATGATTTGCCAGGGATCATGTGACATGAATACTGGCAATACTGACTGCAAAAAATTCAGCTTTGCCATCAAAATAAATTACATTTTAAAATATATTAAAATAGAAGCTTAGAAGAAAAATCACAATAATATTTTAATATCTTTAATTATATTTCACAAATTTTAATTGGTATGGCGTGTATACATAAAACAAAAATTTGGTTCTAAAAAAAAAAACAAAAAAAAAACTTGAGGGGTTAAAATTGTAACAAAGTAACAAAACCTTGCTTGATGAATGTTGTTTTCTATCTGTTTACAAATGTTTTCAAGTGCAACAACAGTAACTCCCACTGTGTCCCTGAAATAGAACAAAAACGTGCATTGTCCGATGAGTCTAGTCCCAAAGACATCTCCCCAGTTTCTCACCCCAGTCTTGAGAAATCTTCATCACTATGGTGTTGGTATTCTTGAAATAACAAACATTGTTTCAAACATGAGTGAAACAAGTGCAGACTAGACCCCATCTGTCTGTAGCATTTACTATCCGTCTTGATTCCTCCCAGCATTAATCAAGTGGTTACCCCACACCTGCGGAATGTGCATCTCTCTACTAATTGCTAGTTTAAGGTAAATATTGGCTTGTGTGCAACATATTTGGCATGTTGAGTTCCAGTGTTCAGACAGAGATTTTGCGTCTCTTTCAAATGTAACAATTAAGTTTTGTCTCATTCAAAGCAGAGCGTTTGGTAAAACATGTGCAGACACTACTTTTTGTTAGAACAAATAATTTAGCAGCAAATGAAAGTCAAAGAGGTAATTACTACAGTATATGCTTTGGTGTTTACTGTGGTAAATACAGTTACTATAGAGACAGTGTGAATGTGGAGGTGGCATATCATAAAATTCTGAGCCTGATTCTTTTTAATTATTTTGATTCCTCAATGGTTCAATTAACAAAGTACTTTTGAACTTTGGAAGAGCATAACATAACATGGGACAGTAAGCTTTATGTGTTTGATTCACTAAAAAGTCAGGCTCAAAAGAGTTGTTTGTTTGGGAATCGGTTGGCCTGCATTGGTTGTATTGTATGGTATGGATTCACTTAGATTAAAAAAAACTGACTTGAGTTAATCTGAGAATTAGAGTACACCAAACTAAACTGTAACTGTAAGTTTTCTTGGTTCCCAGACTTAGATTTCTAAAGAAAACATGAGTGAAATAAAATCTAAAATCCTGCAAATGACCAGAAGAAATATGCAAACAAATGACAAAAACCTTTTCAAACTCTCCAAGCAAACATTTGATTTTCAAGAACAGTCAGCCCATAAAAGTTTTTATTATTATTATTTTAGAATTAAAAATAGTTTCCTGCACATGAAATACAAATAAATGCATATCAGTGTTAAACTGAAGGACTTGGATCCAATGTGTGAATGTTTAATGACCATGGATGAGTTGCGCTCGGTCTGTAACGCCCAGCCTTGTTCAATCTCTTTCAATCAATATAGTTGTGGATCACACAAACACACAATCCATGAGGTATTTCATCACTCCATCTTAGCAGCAGGATAAAAAAATAGGGCCACTTCAAGGGATTTCTTATCCGCAGCTAGTTTTGATGTAGGTCAGTGTTAAGGGAGGTAATTGTCTGATATATTTAGAGCAGCTTTTGATACGTTCTATAAACATGACCCCTCCCTTTTTCCCCACAATGCCCTGAGGACAAAATCATTTCAAAACATCTCAAAACTATGAAACAGCAGTTAAAAAACCCAATTAAATATAATTTTACAAAATATACATGTAAAAGTTAATGTCTCATATTAAAACACTTGAAAAAGCAATAACAAACACTGCAAAAATTCGTTCTTTTTTGTATTGAAAAAGCAGAACTGTCCTGTGTGGAATTGCAGGACGCTTTTTCTTCTAAAAACGACCAAGACATTCACACCTTGGCAGTCTCTGGACAAGCCTTTACATTCACAGTGATGACGATGACGATGAGTGATTAGCTGTCTTCCTCAAAGTCTGTTTCTTCATACAGCTCTTGCCGATAGGAAAATCTGTGACGGGAGAACTTCACCTTTATGTCGTCTCCAAGTTCATCAAGGCTCTGAAGAACCTGGAAGAACATGGAGTGAAATGTGAAGCTAAGAAAATCAAAGATTGCTATATAGAATCCTTTTTTGGGAATATGTCTGAGATGTGCATGCACTTGTGCTTTGGATTGTAAAAGGCAGGACAAAAAGACAATTCTTCAGTCCAAAAAAGCATTTCTTCATCAAAAGTACTTCATAAGATCATATTGGTCAGTTTGGGATATTTATATATGCATGTGTTTCCCAAATTAACATTATAAGTACAAAAAAAGCTTTTCTAGCTTAGATTTTTTGTCTTGTTTCCAGAAAAAAATATCTAAAAAGTATTAAATCATGAAGGATTTTCAAGAAAAATCAAGTCAAAATTATTTTAAAACAGAAAATAAATATTTAGCTTACCCCATTGGCAGAGTATTTTGTTTGTTTTAAGCAAAAACTCACTTATTTTTGACTTGTAATCTGGGGGCTGACTTCTAATTTTGGCTTGTATAGAAAATCCTTCTTGTAATAAGAATATTAGATATTTTGGCTGAAAACAAGACCGAAAAAAACTAAGCTAACCCATTTTTTTGCAGTGTGCTCACTTTAAGTTGATCTTAAAAAACACTAACAACCAAATAACTGTTAAATGTAATCATCTAAAGTCTCACATTTTTTTTTAAATTATAGTTTGGCAAAGCCTACATTCACGTTTCATTTTTCCATTATTTAGACAAAAAGGGTATATCATTTTTATACTGTCCATATATCATAACATCATTCTGGAAATATGTATCACACAGAATTTGTAGTTTAGACTTTTTAGAATTTAGTTCTTTGGAAATAAACACCTCAACACTCATTTTTATTTCATTAGACAAGTCTAACACTAATAGTGTACGAAAAAACAACAAAGAATAAATAACAGAGATAGATATGTCTGTGAGATGGTGGAATTACCTTATCGAGCATTTCTTTGGTGTGGGCAGCAGACACACAGAAGCGAGCCCTGGCCTCTGTAATGGGTGTAGCTGGGAAACCTACAACTACAACACCAATCTTCCTCTTCAACATGGCCCGTGAGAATGCCCTGTCAGCAGATGATTAACAACTTTTTGGCTTATCATCACTACGAATTTTAGTGAAGATTATACACACACATTAGCAAGTGTACTACTGCCAAGCAATCAAATGTTCTAGAATGACTTGTATCTTTTTTGCATCTTGGAAGAGCTCTTTAGTTTTGATGTCATGATTGATGGTTTAAATCAGGCAGAGGTTTTTGCGCTAATCCTGAAAGCAGTACGTGCCTTTTCCAAAGTGTTTTCTGCAATTAAGTTTCCAGACATCATTAGTACTCTTAGTGTGACAATATTCATTACAAACTGAGCCTGTGATTAGATATCGTCTTCTAGTGTATCTAGAATTTCAGGTAGAAACATTTATGCAGGGTAAAGCTGTCGAGAATCCCATTCAGAGTTTGCACTGTCTGCCACCTTTCCTCACCCTTTGAGTGAAGGGAAATCCATTGTAAACCGCACAGCTGGACTGTCATTTGCATTAGCCAAGAGGGAGAAAAGAAATGGATTGACAGGGAGAGAAAGGCAAAGGGAAAAGTATAATGGAGGAGGAAAAGATTGAGAGCGAGAGGAGGAGAGTAGGCCTCCACTTAGTCAGCAGAGACGACAGCGGCGAGAGAACAGAGCGGCGACGGAGAGTGAAAGCTGGATTTAAAAGGCCTCACAGCTGCCGTCGTCTTTGTTGGTGTGCCAGGAAGCTGTTATCTTTGGAGGAGTCTGAAACGCCTGTGCAGTGATGAGCCTCTCGCATGTCATGTTTTCTTTCTGCCTCTCTTGTTTTTTTTCCTCACCACTGATTCATGGATCAACCAGACCATCCAAGATGGCTACGGTCCAACGTCTTCTTGAAAAGGCCACATCGCCTTTGGAATGACCAGTGGAGATGACTGCAGCTTTTGTTGGGGTGTCCTCAAGCAGTCAGTACATTTTCCACACGGCATTCAAAGCGATCACCTTTGTAACCCGATGTAAGCCTGGCATTGTTGTTTCATTGCCCGATATGTGGGCACGTTCAAAGAAGGATTACTATAGTGTCCAGACAGTGGAAACTGTCCTTAATCACAAAGGAGACATGAAAAAACCTTACAGAGAAACACCATGTTTCGCAGACCCAGCAATCCAAGCTGAAGGTTTTCAAATTGGACTAAATAGGGTTTGTGTATATGCGAGTTAGAGATGCTGTAGTGTCAACAGACGCTCTTTTTGATACATGTTGTGCGAGTTGGACGTGGCCAGAATTGGTAGAATTGGCTTTAGGAGCTGCTTACCCAACTTTCCCAGGTAGATATAGCAGGAGCGGTACCACTGGAGAGTTCTGGTTGCCGTAAATGATGAAGCCCATCCCCCTCAGACGAGATCTTAAGTAGCGCGTGTTTTCAGCCAGCTGCCGAACTCTTCGCTGGCCTGTGGGGGAGATGCAGACAGAGGCGTCATGGAGGAGAATTTGTTAGCTTTCATTGGAAAAGGAGAGACATAAATGGGAGTCTACAATAAAGTAAAGGTCATGATTTACAACAGAGCAACCACAGGTCAAAAGGAAAAGTGCAAATAATCTCAAAGGGCTCCTCCACTGGGACTGCATCTGAAGGATTTGGCTGTCCTCAGGATGAGAGGGATGCAGACTATGAAAGTCTCAGTTACAGTAGGCTGATTACTAAGATGACAGTGAAACTTTATAGGCATATTTTTGCACTTGATAAAAAATAACAAGCATCAGAAAAAATACAAAAGACCAAATAGTCAGTAAAACTAAAATCAAGTGGATGGCAAAACATTGGCAGGAGTGCACATAAGAAGTGCACAGGTGCAAATGCACCACCAAAATAAAAATGTGCTGGGTAAATAAGATCAGATAAGACAAATATGCAATTCTCTCATGAGAACCAGATTGAAAAAATGTTGTGAACCCCTTTGCCATAGTCAATAACTGAAATGTACAATGGTAAATGATTTAGACGCTACTAATTGTTAACACTTCATTTCTGACTTGTTATAGACCTAGTGACAATTGCATAACCGTCATGTTAAGGCTGTCTTGGGAACTAGTCTGACTAGCAGTTAATCAAGGTATGATCAGTCTTACTTTTCAGATTCAAATTAGTACATTTGACCTTTTCTTGCACTGAAATGTATGATCATAATCAAAAAAGTAAGGCTAGCTCAAACAGTAGCACAACATTTACCAAAGGATATCATGTTCCATTTATTTGTGCATGACCTAATGAATATTCATAAACTGAATTCACATCTGAGCACCTGGCTTGCAATTGTCCACACAACCTCAAGGCTGTGACTGTAATGATTTGATCATTTATTTATGATATTTCATATAAACAAACTGTTTAAATCTGATGGTAATTTAAAAATACACTGGTAATTCTACAGTAATTTGTAGCACTTAGAGAGTCTGCGCCCACTCTGCGGTAGCATGAACGCCAAACAGACCATGTCAGGCAAACCATAGAACAAATATGTCTACAAACTAGTCCTAAAAACAGCTGGCACAGAGATTAGCCCACTTCTTTCAGTTTTTTTGACTACACTGTTTGCCTGCAAGTTTCAGAGTTGTTCTGCTTAAATATAGTTGAAAACACTGGGATAATGGCCAAGGAATTGCAACATAATGTTGTGGCATACAGCCATATCATCAGCATTTATTGCCCTTACAAAACAGTCCTAGCAATACCTTAACTTTCCTTTTTCTAGACAAACTAGAATGTATACAATTCACCCATGTTTCTGTAGGTACAATCAAAAAGAGTTTATAAATAGCTATTAGTTCCCTTTAGAATATAGGCTGATTTTATGTGAAAGACTAGGAAGGGGCCCAAAAGAGGAGACGGGAAATGACATCATCTGCTCGGCCGTTCAAATCTCAGGACTGGTCTTTTAATAGCCCCTCATTAAGACCATTAAGTAGTTAAGTGAGGCAGAGCAGGCCCATTCATAAAAAAAATACAAAAACATAGTAACAAACAAAAACAGGAAGAAAACAGAAACATATTCGAACGTTTTCATGACATTTTGAGGCTCATTTCTGTACGCTCTTCCAAACGCCTCATAATGTGTGTGTGGAGTCATTCGATGTGAAAAACAGTACCAGCTGGTTTTGTTTTGTCAGGCTGAATGGTAGACAAATTTCCTTCTTTGCCAAGACACTCTTGGCTTGTACATAGGATACAATGGATTTGGCACACAATTGGAGACTGGGGTAAACTGAGAAGCATGGACTGATGTACCATGCGGTTAGTGGTAGCTTAGCGGTTACTGCTCTGGACTAGTAATCTGAACTTCGGTGGTTCGAACCACAAAAAGATAATTCTATTAACTTTGAGCGATTGGAAACAATCAGTAGCTCAATGAACATGAATACCTTTCACTGTCTGTCTTGTTGAGTTTATGTCTGCCTCTCATTCCCTCCTCCATATTTAATTGTGTGAATCATGCAGTTCTGGGGGCTGGCCAGGTCCGCCTCCAGCACTCTTTGGCACCATGGCCAGTTTTTGGAGAACAGCATGTTTGCATACAATTACCTGTGAACCGATTGGCAGGTATTTCAAAAGGAAGTGGGCTGGAAAGCTAAGCGCAGAAGACCTTATGTCAGCAGAACGAATACGACTGCTGTTAACTTTCATTACATTAAAAACTCTTCAACAAAAAAAACTGTACACTGGTACAAATGCTAGAAACAGCAGGTGAGGCTCAGACTAAACTATTAGTTATGGACGTGATACAAGGTCAGATGTGGCAGGGGTTCTACAGCCTATCGTGTTGTACTCCGAGTGAGACAGAGCATTGTAAAGCACTCTCAGATCAGTGTGACTCATCCTCCACAGAGCTGCACATCATGCCAGTAATCACACACATGGGCGGATTGTCCAAGTCTGATATAGACATCATAGCGTTCAACAACTCAAAACAGGCAAGAGAGATTCTCTTGTTTGGGCTACAAGTTTGGGCTAGAATCACTCGTCCAACTGAAGCAAGGGAGTTTCGCTAAATAATTAAAAATGCACTATATTCATGTCTCAATCCGAATTAAAAGGTTTGATTTTGATGATTCCACAACTCTGACCTGTTTATTTTGTATTCATTTATTTTTTATTATATTTATTTTGCATATTTAATTTTTAATGGATAACCCCCCCACCCCCTTAATTTTAAGAAATGAATACTTTTCTTCAACAAAGATGTATTGAATTAAGTGACAGTAAGTAATTATATAATGTTACAAAATATTTCTATTTTAAATAAATGCTGTTCTTTTGAACTTTCTGTCCCAAAAATGTTTAAAAGTTTCCACAAAAAATAAGCAGCACAACCTTTTGACACTGATAAGAAAATGTGAATATGTAACTATATTTCACATAATTACTGATTTTTTCTGTATTCTTGATCAAATTTTGCTTTGTTGCGCATAAGCTTAAATAACAGCAGAAAAAAATTCTCACCGACCCCTTATGTGTGTGCTGAACTGTACAGTCTGTACAATTCCTTCCTATCAAGGTGTGAGCTGCAGTAAAATTAAAATGAAACATGATGTATTCTCTAAAAACATAAACATATGGATTAACACGCATCAAAAACAGAAGACAGCTTGGGAAGACGCTTTTAACATCTGGTGCCATTCCGCTGAGTCTTAATACCTAGAAATATGTGACTTTTCCTTGATTTAAAGTCTGTAAGACCTTTAAGCCAGTCCTGTATTTTATTGAAATCTGTTTTCCATGAGTAATACCCTGTATCAAAATACATTTATACTGTTATTAAATCATACAATTACCCACATTTAAGAAGTGTTGGGAGGAGAATTTCAGTGAATTCCGATATGAAAATCACTAGTTTGAAATCAACATCCTTTGACTGTTGACTTCAGTCATGTGCTTTTCTAAAATATGTTTTACAGTCTCTTTCACGATTTTATGTCTTATTATTGCTTCAGTGTCTATGCTTTGCTTTTTTTTTTTCACCAACCTTCTGTCGTTCCATCGACGCCCATGATGCATTTAATTGCCCTGATGATCTGCTCCACAATAGGTGGAGACATGGCTGTAGCGTACACCGCACTGTGTGAGTGACTCCTCAAATAATCCACTAATTCCTGCAGAAAAACACAACATGTCCACCATTAAAGAAATACTTTCACATTTTTTCAGATTTACGTCACTGAAATTTTTAGACATTCTGCCCAAAATCATGTGTCAATGTTTCACAAGCTGTGGTTATGTGTTATGGTTCAATTTACGGTTTGTAAGTTTGAACTTTTGAACACTGGGCCGGTGATCCATGAGAAGTTTATTGCACCCTAGAGCAAGATATTTAACCCCAGGTTTGTTCAGAAGAGGAAAACCTGTAAAAAGTGATTTAAAATGTCACTTAAAATGATGAGTAGTTGAACTGAAACACTGTGCTGTCCACATTACACCACTAGAGGGAGATGAAACCACACAACACACATCTAGTAATAACGGCAGCTTCTCTATTTCTAATCATTGTGTAAAATCTGTTTGTTTGTTTGTTTGTTTGCGACAGCTAATCCAGGATGTTAATTTTCAAACTATTTATATTGAAGTCCCAAAATTATATACTAACAGCAAATCAGACAATGAGGCAAACAAACACATATGGACACTAATTCAGGCTTTTCTGTACAAACTATTACAGCATTAATTCGATAAAATGACACTTTGTGTATTACAAACAAGAATTTTTGGAAATTGTGTCTGTCCTGCATCCATTATAAGGCTTCTGAGCAGAAGCCGAGGCCAATATTCAGCTCTTAATCTCTGTCCTCAGACATCTGCATCCACTGTGGAGGGGGCGAGGGGAGGGGACGCACCTCGCAGTGCACACGGGCCTCTGCATCCAGATGTGTCCTCTACTTTGAGGATGGGGGCGAGGGGGGGGTTTATCTGCAAAGCAAACATCTGCTTCCACTTAGAGTGCAAGATTTGCAGTGCTTTAGGTTCCTGGGAGCTTTGTGGAAACAGCATAAGATAAGTCATTTAAGAGAACGTGTCCGAAAATCCACCCACATCTGTGGAGCGAGGGACTGGCTGGAGCCGTTTGGCAAACCTCCCACTGCGCCTGTGTACAGTGTTCTTAATGCTGCAGAGAGCATGTGTTTTACTCTGCTGCCGTTGATATACTTTTATAAAAAAAAAAACAACAACTGTAAACCTACAGGAGAGGAACAGAAGTTTCTTTGACAAGCTGACAAGTATGACTAACAAGGTCTGCTGACTAGCTGCCATGTTTGGAAGCATCCTGTGAAAACAGGCAATTCTGATCTGCCTCATAAAATAGAGTTGGCAATCAGCCAACAGTCTCACCTTATTAAATTCTCAATATTGCATAACACATGTATGGGTTCCCTCTCTCTCTCTGTTCTCCAAAGAATGTGTAATTCAAAAAACCTGCAGTCTTTTTCATTTTTATAATCAACTGCCATGTCCGTGATGTGGTTATGAAGTGAAGTGGTCTTTTTAATGGAGTAATGAGATGAGAGAGGCGGTGTGACAGGAGCGCGAGTGACATTTGGGGAACATATGTAGTTTCACATCATGAAACAAGACCATGTGTGCGAGTTTAAAGAGATAGGAAGAAAGAATAGTGTGCACGCTGAGCCTATGTGACGCAAGTCATTTCTGTACCACAAGCGTCACCAAATGACAAACTGAATTTCTGTAAAACCTTGGGCTTTCTGCCTCAGGAACACCTGACAGTATGGTATTACATAATGCCTACCTTTTTCCCAGCTATGTACCCGCCAGCAGCCCCGAAGCTCTTAGTGAAGGTGCCCATTAGAACGTCCACTTCTTTGGGGTCCACCCCAAAATGCTCTGTAACCCCCCGACCTGTGGGTCCCACGGCACCGATGCTGTGGGCCTCGTCGAGATACAGATAAGCCTTGTACTTCTTCTTTAGTGCTAAGATCTCTGGCAACCGGACTAGAGAGCCTTCCATACTGAAACAAATCAACAAAGACATTTCAGTTAGGACGTGTTAGAAATCAGATTATGGACATAGAATGGTAACTTGTAAACGCAAGGCAAATATGGGTCTATAAATATTTTAAATTGTGTGTGTGTGTGTGTGTGTATACAATATGCTTATACATACAGTGATAATGTATATAGACAGATATGCACACACACACACACACACATATATATATATATATATTATTAATTTTAACCTTAATGTATCTTAAAAGTACAAAAATATTTTCCACCTTAATCCATACCATAGATAAATTATCTACCAACAACTTTTCATGTCTTGCAGTATTTACACTGCAAAAAATGATTTTTTTGTCTTGTTTTCAGCCAAAATATCTCAAAATTCTGAAATCAAGAAGAATTTCAAGAAGAACAAGTAGAGTCTTGTTTTTAGAAAAAAAAGAAGCTAAAATTAAGTAACTGTTTGCTTAGAACAAGCAAAATAATCTGCCAATGGGGTAAGCAAAATATTCCTATTTCAAATAGAAAACAAGATTATTTTGCTTATCCCATTGGCAGATATCCCATTTGCTTGTTTTAAGTAAAAACTCACTTAATTTTAGCTTGTTTTTCTGAAAACAAGACAGTAATTGTTTCTTGTCTAGAAAATCCTTCTTGATTTGAGAATCTTTAGATATTTTGCCTGGAAATCAGACAAAAAAATCTAGTCTTAGAAAGCACTTTTTGCAGTGATATGATGCAGTAAGGAATTCGTTAAACATAAAATGTCTCTAATTACTTCACTGAAATATGTGCCCTGAGAAATCATCTGTCGTAGTGATGGCAATAGGCACTATAAAGAGTATTATGTAGCTACCGGTACAGTGGTTGTAAGTTAATGAATCATTCATAATCTTCTATAATCATGCACAAATTTCCTATAAAGTTCGCGAACCTTCAGTGTTCACTTCAAAGCACACAGAGCACAGATTTATGCAATAAATGATCTGAGACAAAAGGTTATCGATGCTCACGAGGCTGGAAAGGGTCACACAACCATGACTGAAGACTTTGGCCTCAATAAACTTACAATCAGACAGGCAGTGTTCCAATAGGTGACATCACCCATCAGAAAACCTCAAACAAACAGGATTTTGCTTGGGCCACCAGTTATTAAATCCTACTGCTTTAGCTGTTCTCCAACAATGATAGTAAATGTATGTAGTATTGTTTAATTCACATTCTGTTGCTCTGTAAAGCACCTTGAGCTATACATGTGTAAGAAACTTCTCTATAGATGTAGTTTTTATTCATGTTCATTTGATGCAGCTTCTTACCTTAAGGCTATAGTGAAAGGAACTGACCTGTAAATGCCCTCTACCATGATGAGGATCTTCTTCCAGGCACGATGGGTACGAGGTTGACCTGAGCATATCGCCTCCTTGAGCAATTTTTCTAGACTCTGCATGTCTGTAACCAAACAAAAAAACAGGAACATTATGAGATAATGCAATAAATACACTGTCAATTGATATTTTACCCTAACCAAACAAAAAAAGCCTATTTATTTTAGTCTTCTTAAAGTATAATGAGAAAGATACACCTACTAAGTGTCTGGTTCTCAAATATGTTCTTGTACCAGTCATGTGCACCTTCAGGAATACATATGGCTGTAAAATTACATCACTAAGCTCCGTTACAAATTATAAACAACCCAGCATGTTTATAGATGCTATATTCTTCAATATACAGTTTCTAAATCCTCCTTCTTTAGAAACACCCTAGAAACACATCTCAACAGCTCAGTAGACGAATTGAAAGACCTAAATAGAATGTCTTAGATTACTAAGATCCAGAAAAAAGAAGAAGAAGGAATAGGGTCTGGTAAAAATATACTCCATATAAGTGACCCATCTCACCAAAATAAGCCTTAATAGTTTTTGTTCTTTTAGGTGTGTGCAGACTTTAATAGATCAAGGAGAACTGCAGGAATTCAGTGATCTTATAGCATAAACTTGCACGAAACAAACATTAACACAGACTATATTACATCTTACGGCGAAAAAAGCATTTCCAATAATTGTATCCTAGAGGAAAAGCTGAAAAAAGACAGAAACATTGAAAAAAACTAAACTAAATTACTATGATTAATAATGATGTTAAGTAAAACTGAGCTCTAACTGCACACTGGGATATTCAATAATGCTATTATTCATAGGCCGCGTTAAGCCCAAATGTGTATTTATAACCAGACCTGTCAACAACACAAACTGGCCAACAGATGGCAGAGTTTAACTGCAAATTTACAGACTTTGAAAGCCAATGCCGGATTAATTCTGGTCTGTGTTGCATCTGATCCCATTCTTCCCCTTTTACCCTGTTAACTCACTGCCTTCTGTACTGTCTCTATGAATAAAACGTGATAAAAAGCCCAAAGAAAAGAATGCTCCATATAGTCTCTCATTAAAGTGGCCTCATTTCAAACAGGTGGACGTATTCAGGCCAGTGAAGGCCAATGTGGACGCGGCCTGCTTTCACTATCAATGCAGTCCTGAAATACTACCCTCACCTAAACAGATCCGCCAAAGGTTTCAGGCCGAGAACAACTATACAATGGAAAACGACAAGTATTGTATGAGGACATAAATGACAAACTATGTTATGTAGTCTCTAGTTAACACAAGATGACAATGACAGTATTTGCAGCTTAGTTATATAGACTTTGAGGTAAAATAATTGTGTTTGGAAAATCCACTCACTCGCTTCAAAATATGTCTCACTGACATATACAAAACAGTAATGATCATTATTCAAAACAATGATGTGCAAATGAAACTACAAAATTCCATTCTTTTATTTTGTGTACTATTTTTACAGCTTCAGTCTTTCCCCTGAGAAGTCATCCACCTTGTATTTATGTAACAAATAAACTAAAAAAGCTAAATCAAAAGCTTAAATATTCCCGCTGTCAACAACACATTTAGGGCATTTGAACAAATCATTTTGCATTCAAATGTACTTTTTTTTTTTTTTTTTTAATGTGCAATAATTCAGAAAAACAGAGATAAATGATCCTCTTCTGCTTTTGGATATCTTTTTTTAAGCTCTTTTCCATTTCAAGTTGTGGGATTCGCAATCCTCCGAAGACAGATAAAGAATTAAAATGGCAATGTTATCATAGCGAGGTAGGTATTTGTCAACAAACATGTTCTAACAACCAAAATGCAGATGATGACTTTGTTATGCAATGCTACCATTTATTCTGTAGGTGTACATGTATCAACAGAGAAGAACATTATCCGTTTTTACCACCAGTCTCTGCAAATGCTGGCTAAACAGGTTGGCTTATCATATAATTATGAACTTTGATTCACTGATGCATTTAGGTAAATGGTTATCATTAACTCCGCTTATATCCGCTTATGCTACATCATACACCAGCATACTGACAAAACCAGAAATGAGGATCTTTGCACGGGGTCCCAAATTGAAAGTACAACTTCACATTGCTTTTTTTTTTCATTTCCTGAGGAAGCTGAACACGGCTTTAAGTTTGTACCATAATTAGCTAACCAAGTTTTTGTGTAATTTGAAAAACGATGAACTAGTGTTTCTAAACTCCTCTGTCACTTTTTATAAGACCATTTTCAGGTTAGACAGTGGTATGTGAAGGCTTTCAGGTTTCCTGTAAGGACCCACAATCAAGTATTACACTGTGTTGTCAGAGTACAATCAAGCTTTTGTTGTTCATGCATCATGTATTCTTATCCATCCTCTGGAGAAAGATGCACACTAGTTTTCCAGTAGCTACACAAGAATACCATTAACCACTATGGATTCCCTAAAGCTTTTATAAAACCCAAATATTCCTCGGTGCAGTCTAATGCTTAAGTTTAGTTCGCTAACCATCACAAACTGTGAAGAAGATTGACCTCAGCATTTACAAAGGCTGGGCCTTGAGCAGTTGCATGGATAACAGAACACCGTGTCCTGGTGTATATACATTTGAGGATATTTTGAATATGTACTCACTGTTGTGTTTGAAGACCTGAATGGTTGCCCCAGACAACCTGGCTCCCAGGATGAGGGATGTGTGATTTAGCTCATCGCTCAGAATCAGGCAGCCCTGGAAACAGACATGGTTACTGCACGGCTCTGAACATATTATGAAGCAGGAATCCATGTGTGGAATGTGTGGAATAATGTAAATGATTAAAAAGCACCATTTAAAAAAAACTTTTACAGAAAAAATGTCATACTATATTATAAAGAGTATATACAAATGCATAAAATAGAACTACAAACTATCCACCGTATTCTTAAAGTAATCATATGGGTGAGACTTCCAGTTCATTACCCAAAATAACGAGAAGAATAACAATGTGCAGTAAACAGTAAAACTGTTTGCACTACAAACCAGTGTGCTAATAATTCAGATAATACCCTAAAATATTGTAAGACACACCCATTTGCACCATCATGCAACAAAACAGCTAAAAATAGCTGGATTCAAATGAGACCAGAAGCAAGACTCATAAAATGTCCAAATGGCCATGTCCTTTTTTACATGAAGAATAAGATGGAAAGATCATTATCTTTATCTTATTCTAATTTGCACTTATTTTACGGCACTTTTTTAATTGATCTATTTCTCTTCTCTCCCTTATTTCATTCTCATTTAATTATCTGAACCCCAAGTTCAATCCTATCCCTGATAGAAAGTGATCTACTGTATCTGCAACCCAGATCCACGTCATTGTCTCTTGCAGTTATCACCAGTGAGGTGGTCCTACGTTAGTTAACCGCTTACACAAAGAATGGTAACAAAAACCATTAGAGGAGAATAGATCATTAAGTCCATCCTTATATTTATATAGTCTACAAAAAAGACAAGCATGCTTTACGAAGACTACTGGGAACACTACTGAGTAATGAAATTAATCAGTTGAGTTACATTCATGCATTTGAAAGATTTTATATAAGCATTTTACAGCGCATTGTATGATTAAATGTGTTCTCTGGGAATACAGAACCCACATACATGGTGTTACTAGGTGTCGCCATGTTTTTTTTGTTAAAGACTGGACCTTCTTAATGTTTGGATCATCTGGTGTGAACTGGATAACAAAGTCTCAATAGCTGCAGAGCAATGTCTGATTAAACAATGGTTGCTGTCATCTCCTCTTCACCTTGAGACGCCCTGAACTGACACCTCCTCCAGACGGCACAAGTTGCTGGACCAACTGCTTAACCATTTATCTTGAGGCTGCGACATCATGAAGACTTTGCTTGAGATAAAACTCCCCCCAAATGCAATCCAGCCAGTTACAATGTTTTAGCACCTCAAGACAGTCCTCTAGCCTTCTGGATCTCAACCAGATTCTGAGGTCTTCTCATCTCAGCTGATTATGACTGACCACATGATTGGACCCAGCATAAACAAACCCTAATGAGACACCACTGTCAGTTCTAACTGTGCTTTCCTATCTGATTGAGCATTATTTTAAACAAGCGTTTGTTTAGTGTGCTGGTTCATTGGGTTATTCTGTGGTGCATGAAAAACTGTTTATAGCAGCAATTAAAAGCAGACGCCCAGAGATAATAAATGAATACCACGCTTTTGAGCCCACTTCAACAGATAAAACTGAGTGATTTAAGACACGTCTAGAATAAAAAAGGCACCACTGAAGATTAATCTTTAGGCACTCACCTTTCCGACTAGTGCCGGAATGTTCATGGAATTGGTGGCGAAACCCATTCCATACGCCATGGCAGACTCCACCCCCAGGAACTCTGCCACAAGTTGCTCCAGTTTCTCATGGATACCTAAGTTGCCTATAAAAAGATAAAGAAATGTATTATTAACCTTTATCATAATGACTTTACAAGAGTTTAAGAGACTTTACACATCTCAAAATATCAGGAACACATACTCACTGCTTTCTTTAAACACAAAACCACAATTTTCAAGAAGAAAATAATTTGCGAGAAAAAGTGAGAATCTGAATCTGTTCTTGAGGAGGCTTTTGAACAAATAAAATCCACATCCACAGAGAGTTGAAGCATTCTGACAAGGGATCAACAGCAGCCCTCTTTTTTTTCACATGAATACTAAGAAATCATCATCTTTGGCTTAGCACAATGCTATGAAGGCCACAGTAGGACAGTAAAATTGCCTCACACAACCACTGACAGAAAGCACAGATATACATTTTAAGAATTCATTAGCCCACAGCCTTTCCTAGTCAGATTAGGTGCTCTAACAGCTTTGGAGAAAATTTTATTTTCCTACATGCCTCCTTCAGCTTTCAAAAAGCTCAGAGAGGGTCAGCATGGAGGAAACAAATAAGATCAGTCAGAACATGTGAGGTGAAAGGTCATTAATCACTCAGCGGGTGCCTTCAAAGACTAAAGACATAACTGCACAGATGAAATACCGCCATATTTTTGGTACATAATGTCATAAAGACAAAAATACAGATACTGTGAGATTAAATGTTACCCAAAAGTTATTACATCTAAACTAAAATATCAGAATTTAGAAGTTAAAAAAATAAATTGTCATAGTTTTTATCATTGCACATTTATGGCCACTGACTGGACAAAAACACGTTACTCAAAATATCTTCTTTTAAGCTCCACAGGAAAATGTAAGCCATACGATTTTGAAGCAACACGATGGTGAGTAACTTAACTGAGAAAATGGTGACTTTTCAATTTGTGTAGACTATTTGAATTAGGCTAGTTCTGCATCCTCTTTACTTAATAATCTAATTTTAATTCATTAACATTCTGGAATTTGAATGATATTATTACTTTATTACTAAATCATGACCAATTCCTGAACACAAATACATGCAAATATAAATGATTGTGTATTTATAGCCATGTTAACGTGCATGCTCAGCCAAAGTGCTTATGTAGGCATCATTGTCTGATCCCATGAACCCCTTCTACCCATTAAAGTAGCAAAAACACAATAATGGCCTGACCGGTAGAAATACTTGCTAAAGACATTTCCCACTGAATAAAACAGCAGACCAGAGTGGTTGTACAACACCTAGTGTTAGTCCGTGAGAAAACGCCTCTCCTTTTACATGATTCCTATAGAGAGCTTTGTACTTTAAATCACCATTGATTATTTCAGACCTCCGATCATTCCCTCTCACAGCGGCAGCTGAAGCGTGATGTGTTTGATTAAACCTGAATCAGGGCTGGGCGGCTACACTGCACTTCAATGTGATAACTGAGAAGCTCTTTCTACAGAGAAAACTCATAAGGGTCTTGACTTCTAACCAGGATATTGTAGTAGTCTAATGAAGTGAGAAATGAGAGCGAGACCCATGAAGAGCTCATTCACCTGGTGGGAGTACGTACACAAGCAGAAACTCACCATAAAACAGCAAGTTCTCAAAGCATCTTAAGCTATTTTAATTTAAATGAATGGAAACGGCTCTGAAAACTGTAATGAAGTTCAGGTTTAAATACAAATTAAGCCTTAACTACATCATCTGAAGCCAAGCGATAAGTTAGAATAAACATCAAAGTACATACACATAAATATGCATACTTTAAAATACTAACATAATATGTTTACCTATTTACATTGACATGAGACTGATGTAATAAAATAGCTTATTAATATACAATTCATGCAAATTTTACTTTTTATACCAGTGAACAGGTTTATCCACCTAAACCAGTAGTCCCAACTTTAAAAAGAAGATTTACACAACTTTGCAGCTTAAACAAAAGACACAGTTTCATGCGAAACCATTAACATGCATTTTCAAGCTTCGCATATTTGTTTTAAGCCCTCTAGAAACTGAAAATGCAAATGCATGTTTTTTTTTATTTGACATTTTTACATTTCTCCAATAAGACAAAAACAAATTTCAGACAAATTTGAATGCATCTAAGATTCTGGATTACAAGTCTCTTAAGAACCCTCAAGAGGAAGACAACTCTTGTCTAAAAGGAAACTTTTGTAGTAAACAGCATTTGCAACTTTTTGGTTGTAGAGTCATCAAAGTGAAACATTTAGCTCTTGTTATAATAATTGTGACACTTGAATGGGCCATTACTGTTCCGTACCTGAGTGCCACGTGCTGCAGCGATATTAGTGTTTGACAACTGTAACAGTGTTAAATCTATAAACACTGCATTTAAATAGTCCATGGTGACCGAAAATACACACAGACACACATTATGAAAAAATCTGAAAACACACTCCTAAAGCAGAATACCTGTAAATGATTGATGCATCCGTCTTAAAACCTGTCACCAAAAACAAACACAGATCTTATTGATCTTGCAGTCGGAACAAAAAAAAAGTGTTGTCAACTGTGACCGTAATGTTATAGTTAGAAACCTATTACCCAACATCACATGGGTTTTCTGTAAAATAGTAACCTAATGTAACTTGGGAACAGAATAACATCTTCACAAATGTCCAATTAGTAAAACATTTTAAAGCTAGAATTACTTATATGTTTTCATTTGATTAAATAGTGTAGTTATTTATACTTTTTTTAATAAATAAAATTTTTATGTAACATAATATTTTACGTTTCATATATTTAGTTTTTAAGAAACTATAATTATTTGACTCATTCTTATGTTTTGGAATTCTACAACATGATTAAAAATGCCCATCCTTAATATGCACATACATACACAGGCATCTAATTGGGAACTGCATTTTAATAAGGAGTCGTGGGGTTAGTTGTTATTGCTCATTTTAAAGAAGGCCTGCAGAAATATATCTGAAAAAGACGACAACCTCTGAGAGAGGCAAAAAAAAAAAAAAGAATCCCTCATATGAATAATGAATGATACGAAAATGACTTTACACACAAATACTTCCATGCCCCATGTTCTTCTTGTGTCTGTTTCTGATGTTGGATTTGATTTCGATTCATCAAAGTCACTTCAGATAAAAGATCTCAAATGACCTACTTTACCATAAAAATGATCTGATATCTGGTGAAACAATTATATCACTAAGAAGGGTGTGTATGTATATTGTGTAAGTGTAAGGAGAAGACAGAAAAGTAGTGACAGAGAGAGAATGTGAAAGAAAACAGTTTTACTGTCGTGTGTATTTGGCCCTATTGTGCTCACGTGATGTTTTACGGCCTTGCTAATGTCAGAACAGGTAGCGACAGTCATCAAAGCAGCTAAAGAATCTCACATATGCAACAAACCAGAATAACCAGATCTTAAGAGCATTCGTCAAACCAAAAGGTACATACAACTGTGCCTGAACAAGTCAAACCCCCATCAAGGATTTCCAGGCCATTTTACCAATGAATCTCCCTGGAAGTTGTTTGTGATTACTCAGTACGCATTTTCAAAGTTATTTTAAGAAGTCTGCACTCAATAATTTCATAATCAATGCAAGGTTTTAGAGATTAGTATTAATAAAGAATAGATATTAACTACAGCCTTCGCAAGCCTGGTAATCACAAGCCTGTTTCTCTATCACTGTGGGAACCTTAAAAAAATGACACACACCCAGATAACCATTTCACCTCCTAGCCTTAACGCAAACAACCCAGCTTTTAACCTAAAATAAACATATTTCGGCATGAAAATATGAAGAAGATCATTGTGGGTCATTTGACTAATCATGACACGTATAAAAAAGATATGTAACAGTTCAGTCAATCATCAACTTATGCTGCAAATTCAAAAACAGGTTGGGCCTTTAATAAATCACCCGGAAAAAAAGCTTGTCATGTCTATTTGTAAAGAAGGAATTCTATGAATGCTGCTCAAAGAAAAAAATGCATGTGACTGGTTAATGATGGCATTAATCGAATTAAAATAGTTACTCTAAAACTTACTTTGCTTGTTCTTAAACAAACAATGTTGGTTGCTGATGATTGCTTCTATTACTGTTGGCATGTTTCGTTTGTGGTGCAACCACACATACCTAGTTCCTGTCTTGTGCTGCAGACTCCCACCCCATACTGGCTGGTCTTCTCTGCCACAGTTTTCAGGAAGTCAACATTGTTTTCAGCGAAACCCAGGTAGTTGTAGGAGCCCATGTTTATGACGTTCTCAATTGTTCTCCCTGTTAACCTGTCAAAGAAGTAACATATTAGCCAAGTTGTTGATATGGATTTTTAATATGGCACATGCATAGATCTTTCTTGTTCAAGGTTGCAACTGAAATCAATGTGTGTAATATATGGAACAAAAAAATTTGAAATAAAAAGCTTGTTGAATTCCACTAATTGAAAAAAAAGCATTGCAATTAACAGTGCTAGCATTTTAATGCACTGCATTTTAACATGGTTGTATATTTAGGTAGTGAATAACATTTCATAAACATTTTGTTAAAATTCAGTAATCAATATTCACCTCATAAAGGTAATTTTTTTTAAATATTCGCAGTTGGTTTAATAATTCCAGCTATAATATTCATTAGGAAACTTTCGGTTAGACATTTCATTCATTTAAAGTTTTGTACAGTGGCCGAGAGCGCTCAACGATCTGGAACTTCAGAAAACCTGATGCGTCACCAACAGCCAATGAAATTCCCAGTAGCATTTCCATCAGGCAGGCGTTGATCTATTTGGTTCATAACTTTTAATAATAAAAGTTTAATACAGGATTAAAGAGAAACAATTTCTATTTTAAAAGCACAGAGATATGGCGACTGCACACAGTCTGAGCTAGGGCTGGGCGATTTGGCCTAAAATTAAATTAATCTCGATTAATTGAACATTTTAACTCGATTGCGATTAATGAGCGATTATTTTATTTATTTATTTTTTTGCCCTCATAGTTCACTGACAAATCTTGTACAGTAAATATGCTCACATAATACAAGTGAGAGATTTTTGAATGAAGGGTGCATTACTTAAAATTACTTTAAAATAATTGAAGGAAACATGCACATCTTCTATCTATGATTATTTATAAAACATCAATTGAAATTAAAACACACATTGCCTAAAACTAACTTTGTCACTTTGTTCTTATAAAAAAAAGTAAAAACAAATAAAATATTTTCAATGTTTTTCTTATTAAAAGTAGAAAATAAGCAGTATCTCTTATAAATAAAATTGTACAAATCTTGTATATCCTGTAAATAATATTTTAAACAGTGCATTTCTTGCATCTTCTGTAAACAAATATTTTAATGTGCAGTGTATCAATGTAAACAACAGATATAATGGATGTAATGGAAATAGAACTCTCCTAAACACGGTGGCATGAGGTGTTCTTAGTGATCTTGTCATGTCACCATATGAAAATGAATTTTACTCCAAGTTCTTACTAAGAAACATGAGCATGTTAACCGTCTTGTACATGCCTGGCAGCACAGGGAAAATGTGATCGCGACGCCACAGTGTACATTCGGTTGAGAGGAGAGTTTTAACGAGGTGTTTAAACCAGCTTCGCTCCACTGTAGCCAAGGGAGTCAAATCTTTGTGGAGTACAGAGACTGGAAGCGCTTAACGGAGCGGGTCACGTGACTCCACACGCGGTATTGTTTTTAAAGTGAAAGTAATCGAAATAATCGTACTGGAAAAACTTGATAGATTATAGGTTCTGAATGTCGAGTACGATTACTTTTCGATTAATTGCCCAGCCCTAATCTGAGCGCACACGAGCAATACAGGAGTGAAAGGACAGTTCGTTTGTGTGTGTTAGGCCTATTTGAGACGTTGCAGCCAGTTTTCTGCCATTACAATACTGTATTCTCATGTTCCAATAAACAGCTAGCCACATTTGCACAGGAATGAGTAAATGTATGCGGAATGTCTAATTGACAGGAGGCGGATGCGACGAGAGATCAAGACGCAGCACGTATCAGTGTATATTCAAGGACCGCAAAATAGTGCTTGTTGGCTTAAAGCAGTAACCTTTTCTGTGTTCAAAATTTGTTAAATGTAGATCATGGGTTCTGCTTTCATCTGTCTTCTCCCAAATCTCTACGGCAAACTTATAATAAGTGCTTATATTCGAAACTACAGTAGCCTGGTCAGGTGGTCAAGAATCGGCAACTAAAACACATCCTGGTCTTTACATAAGAGTTATAACTGTTTGTTTTATTGCAAGGCTTATACCTACCTGAAATTCCAGTTGTAATCATCCGAGACCCTTTCCATAACGTCAAAAACAGGACCAGGTAAACTGCATATAGGCCGGTTCCAGTTATCCCTGACTCTCATGTACAGGTTCCGTTTGTAAAAGTTTTCAAAATCTTGGTACAGGGGGACAAAGTCCTGTAATACAAGAAACTGGTTACAATATATTGTCTATAAGCACTTTTAATATAACATAACATTAGTATCTTGTGCTGTCTTCACCACAATATGCCATATTCATTAAACAAATAAGAAGCACAGCTGACACAAAATCAGCCATAAAAAGACACTGTTTGTATGTGGGTAGTTACAACCGGGTGGATGTTTCAAAACCATCTGCTCTGAGAGTCCTGAGAGACTCACCCACACCTTGTCCTTAAGTAAACTCTGCCAAAGAACAAGTGAGAGGCTAATCAGACTCCTCATTGTGCTGCCTTTATTAAACTTTAAACAGATCAGAATCCTAGTTATAGACACACAGTAGACAATAACAAAGTCGCAGCAAATTGCCGCCTGGCTTTTACAAGCTTTTGACTGCCACTCATCATTTTTTCTGGTCACTGAGGAGGTGTCTGATCTTTGCCCAACGTTTCAGATCACGCATGCAAAGCATTCTTTCAAGACACCAAGAAAGCTTAAACAAAAAACGGCATAGCATTTTTTTTGTTCTTGTTTAACACAAAGAATCCACAAAGCACACAGTCTAAAGCTTCGCTGGTGTGTGACTCAAACGGCAATCTAGAAACCCCTGTTAAACTGGAAAAGGGAGAACAGAAAAGCTGTAAGATCATTTGAGGCCACATGTAAAATTTGCTCTTAAATGCTAATGGAGTGTATAGGCCTACATATCAAGCACACTCTGTGAAATGTGCAGTGCTGAAGTAAAAACTCTTCTTTTCCGGTTCATATGTTTATTTTCATCGGATATTAATGGGAAGATGGTGCTATATCAGCATTCCTACACCAAAAAGTCTGTTGCACTCCCTTTTTTTTACTGATTATGTATATGCATTTAACAGATTACAGCTAGGTTAGAAGATTTAGAAACTGCCAATTTGGCTGAAGTGTTTCACACTGATCATGGAAAACATGCAAGCACAGTGCAGAAAATCTAGAATGTGTTACTCATATCAGCATAACACAATTTTACCATTTAAGTTTGCAAGAGGTGTGACTCCATCTGGAAGCTTACCGTTTCATAATCTTGCCAATTTAACTTCAAAAAACTCAATTTGTGTCTTTGAATAATCACATCTGATGTAATGCCACCAGCTTTGAGTTACAGTAGAAATGTGCCTGAAAGAGGCATCTTTGTGAAGGTGGCATTCTCGGCGGACAGTCTGAGAGCAGAAATAATGAACCCACTCTCCTTTGGGGTTTAATTGCGTCTTTAACCTCCCCAGCATCACCTCACACAATTCATGGAGATTTTCCGTAGTGAACAGTTTGCAAATTGTATGACATTAAAGAAAACACTTTTGTGTTGGACAGTAAATTTCTTTTGACAAATACTAATCTTTTTAAAGTTATTATTTCTAAATGTTATGTATGTAACTCTCTGAGCCTCTGCCATCTAGACACACAGAAAGTTGTTATTCTAATCCAAAAATTAGAAATAAGTTTCACCAATCCAGTGGACGTTTACATGAGTGAGGTAAACCTAAAAATATGAATACAAATACTCCCAGTGTGTATGAAAACTAGAACAAGAAATAAAATGGATAAAACTAACGTTTCTACACATGATGGTTACCACATTTTAAGAAAAATATTAGATGGATCCTACCTTTTGCGCTTCTCTCTCTTGTGCCTGATGGCACTTCTCTAAGCCAACAGCTCTTAAGAAATCCCTGAAATAGCCAAACAGGATGACAATTCCATAACCCATGTATGTTAGGACAGCCACATACATGGGGGCCTCCTCAAATGAATCTTCACCCCTAACTTGAGGTTGATGAAAACGGTCTCCTTTTCCATTTTTGAGCACCTAAAATTTAATCGACAAACATTATACCCCAGGGTTAATATGATCTTAATTTCAATTCAATAGGCAAATTACATCCAAACTACATTAAGTAAAAAATTCAATTTACAGAATTTAATAATAAATGCAACTTCTAAGTTTGCTTAAGCCACATCTTTCACAGCCCATATGAAACATGTCATTTGTAAGTGATAAATACTATATTATGTTTTATAGAAACCATAGTTAAATTAACAGACAAGCTGGGCAACCAGTGTTTTGCCTGTGGCTACGAAAACAAATTTTACAGTTAAACCAGTGACTGACGGAAGACTTCTTTCAAAGAGATTCATTAAATGAACCATCTTAACGAACCGATTCTCTGAAATGAATCGGACATCAACGCTATACCAAATAAGCCCTCTTTGGTTATACCTATACTATATCAAACCTATTATTATGTTGTAAAATGTAAAAAAGCGTCGTCTGTAAAACTTAACTACTTCAAATCCGCCTTAAGAATCACTCCTTGAATTTGAACTTTAATTTTTAAAGTAACACGTTGAACTTGACGCATTGAGCAGATGCGGTTTGACTTACCTTTTCATTTCTGTGGTATCCATTTTTCAAACTGGTGCTTTCCTGTTGTTTCGGGTCAAAATGAGACTTCAGGGCTCCATTGCATGAATGATGTTGATGTGTTCGTAACATGTTTGCGAAGCGTCAAGCTGAGGAAGGAATTATGATAGGCTATTGAACTTCTCTTCTCTGTTCCTCAGTTTAGAGAAGTGTGTTTCCGTAGAAGTGTATTTCCCTGATGTGACTTCACCATCCCAATTCATGCTCAACTGACTTTGATTTGTGTACACACAACTTTGGACCAGGAAGTATTCACGGACATCAGGGGAACGACGCGACGCAACGCGACTGGGCGCTGCCTTTGACAGGCTTGTTGAAGATAATGGTCGAGTTTCAAGTGTGAGCAGTGAAGACGCGCTTTCAAAGTCGTTCGCAATATGCCTCTTGATGGGTTTTATAATAGCACAAACAAAAAGCAAAACTAAAAGTAAAAAATGCTGCAGAGACTAAAACCGAGTTGTCAGTGGTAAAAGAGAAGCTGTTAAAAATGCATATGATGCAATCTGCCTATGACACAACCAGTTATCAAACGGCATGAAAAAATGATTTCGTTTACGAAATTTAACTGGAACAAGTAACGAGATGGATTATGGACCAGGCCTCAGTCTGTCTGCCAGGGTCTTTTATCTGTAATGCCCCTCAGAAAGAGGCACTGCAAATGTTTAATGTTAAGTATATGTTATCAAAGGTGTCATTTTTTTAAATGCATTAAACATGTGGTGTTTTCTTTAAAACAACTGTAACATTGTCTTATATTCGTGGTGCCATTTCCCCTTGTGTAGGCTAGTGTGTGTGTGTGCTGTTTATCAATTCATGTTTCTAACCTTCTCAATTTTTAGCAATTTTAAATCACAAAAAATCATTACAAATGACGTCAGTACATGTTTTTTATGTTGCACAAGGTTTCCATCTCTAAAAGATGTACTGTACATGACACAAAAATTAAATTCCATCACAAATGACAGTCATAGCGCTTAACAGGTATGAAATGGTGTTGTTAAATCCATGTAACTGTGATATTAGCCAAACAATTATAGGAAAATAGAAATTAAAACACTTTATTTTCCACTAACCTTCAAATATTTAATATTAGGACAACAACTTTGTTTAGATAAAATAGTTCCTCCAGGTAGTGTTACTTTAGTAAGCACATGGTAAATATTCATAGGATGATATTAACATTTTCATTGTATTATTTTAGTTACCCTTTCAGTCGAATCACTTCCACGTTACACATGGGAACTCGCCAGAGAGAGCAAATGCCTTTGAGCTTCATACAAAAGGCCGATGAATATTGGCGTGCACTTGATTGCGCTCAGGTGCACCTCATCACTGTGTGAGTATAAGAGGGCATGAGCGGAATGCACATGCAGACTTTCCTGCGATTCCTCATGAAAACAGAGCCCGTACTCCAAACCCCCAGTAGATGGCGATATGCACCATAGTTGGATGCCAACCGCCATAACTAAAGAAGAAGAAGAAGCACATGCAGACTTTCGCTTCAGAGCCGAAGCCTTCCTGAGCTACTTCAGGAGACCCCCTCTGCGAGTTTGGAGACCGATATGAGGAAGAGTCCTGATTTCAAAAGTTCCTGCTTTCCTGCTCTCTCGTCTGACAGCGTTTTATCTGGGCGGCTGTCAGTGGACCCTGCGGGCTGGTAGCCTTTTTAAAGGCTGGATGTGCCAGTCATCTTGCAAATCCAGCAAGCAAAGACCTTTTTGAGTGCATGGAGCTGCCGCGATAGGTCTTCTCTGGGCAACCGGGAGAAAGAGGGAATTTTTCCCACGGTTGGTGACGCGCTCTCCGGAATGTCGAGCCGATTGTGTGCTTTTGGGTGCAGGAATTCCTCACCTCTTCGGACGGGCATGATCGCTGTCTCACGTGTCTGGGTCGAGCACATGCTGAGACAGCTTTTGTGAATGGTCAATGCGTTCATTGCGAGCGTATGACCATGGCTACATTGAAGTCCCACCTCTCGCTCGCGAGACGGCTCCCCTCGCATCCTTCCCGCGGCGAGGCGCTAGGAGGATTTCCAGGTGAGCGTTCAGAATGTTCCGTCCGGGGTGAAAGCCGTGCGGACTTCCAATGCACCATGTAGTCCCGTGGTCCTCCTGGAGGAGAACACTCCCCCTGTAACAGGGCTGAGTGTGTCCTTCAGAGCGCCCCGAGAGGATGAGATGTCTTCAGCAGCATCAGAGGGTGAGTCAGTCGATCCCTCAGGTCGAGCGCGCTGTGGCGGTGCAGTGCACTCTCGCTGGCGATGTCTACTATGCCGCCAGGCAGGCTGCTACCGCCGCGCACGCGCTTGCAACGCTTCAGGTCTATCAGACTAGAGTGTTGCAGCTCCTGCACGAGAGTGGGCCGAACCAAGGGGCGATGCAGGAACTCTGCAGAGAAAGCGTGCTCTCTCGATGGCCGGCACCTGCGTCAGGCTCAGCCATTGAAGTCGCTCCTGGACCACCGTGGTGGACATCACCTGGCCAAGGGCATGCGCCACGACCTTCATCGTTTGAAGAGCAAGTTGCTTGTCCTGTATGCGCTTTGAGAAAGCGCTGCTACACTGACCGCACTCGGAGTGTCAGAACGCTCCAGCAGCTCAGATTGTGCTACTGCAGACAGCAAAAAGGGAATGCTGTCTCCAAACAGAGGTGGTTAAAGCCTTGCCTTAGGTCTGGGAGCTCACTCAGAGAGTGCTGCTTCGTCCTACACGACAGGCTCACGGTGCCTCTTAGCATAGTTAGAGCTGCAGGCTGGGCGACACCGTCACCTTCGCTAGGTTTACAGAAAAAAGACCTCTGCGTAGAGGCTGTGTCTTCTCGCGTCCTCAGGAGGACAGCAGGTGAGCCAGAGGACTGGCTGGTGCCGGCTTGCTGCAGTACTCCTACGGGAGTGCACGCCAATATTCATTGGCCTTTTGTATAAAGCTCAAAGTCATTTGGTCTCTCTGGCGAGTTCCCATATGTAACGTCTCCGTTCCCTCCTTCAGGGAACGTGGGTTAAGTTCGTTACCTAGACGTTTTTTATGTATGTTTATATAAAGAGAAAGGGAGTATTAATTAATAGTTTTATATTTCTGTTGCTTCATTTATTTATTTTTTTCTATTAAGTTTTTTCAATTTTACATATACAGGTCCTTTTCAAAAAAATTAGCATATTGTAATAAAGTTCATTATTTTCTGTAATGTACTGATAACATTACATTAGACTTTCATATATTTTAGATTCATTACACACAACTGAAGTAGTTACAAGCCTTTTATTGTTTTAATATTGATGATTTTGACATACAGCTCACGAAAACCCAAAATTCCCATCTAAAAAAATGAGCATATCATGAAAAGGTTCTCTAAACGAGCTATTAACCTAATCATCTGAATCAACTAATTAACTCTAAACACCTGC
>JAUMHI010000054.1:16064728-16077820 GCA_032359435.1 Enteromius unitaeniatus
AAAATATATGAAAGTCTAATGTTTATCAGTACATTACAGAAAATAATGAACTTTATCACAATATGCTAATTTTCTGAAAAGGACCTGTATATTATTTAAGTTAGTTGCCAAGTTTTCAGTTAGTTTCTCATTTTGTTCTTCTGCTTTTTATATTTTGTTTATTTATAGCATTATTTTTTAAGAATTAGCAGTTTTTATTTTTTTAATTATTACTAGCTTATATTATTAACAATGACAGCACCGAGGAGCTCTTGTTGTCTTTTTTCCCCTCAAGAAGTGAAAGTTCATGTGAAATCTAAATTGACTATATTTTGTTAGCTGACATTGCTTTACTACATCCAGCCAGTGTGCAGTAAAAAAAAACAAAAAAAAAACATACCCTCTATTTTCTTCATTCAATATTCTTTCTCTTAGAAATATGTCACAATGGGGATGTAAAATCGGTCACAAACTTCTGGTTCATGCTGACTTTAACTAGTAGTTTCAGAACTTTCATTCCTAACATTCTTATGTATGACTTTAACATTGCATTTTAACAGAATTTATAACAAACGTGACATGCTGTTCTTCCTGGTATCCAAGATGAGCTATCTTTGAATCTTTTGCTGCCTTCTGAATATCTACCACTCCAACTGCATTCAGCAGAATGTGGGAAGTCTCCACCACAGAACAAGAAGTCATTGTGATTACACAAATAAAGACAGTTTGAAGCCTGACTTTCCTTCCCTTGCTTTCAATGGGTTTGTGCTGTAGGATGGCCATAAAAACCCCCAAAAAACTCCGGAGTGAGTAAATGGAAGGAACAGATCCATCTAGATGGAAATGAAGAGAGAATTAGAATGGCAATGTGTGGCACTGGTAGCTGGCAGCAGCCTGCAGCTGTCTGAACCAATGCTGGACCAACTGTGGAACTGTCACTGCTAATTAACCACAGCTCCACTCTGTCTTGCTCTCCCTCTCTTTCTCTCCTCACTAAACCCTGAACCGTCCCCTCTGTCCACCTCTATCCCTCATTTCTTCACATCCAATGAGCTTCCCAATCCTCTGCCACGGACTTCATTCTGAAGGAACTGTGCTAGCCTAGATCTGTCAAGCATCATTAGCTTTATTAATATTAGCACACATTATTTATCTCATTATTTGCATGACAGGTGTTTCTATGAGCCCTCTCTATAGACCTCTAATGACAGTTAGGTTTAAAATTATTGATGCAGAGAGGCCACGTTGTTTTATTACCTTTGATATTATCTCATTGGGTATTTAACTTTTTTAAAAAGATGGTATTGTTTACTTTTATTATGTTACATTAGCTGCAGTAGGTGAACGCCTCTTTGTCAATCTAAATTAACTATGTCTAACAAACTTTTCCCACTTTTTTTAGAAATTAACATATATTTAATTGATATGAAATATTTTCCTCTACAATAATTCAGTCAAAATGCATGTCCCCCAATCCCGTCTCTGTTTTCCCTCAGTTGTTTACAAACACAAATCACGACTCACATTTCGAAAATGAATCACTCGGGAGTCGGCTCTTTTTCGCGATCTTTCAAATCAGTCTGAATTGGTTCACAATTCACTATGTGACTTTTTTTTTATCAATGTCTTGGAAAAAAAACAGGCCTCGTGTAGTGCCAATAAATACAATTTTATCTGATGACACAAAGGTAAACCAACACATGGTAAACATTTACGTTCAAACTGTTTCAAGACGCGTGTCATTTCCGACTGGTTGAATCACAAATACCGATGCCCGATTTGAGAACGAATGTTTGTTTTGTTTGTGAGTAGCTGTTCGTTTAAATCAACTAACTTAAGTATTGTGTAGTTCAAGGCAGTTGGTTACTTTCTTACTGCTTTACATATCCCCGGTTTTACATGACAAGGTTTACAAGCCATGAGACAAAAATGTAAATCTGAGCAGTTTCATCTTAAAACAAACTTCCACTGACTGATCTTAAAACATGTCAGTGCCTTTGTTTTGTCTTAAGATGCACACAAGGCATGTTCATAAAAAAATACTTAAAATGTAACCATGGTCTAATCCTGGTTTAGGCTAAAGCTAAGGCTAGGCTAAGCCCTGTGTATGAAACCAGGGGCTGTTTCATAAAACAAGATTACCAAATAAGCCAGGTTTATTTAAGTTATTCTGACGTATTGTCAGTTACTCGGATTCTAAATAAGTCAGAGTATCCATTTTAAGAAACGGGCCCCTGGCCTTCATTTTTTATGGTCTGCTTTACGACACAGTTTACCAACAAGCACAAAGATATTAGATATTAGATGAAACTTGCGGTAAGGGCACTTTCCTGCACTACAATAGGCCTATGCAATTGTAAAAAGATGTACCTTAGAGTACCATATAAATACAACTAGAGTAATAAGCATGCAGTACAATAGTATATTGAAAAACAATATTGCAGTACAATAGCACATTAAAAACACCATATATTTTAAAGCACCATTGTATTTCTATTTAATACCATTACTGTACCAGTGTCCTATTTTGAGAGAAACTTGTGGTAAATGTGCAGTAGGCCTGCATAGGTCTTTCAGAGGTGCTTTGTAGCTTAGCAGCCTACTTTGGTTCATCACAGATCATTATCTCATTTATTAATTTTCCTAACCATTAAAGTCAAAGTCACAGCATTTTCAGAATGTCCTTATTTGGCTTTTACCATGTCTTATTGGCTTTAATATCAACAGAGCTACTTTATGTAAACAGAGCTACTTTAACAGAGCTACTTTATGTGATCATGTTATGATTTTAATTGAAAATTATTCAATAAGAATTATACATTATGTGTATATGTCTTACATAATGTAAGAGTTCACATGGGCAGTGTCAATAATGTGCTTAATATGATTGGTGACTCTCTAATATTCAATTTTGTTTCACAATATTTCATAATTTTCCCACAAACTCCTAACATGCACTTTCCATTTCCATTTCCACTTCCATTTACATTTAAATTTGCATTCAGTCATTTTGCAGACGCTTTTATTCAAAGCGATTAACAAGTTTCTTATTTCCGCATCTACATTATGTATATATAATGGATTTTCAATGTGGACTAATGCCTTTGGCCAGCACCATAGGTAACTTACAATACAAATTTCTGTATTTCTGCAGTTTGATAGAATCTTTGTGATGGTTTAACAAGAATACCCGCTGAGCCACATGTCTGCCTGTTAACCAAACACTTCCTGGCAGTATTTCTTAAGCAAGGTGACATGTTAAGCAACGATAAAATAAGAAGATTATCATTTTTACGCTTCAGGAAACCTTGCTGTTTAGAGCTCTCCTGACCTCATTTTACAAGACTACATGTCTGGGTGTGTTTGTGTTTGAGGTAGATTCTTATTTTGCTAATGACTATGCAAATGAAGTTCACAACGCAGCATACATCTCCACCTAGAATAACAGATGGAAAAATCTATTCTTAATGGAAAACAGTGGGAGAGTTAATCCAGCATTCATTTAAATGTTTTGTACAAAGCCTCTTCCTTAAAAGATTCATATCAAATGAAGGCACGGCTTTCTCATTTCTTTTGATCTTGAATGAGAATGTTTTCTATTCTGTGTAACTGTGCTGTGACTCATGTTGTGTTTTTCTTCCAGATTTTGTGTTAGTGATAGTAAAATGAAATAAAATACCCTGGAAAGGTGAGCACACCTGATCTAAAAGAGCTCCTCCTCCACCTAGTGGTCAAATCAAAGAAGTAAGCCAATGACAGAATAAAGAATCAAAAGAATAAAAGTAGTCATGGAAATTAAAGTAGGCCTACATTCTTTGATTAATAGGATTTGTAATGCAGAATATTTCAAGAGCTGCACTCAATCAGATAATGGAATGAACATGTATGATAGTATGCATAAAGAAAGTGAACATGTGGATTGAAATAAGTGGCATAATGTAATTTTGTTCGTTATCATTTCAGCATCTGGTTTATTCATTGTAGGCAGTGCTTTGTCGGTGTCTCTCTGATGTTTATGGGTGATGTCCTTGCTGCTCTGTCCTAGGAGGGGCCAGAGTTAATGCAGTGCTATATTTGTGTTGACCCTCAGGGGCCATTAAATCACATAATTTCTTCATCAGCCGGGTCTGACCTGATTTTCTAGACGGCCTCCTCAAGCAATGTGGGGGAAAAAAATTAAATGGTACGGAAATGTAGATACATCCGTGTAATAGTGCATTTCATTTTTCTTTTTGCCCTGCAGAGAAAAAAATGCTATAGATAGAACTTTACTTTTACTAGTAATTTGGTTGATCATGGATTTCTTACAGTACTTTTTTTTTAAATAACTTTTTAGTTTGTTTGTCTGTGTGTGTGTGCTAGCAGAGGTTAATATTAAAGGATTTATTCACCCCAAAATGAACATTTGTTCAACCTTAGGCCATCTAAGATGCAGATGGGTTTGTTTCTTTATTGGAACACATTTGGAGAAACGTAGTTTTACATAACTTACTCAACAATGGATCATCAGCAATTAATGGGTTCTGTCAGAAGGAAGTTCAGAGAGAGAGAGAGAGCACTAACATCTAGTGAACGCATCTTGTGTTTAGAATTTTTTTGGACGGTTTTTGAACATGCCTGATCTGTGTATATTTCTTTCCTGATTCTGGAAAGTCTTTTTTCCACTGAAGAATGCACCCATTGACTGTAGAGGATCTATTGGTGAGCAAGTGGCGTTATGCTAAATGTCTCCAAATCTGTTTTGAGGAAGGAACAACCTTCACTAGATAATTAAAATACGTTGAAATTTAGGTTGCAAGTAAATGGCTGTGTACTTTAGGCCGCCATCCCTGAGGTGTTGTGAAGTGTGCAGTAAGGTCATGGCTGTTTATCCAACCTTGAATTGGACAGGTGAGCTCCAGGGGGTGGCTGTGGCCACGTAACATTCCTCAGAGCTGTCAGTGCTGGTGAGGGAGGGGTGGTAAAGAAAGCACCCTCTGTCTGTCAGAGAGGGAAAAACAGATGGTAAGAGAAGAGAGAGGTGTTGTAAGCCAGTGGTGGGTCAGGACCCAAATTGGGTCATAGGTGTGTTTTGATTGCGAGAACACATCAATGGTAAATACAAACAAAACCATTCAACTAATTATTATGGCAAATTAAATGGACTTTATTCAACTTTAAATAGACTAATTGTAAGAATCAAAAACAGTTGTCTGATTGTTGGCATAAATTCATTTGTTGGAAGATAATTTGAGTGTTACTGGTAGGTTTTCATGGAAAAATTAAAGCATAGCACTATTGCTTCAGTATTTTGTCATTGTGTAAACATGAAGTCCTGGCCACTAGGACTTCATGTGAGGATCCTGCAAGTGAAGGATCGTTTATAGCCTTTTCTCACACCAGCTGAAAAAATTTAATGTATCGTTTTAATGGCGGATTGTGATCCAGAAAGGGTCAATGAAATGTAATTATATTAAAGTTTTAAATTGGCTTGTGATTACAGATATTACGCAAGTAAATATATTTGTTATTTTAAACAAAACCAATTTGAAGGGAGCATAATTTGCTTTTTGGGTTAAAAGATTTCCTTAATATGAAATTTGAATGGCATGACAAGTAGATTAGATTGTACAGAAATTGAAATCCTACACGGTATACTTATAATCACACAATGCTAATGTTATCAACATTAATAAGTTTAGAATAAAGTATAACAATAATAATTTGCACGGTTTGATGTTATATGAGCTAACAGATCTTTAGAATAATTTTCCATTGGCAACACAGTTTTTTTCCTCAGTTGGTCAGAACAAGCGTGGCAGACTTGTTCAACAGTGAACATTCTTATTTGAGACATATATTCCAAGAGGGAGGCTAGAATCTAAGTGCAGTCTTCACACCAGAGCGGTGACTGACAGCCATACATACTCTTTAAAAACAGGAAGAACCATGCCACAACCCATGCAAGAAAGATAACAAAACAGATTCAGTTCCAGGTTTTCAACAGAGATGGTGATAAAGAGGCAGAAAAAAGGTAGTATTAATATAATTTAATAACACTGTTAATCGTAATCTTTAGCAAATTTTAAAACAATATACATATTTTTTATGTTGTACATTGTTGTGAAACCTATTGACCTTGTTCTGACTACAAAAATTGACCTTGTTCTGACTACAAAATTGTACAGTGAGTTATTAGCTGTTGAGAATGTGAAACCTTCAAATTTAAGACTTGGGAAACTGTTTGGGAAACTCACATGTTGACATGTTTGTATGGTTTTGGTAGTCGCCTCTTGATGTTTACCATAAAATCTAGGTCTTGACGCAAAATCGTTGAGATGCTGTAAGCGGTGGTTCAGAGAAGGAACTAAAATGGCGAAGGCAGCTTGCTTATGATTAGAGCAAGAGAAAGAAAGATGGTGAAGGAAGAACTCTGAGATGCTGAGCAGAATGTGCTAGAAAATGTGAAACAAATGAAATAACGAGAGTGGAAGTGAATAGAGGGCTTATCATCTGACAGCTCTTTACATGGTCAGAGGGTCAGAAAACTCTCTTATAGCCACTGTTTCCTTCCCAGCAGCTCTAATTAAGATCTCCAAAGCACATGACTCAGTTATGATGAGGCAGGCGTTTATTATTGCGGGAAAAAACTGCCTTGACTAATGAAAGTTTCAGGCAATATCCTGAGGCGCTTCCTCTTACCGTTTCTCTCGCTGCCTAGTTTTGTTCTCTCTCTCTCATATCTTTTTGCTCTCTTGCTGTCAATCAGACAGCATCTTCTCCACCCCTCTCTTCCTTTGCATTGCTGTTTTATCTTCTCCAACCTGCTTCTGCAGCAAGTCAATCTCAGTTTGACTAAACGGTGAGGAAAGTCTGTATTAAGGCAGCCATGCTTTGATGCTTGTGTCTGTTACAGTATAGATAAAAATAGTTAGAAGTTTTCAGTCCGTACCACAGATTATGAAAGCCAGTGAAGCTATGCATAATCAGAATTGCAATGGTTTGCTTCTTCAGTTTTTTCCCAATGTGGATTCATTAGTATTTTTAGGGTGAATAGACTTATGTCTCGAAGACATACATGCACTTCTTTTTGTAGAGATACTAATGTATAAAATACCAATTTACTTTAAGATGTATACTGTATGTACAGATCTTTGTAAATGGTCTGTTTAGACTCCACCATGCAAAAACTACAAATTAAAAGTTTACATTTAATGTATAGTGTAAATTAGCTTTTTTAAATATTGGATAAAGTTTCACCTGTACATATCTTACAGATAATTAGTGTAAATTTTGTTAACAAAAATGTTCACTGACAAGCTTTCTTCTTATGAATAAAACTACAGTATATGTGACACTGAGACAATAAGGTCAGTGACTGTGACTATATCAACATACAATAAATTTATCTTTAAAAAATAAAAAAACATACAAAAAGCTCTTATTTTTATTGTCTACTACAAAAGAGTTTGTGTGTAGTTGCCAGATATCAAAACTTCGAATCCCCAAATTCAGAGCAATCTTTGCAATTATAATTTTGTGAAAAAATATTTTTTATGAGTTTAATTTAACCATTATATAGCATGATGAAAAGTTTTTAATAACTAAAACTAGATTAAAATGCTCAGACATTTAGTTACTACAACTTTACTAAATAAAAAGCGTCATGTTGACTACAGTACAGCAAGACTAATTTGAAAGACTGCATTAAAAGTGGCTGACAAAATGACCATTACAGTAAATCATTTGGTAGTAGGGCCACAAAACATTTTAGAGGTTCATGTTTTATTTTTAAATTATTTAAAAGGATAGTTCACCCAAAAATCACTCACCCTTATGTTGTTCCAAACTATTTTTAAGACTAAAAATTAAGATGAATACGTGAGGTATCACATAAACAACTTATGTACACTAATACGTTATTTATGCTTTGATCTGAGTGTAAACAACATATCCACGTACATACTTTTTATGTGTTTTTTACACATATGGGATATACTCTCCAAAATGGCATAGGGTGACGGAGAGAGAGAGGAGGAGACAAGATATTTTTGTTTTCTTTGCTCACAAAATTAGAGTTGAACCACTGATGTCATATGGATTATTTTAATGATGTCCATGCTACATTTCTGAGCCTTGAGTGTGTGGGACAGAGAGCTTTCAGAATTTAACAAAAATATCTTAATTTGTGTTTTGAAGATGAACGAAGACCTTACAGGTTTGGAACAACATGAGGGTGAGTTCATGAATTTTCATTTTTGGGTTGAACTATCCCTTTAACCTGAAATAGTATAGATTTTTTTTTTGTTGGTTATACAGTAGGCCATCAGTTTTAGATGGTATTCACATTTCACAAGTATTCACATTTTAGAAGCATTTCTGTTGTAATGTGTACCAAATTATAAAAAAAATAATATTTTGCCTGTTCTGTCTCACCTTTGGTGACTTGGACAAGATAAGACATGAGCAAAGGGAAAAACAACCACTGCTTTTGATGTGTTCAGCTACATTCTCATATTTTGGCAGGTTTACTCACACTCTCCGAATCCTTTTTTACTAAAAACAGAAACGATTCATCTTGACTGCCTGCTTGCTTCATGGCCTGTATCGCACAACATCTTTTGGGTCTAGTGAGTGATGCTGAGCTCTGATGCCCCTTTCCTGTAGTCCATCCAAGGCTGCAGCCATCTATAAACTATTGGGATTGGAACACTGCCCTTCTCCGGAACAACACTCCTGTGATGGTGCCTGCCATCAGGGTACTGATGCATGGACTCCAGGAAACTCACCTCAGTGTCTGGTAGTAATGTATTACTGTTGGCAAGCAGAGTGTACACACGGCTTTTAAGAGATAGATGGCTGTTTGCAGAGGCCAGTAGGGCTGTAGACAGGATGGATCAGCGTTTCAGTCTGCCGGGAAGGTGTCTTAAAGAGAGATGGGGAAAATGCAATAGAGAAATAGCAGGCTTAGGTGCTGTTCGGTCAGAAGTGTGACAGGAGTCCTTTAGGGAGAGAAGGAAGATGATTTAGCTGAAATATATGAAGGTCATGGACAGTGCTGGAAACAAAGTGTTTTTTGTAAGGGATAAAATCTGCCAGCTGAAACTTATTTTCAAGGGCATTTTCACCACTGAGATATGAAATTCAAAACGACTTATGCACAGCAAGAATTAATTTATTTGATAAAAATACAGTAAAAACAATAAATCTAGGGGATGTTAGTTTGCACAAAATTCCTTAAACTGTACTGCATACATCATAATTGAAATCAGAATTGTGATTATTAATGAGAATAAAATAAGAACTTGTTAATGGGAATCTGGTGACTTTGAAAAATGCATATTAATGACAAAGAAATACATGAAAGGGATTTAGTTTTTGATTATAAATCGCCGATTTCAGATAATGTCATCCCACACCTCATCTTTTCACAAATCCCTTTTGGAAGCAAAGATGTTTACCGAAAGCCAAGCCTCATTTGCATATCTTGTCGTTCATCATCTCAACAAAGAGGTGTCAAAGAACATCACATCAACCATTTCTAACAATTTCGTCAGTGCAAATAGCCTTCAGAAGTGTCTATCTTTACTGTGGTGTAAGACTACCACATAATGCTGAATTAGAATGTAAGACATCGATGTCTCAGCGGCTCTATTTCGCCATCATGTTACTCCAGCAACTGTGTTTGTGCACTAGTTTAAAAATATGGATCAAAAAGCCATGGATTAGGCTTTGCCTGTGAGACCTGTCCTTGATTTAGAAGCATATCTGTCTCTGATCCAGAAACATATTCCTTCACTTTCAACTAAACATTTGCATCCAAGCTCCGATTTCTGTTTTCTGTGTGGTTTCTGTCATACATTCTTTGGGCGGGTTTCACCTGGAAATCCTTTTTTAAAACACATACATGAATGGCAGACAGAACCACATACATTTTCTGACCAAGATTAGATTACCATTGACAAATTCCAGAGCACACGTTTAAAAAATTTAACAGCCCATCCTGTTCCTCTAAAACTATCCTAAAGCCATCACAGAAGTCATCCAAGTAGAAAAAGAAAACAACGCAGAGAAGACAGGAAATCTCACAAATGTCAAATAGATAGACAGAGACGGTTGAATTCATTGAACATGTCAGCAGGCCAGCAAATGTTCTTTTGATTATTGCTATAAAAATCTGTTGTGTGGCTTATTCTTGCCAAGAACTGCCAACTTAGATGGAAAATGTCTGTCAACTTGGCATAAACTGACCAATTACAGTTCGGTTTGGTTTATTTGCAATTTAAGTGGGATTTATTTGAAATAGTAGAATGACATTTTACTATTTGACACTATCTTTTGCATATATATTCAGATTCAAACTGGTGATTCCAGCCATCCCTTGCTCTTTATTGTGTAATATTAGAATAGTAGAACATGAACATGTCTTTGGAAAATTGTCACAAACAAAAAAAACTCTGTGCAGTATTTACCTACAAATCGCATATGTTCCACAGATTAAGAAAGCCATATGGATTTGGAATGAAATAAGGGGTAAGTAAATAATGACTTTTTAAAAATTTGTTGTGAACTGGCCCTTTAAGATGCGAATTCGTACATATTTTACAAGGTGGCTGATTCGTACAAATTCGTATGACCTCACTCGTGCGGATTCATGCGATTTTTGCTAAATCTTAAATTTTTTCGGAGTTGCCAATTCGTATCAATTTTTACGAATGACCTACACCTAACCCCGCCCCTAAATCTACCAGTCACTGGGATTTAGACAAATCGTACAAATTCATACAATTTTGTATTTAGCACAATTTTGCCACCTCATACGAATGTGTACAGATTGGTCGTGAGGTCGTGTGTTGGAGAAATTTCCAGACTAATCACATAAACACAACTGAGTGAGAGCAGGTGATACACTGAGATTTTCATGGCAGAGATGAGTCATTTGCATTGATTTGTAGCAGTTCGGTCTGGGGACCTTCGAGAAACGCACATAGCCTTTTCAAATCAAAGACATGCTTAAATGGTAAATCCATATCTAAGATACTGCATCAGTCTTTGTGGTTTTGTATAAAAGCTCTTTGACAGGGGAAAAAAATGGATTTCACCCAAGTCTATTTATAGTTACGATCAATCGAAGTAGTTCATATTTATTCAAGCTTTAGCCATGCAGAACAGTGCTGGTCTAAAGGAAGTGCCAGTAGGTGACCCTGAGGAGCCAGATCTTGCTTAATCTTTGAGTGTCTTTAAAATTCCTAGTGTGCATCTGGACAAGCAGACTCTCCTTCAGAGCAGTGTTTCATGTGGCGTCAGTTCCACAGAGACCCACACAGAACAATCAATGCAGGAAAAGCTCTCAGAACCAAGGGAAGTTAATGGCCCTGCCTTGTTCTGCATCAGATATGATCAATATAACAAATGAGTACAGTTAAGACTTCTCACCATATCAAACGCTCATAGAAGATAAGCACTTTGTTTAAGCTGTTTAAACATTGATGTGTTTGGTTTTGTGGAGGGTTTGTTTTCTCAGAAATGTTAGACTTAAAGTGCCCCTATTATGGTTTTTTGTAAATTACCATTCATGCAACATTGTATTGTAACATGTATTGTCTCTCAAAAGCTCATAAACACGTTAAAATTAAACATTTCATAATTTCCTCACCTTTGTCAGCCCAAACCTTTTTTGGCTTTCTTCCATAGATACAGAAAGGAGAAATTTAAATAAATCTCTGCTGTGTTGCTTTACAGTGCACAAGAATGGGAATATTTCACAATAAAGGTCTAAAGTGGTTAATGCAACTAGTGCAATACATTTCTTGAAGGAATCTTAAAGCAAAGATTTATAGTTACCCTTTCAGTCGAATCACTTCGACGTTACATAAGGAAACTCGCCAGAGGGACCTATCTGCTTTGAGTTTTTACTAAAGGCCAATGAATATTGGCGTGCACTGATTGCGCTCAGGTGCACCTCATCACTGCGTGAGTATAAGAGGGCACGCGCACAGTGCACATGCAGCTTTTCGCTTCAGAGCCGTTGTTTTGGAGCTGGAGATCCCTGGGCTTTTGTTTGTGAAGAAGGTGAAGGAGATCGTTGGAGAAGTTCCCGCAAGACCTGCTCTCTCGTTTGACAGCGTTTCTGGGTGGCTGTCAGCGGATCCTGTGGGCTGGTAGCCTTTTTAAAGGCTGGATGTGCCAGTCATCTTGCAAATCCAGCGAGCAAATACCTTTTTGAGTACACAGAGCTGCCGCGATAGGTCTTCCCTGGGCAACCGGGAGAAAGAGCAAATTTTTCCCACGGTTGGTAACGCGTTCTCCGGAATGTCGAGCCGATCGTGCGCTTTTTGGTGCGGGAGTTTCCTCACCTCTTCAGATGGGCATGATCGCTGTCTCACGTGTCTGGGTCGAGCACATGCTGAGACAGCTTTTGTGAATGGTCAATGCGTTCATTGCGAGTGTATGACCATGGCTACATTGAAGTCCCGCCTCTCGCTCGCAGCCCGGAGGTGATGAGGACTGCTCTTCGGCTGACGTCAATGACATCTCCGTCCCCACTCCTGGAGGAGGGCCAGGAGTTTCTGTACACACAGAGAGAGCCAGTCTTAACACAAATTTCATCATCTCCGGGCCCAGTGTCCGAAGGTCCCCATCTAACACAACTTTTTATCTTTACAGATGCTGACCCAGGACGCTGTGTCGCCAGCGCGGGAGCCAGGGAGACAGGTAAGAGCTGTGAGATGCAGCCAGACGATTCGACCCTGTCCCCGTCCCGCTACGGGCTGCCCCACTGCTGGCATGGCGGTCAACGCTCCCTTGATACACCTGTCAACGCAGCTCGGAGCCTGGATAGCGCTCCCGGCCCCCTCGCAGTGGTTGATTCGGACGGTACGCCTCGGCTATGCGATTCAGTTTGCCAGGTGGCCGCCCCGGCATCGCGGCATTTGCATTCGGTTCATACAGAGAGCCAAGCTGCGCGTGGAGATTGCTGTCCTACTGAAGAAGGAAGCAATCAAGCCTCTCCCTCCCGCTGAAATGAGGTCGGGGTTCAACAGCCCTTATTTCATTCGATCTGAGAGTTCTGAATCGGTCTCTTCTCAAGATGCCATTCAAGATGCTCACTCCGAAGCGCATACTGACATGCAT
>JAUMHI010000054.1:16091978-16103720 GCA_032359435.1 Enteromius unitaeniatus
AATTAACATGTTTTCTTAATGCCTGTTGAACATAACAGACATTTTATGATTATTACAATACATTTCTTACATACGGTTCCTTTAACAGTTTTATTAAATGCTAAACTAAGTACATTTTATGCATAGAAGAACATGCATTTCACGAGTATTTTGTGCATGTTTAAAAAGTCAAAGTTAAAAAGTAATAGTGTCATCACACGGTAATGTGATGTTACATTGGGTGGGGCAACGTAACACATCACACTCCACCTGAGTCCGTTTCGCCTGAGGACATTTTGTCTGATGCATTTTAATTTTTATTTCATCCCATACGCTGTCAGCATAATTTTTTTTTCTTGACAAAGTATTTATTTTAATATGAGTTTCTTTTAATTGCTTAAATTCAAATTCAAAACAGTCATTTTCAGTTCAGTTCTGCTTGCACAACCTTATAACAACACAGCACTTTAGCATTTTAGAATATTTAGAACCTAGTTCAACTGAATTTCAGGTAGCCACTATCTATTTGGATTATGATCAGTTACTAGTGCAATTCTGATGAACATTATAAATGCACAATCATCAAAATCTTCCTTTTTAACCAAACTCAGAATAATACTTGCCTAAAATTGGCAGCAACCTAATATACACACACCACATTAGCAGTGCAGCTAATAATGCATTCACTTTTAGCATCAGACCAAAACAACTTTGACTATCAACTCGCAAACAAACATGAGAATGAACACTGGAGGATTTGATGTCCTCCCTCGAGTGATAACTATGGAATGTTTGATATGCAAATTTCCTTCGGTATTACAGATCCTCTATGTTTTGTGAGGTAGAATTCACTGGAGGAGAAGTGAACAACTCACTCTGAGCTC
The DNA here is from genome assembly GCA_032359435.1 of Enteromius unitaeniatus. Classification (NCBI taxonomy): domain Eukaryota; kingdom Metazoa; phylum Chordata; class Actinopteri; order Cypriniformes; family Cyprinidae; genus Enteromius; species Enteromius unitaeniatus. The sequence goes on from JAUMHI010000054.1 coordinate 16,092,842, forward strand.
TGCTCTGCGTGCGCTTCTGAACGCTGGGGGATATGAAAGCCGTCATTCAGATTCAGCAAGGGCATCAATGAGAATAGTTTAGCAACTTAGTGCGAGCTGTGAGACTTTGAATCTGCCTGATGATTTTACTTACAAACACTGGAAGTAGCCTAATACTTGGTGGCAAATTCACTGAACACTTATTTGACTAAAAGCTCTGAAATAGAGTGAAAATGCGAATTATTTGTTATTTTGATGTAAAAAATGCCTTCTGTTAACTGGGCTCTTCATGGAAAATAGTGTTGTAATTGGGCATATTTCCAAGACATTTTTCTTTTTTTTCTGTTTAGTTTTTTAATTTTTAAATACATTTCCTGCATTTTAAAGAGTTAACTGTCTGAATCTACTAACCAAATGCTTCTGATTGCCCATATAAAATCTTGCCTCATATTTTATGTAAAAAGACAGTCTGTTGAGACTTAATAAAGCCGTACAGTGAAGAGAAGGACAAAATAAGCAAATGATGGAGACAGAGACCTGACATCAACTTGAATGTCATTGTGGGGCTGTATTTGCCTGTACAAGTCAATAACATGGAGACTGTGAGGTGGGAAAAAAACTAATTATCATTATTGTTATTAAAATCTGTAACGCCGTAGGCGTTTCTGGTTTCATGTTTCATGTCTGTCCTGGTCTCCCCTGTCCTCTGTCAGATTTTGGTTTAGTCCTGTCTTGTCTTCAGTTAGTTTCTCCCTGTTTAGTTTATTAGTCGATTGTCTACACCTGTGTTTCTCAGCTGCCCTCACTCTTTGTTCATCAGTTCCAGTGTATTTAAGCCTTGTGTATTTCTGTTCGAGTTATGTCGTGTTAATGTTGCTGAATGTCCCTGTCGCGTTGCTGCCCCGTCAGCTTTCTGTTCTTTGTATTTTGAGTTTAATTAAATATTTTGCAACGAACCTTTCTGTCTCCTTCGCTCCTTGCCCCGCTGAGAGGCGCAACGGCACGCTTCACAGCGCAGTTTTGTGACAAAATCTATGTTTTTTACAGAACATTATAATAGACAATGTCTTATAAGAGCTACAAGGATGATTTTGTTCAAAATTGCCAGTGTTGAGTTTAAATGAATGAGGAATTTATTTATATTTTTCCTTACCAAAAAAAGATCATTTGACATTCCTAAGCTTATGGAGGTGGTGGTAGTATTACATTTTTTTTTCAAATGTTCTCTTGAAATGGCAATGCCATTTGCATAATTTTGTGTTGTTTTGCAGTGAAAACTGCACATATATACTTTTAATTAGACAACGCAGGATTGAAGCGTGATTGAATGCAAAACTTTTTGTTGACTCTATCAAGTGTAAATAACCCATATTTTATGTTTCACTGTTAGTTTTGTGTGTACCTGTCAGAAAGGAATGTAAAATCGGGTGAGTAAAGTAAAACATGCATGTATCTTCTTTTCATGCCATCGCTAACTTCACTAACCCTGAGTTTTGCATTCTTTCCTCTTGTCTTTGTACACTGCATATAAAGTGAGAGAGAATGTGAGAGAGAGACTTTAGCTGAGGAGATGTCACAAGTCCAGAAGATGTCTAAAATGCAAAATTCGGACACCTTATTATGAAACTGCTCAATGCTCTGCGAGAGGGGTCAGTCCAATGAAGTGACCTTGTCTTCAAACTGTCCCGAGGATGGCAGGTGCTTTGCATATAACAAGACATTTGGAAAGCTCATATAAAGTATCTACATACAGTGGGGTGCAAAACTAAACCTCATTTTTACATTTTAAAACGAAATTATGATCATTATACTATCAGGAAAACATAAATGTTAAAATATAAAAAATATATTGCTTCTTTAGAAAACCTTCAGCTTGGTTTTTCAGCATTATATTATTATTATTTATTATTATTATCCTTTCCAAAAAATACCTGTATAATTTTGAGATCCATCTTTTCACACTGAGAACAACTGAGGGACTCATATGCAAATATTACAGGTTTAAATGGCCACTGATGCTTCAGATGGAAACAAGATGCATTAAAGGGATAGTTTACCCCAAAATTTAAATTATCCTGTCTTTTACTCACCTTTGAAGCATCCTAGGTGTGTGTGACTTCTTTCAGAAGAATCCAATCAGAGTTATTATAAAAATTGTCCAGACCCCTCCAATCCTTTGAATGGGTTTAGTCCTCCTGTAGTGAATCCATGCATTTTTGTAAGATAAATATCCATATTTAAAACTTAATAAGCACTTTTCTCTCACGTCTGCTGTCTGTGGAAACTGGAAACATCCTATTATTTTATCTTGTGGACTATATATAAGCCTCTTATATGTCTTATATCTTATATGTAAATATATTATTCAAGCCATACTAAATTAAAAATTACATGCATTTTGTTTGATCCCTTTTATTTTGGTAAAATAACTAACATTGGTAACACTTTACAATAAGGTGTCAGTTAACATTAGTTAATGTATGAATGAACATGAACAAACAATGAACGCTACATTTATTACACTCTTTATTAATATTTGTTAATGTTAGTTCATAAAAACAAACAGTAATTCATTGTTAGTTCATGTTAGTTCACAGTGCATTAACTAATGTTAAAAAACTAAACTTTTGATTTTAATAATGCATTAGTAAATGCTGAAATTAACATTTACTAAGATAAATGCTAGAAGTGTTGTTCATTCTTAGTTCATGTTAACTCATGTTGTTAAGTGATAACTAATGTAAAAGTAAACATCTGGTTTGAACTGTATACAAACCCAGAACAATCTGTCTTTCTATTATTCGGTCTGTCTTAAGTCCATATTAAACATAAAAAAATCATTCAGGATGTGAGCAAGTTCACACAATGTGTTATCAGTGACATTAGGCCAGATGAGACTGAAAGGCATTTTTCTGAGTGAATTTGATTATCATCTCTCCATAATTCTCCATATTCCAAACTCAATTTGGGCTCTATTCTTTCCACAAATAATAGAAGCCTAATTTTAGTGTGGAAATGTTACTCTGGCAATTGCATCATCTCATTTTCAGGGTCATGTTGTTCTTGAAGGTGAAATTAACTGCTCATTGTTATGAGAAAGATCAAGGATGATTTTGGCACCTCTATTTGCATCTGCCATTTGAAAAAGGCTCTCGTTTTTATTGCAAAATAACACAGGGCAGCTTCTGTCGGACATACAGTATCTCTTAAACCTGTCCGCACACCACTCCCTTTTGCAAATGACATCAGTGTTTACCGTTTTTTAATCCATATATTTATTTATTTGTGTGCAATACTGCATCTGTGAACTCTATTCTTCCCTCCCTGAGGGACGTTCAAACCAAGGAGGCGCCGAAGAGTCAAAGAGAAAGCCAGATTGAGCTGCTGTAAAACTTCAGTCATGTCTTTCTAAATGTTGCAGTAGGAAGAGACTTTACACACTGACTGAGGTTCAGTGAGTTCATGAGACAAGTGATCCATTTTAAATACTGCCGTTGTCTTTACAGATACAGAATGTTCTTTGAGACTACTAAATGAGGTTTGGGATGACAAACTTTTACCAGCATCATTATCATTTTGCCTTTTTTATTTCTCCACTGATTTTAGAGGAAACATTGCAAGAAGCTTATTATAAGGTGACTGGTCAACACTTTATTTTATGGGCAAACTCATAAACTCTATAAACTTTTATATGGCTGAGGTTGTTTGGGTCTCAGTAGAACAATATTAGTTTCAGCTGTAGAAAAATAACAGTACATTTACTTTTGTCCATCACGTAAACAGAAAAGGCATACATGGTATATTAAAGGCAGGGTATTTTAAAGGGTATTTTAAGCAGGGGACTTTAAATCACCAGAACAAACACTCTTCTAACCCAAAAAGGTCTCGCCCCTGTTTTGATAGCTTTGCCCCATACATATTTGGCTTACACAACCCATGCAACGATTAGTTCTGTGAAACTATACTATAGAAGTAATTATAATCAGTGTTGCTGTCTACACCGGATGCGAGTGGCTGACACAAATTTCAAATGATTTTCAACAGTCGCTTTATCGAGTCCAATGTAGGCTAGGCAGACTTTAGCTGGTGTAGACATGGCGTTACTCACCTATAGAGAGAAACCAAAGCAACCTCTCAGACCTTCCGCTCCTTGACTTCTCTCCAGAAGCTGATCCGATGTTTACACAAGTCCTACTTCTTGCCTTATCGCTTGATAAACATTTTCCTTTTTTGTTTTTTATCTTTCTGTCACTCGGCTCTGAACACACGCACCTCCAAATCATTAGTAGACATGCTGACTGCTGATTGGCTACAAGTTTGTTTGGGTACTCAGCCCCAACTCTGTATTCTAAAGCATTTTTGAAAAATCTTTTACCTTGCCTTTAATTGGCTATTTGACTAAAATTATTCTTTTAAGCTAACTTTATTTCTGTTTAGATCTGCTGATTTAAAATGACTTCATAAATAAATAGAAAACTGGTCATTTCTGGAAGCCAGGGCAATTGTCCTAATTCAACTGAAAGCTAGAAAAGCTAGACAGCTGAAAACTAGAAGCAGAACTTCTAGAACAGAGCTTTTGCAAAGACTTTGTAATTACTTTTTTTTGAGATGTTTAAAAAAACAGCGGCAATAAAAATGATCCGCAATGCATCCAACTACATGGATTATGATACACCCCCCTCCATCTCTAACTCTCATTATGAGCCGGATTCAAACGGCAGGATGAGCCAGCTGTTGGGATGGTTTTAATTTGCTGATTGGTGAGGCGTGTCTGATGAGCTAAACCTAAAGCTCATCAAACAAGTGCGGAGTCATCCTTCATCACAGCCCATCCGCATCCGGCAATCATTTCTCTCTGTAAAAACTTATTTTGTAGTTAAACTGGTGACATGCAGTTTTTAGACAACTTACTCAAAGGTTGCAAACTAGGTCAGACCATTAAAAGATTAGTGCAACCCAAAATGGAAATGCTGTCATTTACTCATCCTTGTGTCTTTTCTTTTCCAACCTGAGTTTTTTCTTTTTTCTTTTATTCTGTGTATCACAAAAGGAGAATTATAATTTTTTTTTGTCCATGCAATTACAACGAATTAAAGTGAGGCTTGTCGAACTTCAAAAAGGATACAGAAGCACCATAAAATTGCCATTAAAATAGTTTGACTATATTGCAAGTCTTCTCAAACCATGCGATAAATTACTTGAGTATTAAATGTGTTAAAATTTATGCCTATTCCTCTATTGAATGACTTCTGAAGATGCATAAAATATATAAATTATTAACATATATGGTAACACTTTATAATAAGGTTCATTAGATAACATTGCTTCACAACATTAGTCAACATGAACTAAGAAAGAAAAATACTTCTACAGCATTTATTAATCTTAATTAATGTTAATTTCAGCATTTACTAATGCGTTATTAAAAGCTGTGTTTGTTAACATTAGTTAATGCACTGCAAACTAACATGAATAAACAATGAATGACATTAAAATTTTTTTCATTAGCTAACATTAACAAAGATTAATAAATAAGAAATGTATTCTTCATTGTTTGCTGATGTTAACAAATGCCACCTTATTGAAAAGTGTTATCACATAGATAATAGTTAATAATTAAAATGAATAACAAAAATGAATTAAATTTGGGCTCGAACCCTAGCGAGGGTAAGGGCTCGGCGTCCGGCTCGAACTCCGGAAGCTGTGTTTAAAGGGAGGCAGAAGGGGAGGAGGAGGGTTTTGCAAAAAGCAAGATGGGAATGAATGGGAAGCTTGTGCTTTTATAGTGCTTTGGAGCTGGTTTGATTGGGCGATCGTAACAAGGGGATTGATTAGCTGATACCTAACAGCTGCGGTCAATTCGTCCAGCGATCCACTCAAAACTATGTTATTATCAAAACATTTATTTAGAGCATTAGTGAATGTTTTTTAACGTTTTGTAATAGTTTCGTATGAGTCCCTCGGTTATCCTCATCGCGAAAAGATGAATCTCAGTCATTGTTAGAAAAAATTCTAATATGCAAAAGCTGCTGGAAAACCAAAGAATTTGTGGGACCTGAAAGATTTTTCTGAAGAACATTTAGGACAAACAAGGGCCAACTAAAACAAAACAAAACAGCTGTGGATCATCCAGGTTACAGCACATGTACTGGATCATTTTTATATATTTTTTAAATTTTTAATTCAAAACTATTATTTTGTCTGGTGGATCTTTCATGTTATTCAGGTCAGCACTAAATAAACAATAACATGCAATTTGTACATATAATCCCTCTTATTTTGGTAAAATAATTAACATTTAGCAGAAAGTAAAGTGTCAGTACATTTTTAACACAAAAAGTCAGCTAATGACAGAACTTACATTCTTGAGAGAACTGCTGCTTTGAGTTTTGGTGGTATTAGTACTAGAATGACCCTGAGAAGTCACCTGACATTTAGACTCTCATTTCACAGATGTCCTGTGACTAGTTGGTTTCATATGTTGCTTTATCTGTATTTGTCATCTGTATGGGTCAGAACTGATCAGACTGCACAAGCTGTTTTCCACAGAGCCTATTCAGCGAGTCTGACCATTCCAGGACGTGAACTCTTTACCTATGAGTCGAGGGAGATGCATGCGGGGAACTGGAGGAGTCAGTACCGCCTTTGCATCTGGCCAGCAGAATGCATGACATGACAGAAGAGCTGACCTAGAAGGCATGAACGAGGCCTGCGGGGGAGATCTCAGCTTTAAGAGGGGCAGCTTTCAAAAACACAATGAGATAAAAAGCAGTTTGAAGAAAATGCAGGAAGATATCAGTGTTCAAGCCTTGCACACAGTCAAACATTTCTTTGAGGTCCTGCACAATGACCGACAAGAATGAAATGTAGAGGAGGCATGTCGAATTAGCCGGGGGCAATCCTTTACCCATGTTCCCCGAGGCACATACTGCGTTGTAATGTCTGGAGGAGGAGGAGGTAGGTGCAGTGCCGGCATAGCAGTGCTGACACTTTAAAGAGTGCAAGCACATCCGCAGTGCACCTCTGTGCCACCTCCACTCTGCATTAGTGTCAGCTTCATTCCTCTGAGTCCCGGACACACTCCCAAATAGACCAATCATCAAGATCCCAGTGTGAGAGAGGGAAAAGCGTCCTCAGCTCTCTTCGTGACCATGGCAAAACCTGCATTTCAGCAATCAGTGAGTCAAAGTTCATACATTACACCCTTCCTTACAGTGCTTTTAGTCATGAATAGTTGAAAAGTAAGCATATATGTGTGCTGAAAACATATTAAAGGAATAGTTCATTCAGTAATGAACATTCTGTCATTATATTTTGCATACGGTACACTTTCTCCATTTGTTTAAATTATTATTTTTTCTTATTTATCTGCACTCCGTTCCTCTCAGTGACAAAGCGAAAACAGAAATTTAGAAATGCGTGTAAATATATTAAAAATAAATAACAGAAATATCACATTTACATAAGCATTCATAAGTACTTAGTTGAAGCACCTCTGCCAGCAATTACGGTGTCGAATCTTCTTGGGTATGATGCAAAAAACTTTGCACAAATGGATTGTTTTGTTTTTTAGAAATTTGCGAATTTGGCGTGCTGTCCGGGGGGCGAGCTGTGAGGACGGCGGTCTCTGAGCCCTAGTGATTTGAACCCTAGCGAGGGCAGAGCTCGGTGTCCGGCTTGGACCCTGCATGCCCCCCCTCCGTGAAGGAAGGTGCGAGAATAGCAGAGAATGTTGGAGAAAGGGGCGGAGGAGGGATGCACGAAAACGAGATGTGGAAAGCAAGAAGAGGAGGTTATTTATAGTGGGTAGGATGGATCTGATTGGGCAGGTGAGATGAGGGGATTGATTAGATAATACGGTGCCAGCCGCAGTTGACTTCTTACACGCTCCTCCCGAAACAAGTTTTTAGCAAAACATCCCTTAAAATTTTTATAATTTTACTGTTTTACTCTGTTTACCAAATAAATGCTTCAAATAAATTTTCATATTGTTTATGAGATGAACGCTGTTTGAAAGACGTCAAGTATAATATCCTTTTGTTTTCAGTGGAAAGAACATGAACATGCAGATTTAAAACAACGTGATGGTGACCTATCAATAAAGGTATTGAACTATACCTTTATTAATGGCTAACATACACTTTCCAAAGTTTCCCCTTTACATAGACCTGTAGTAAGGACAAAGAGAAAGTTAATTGTGTTGTGTCTTTAGTCCACGGGAGCTTGCTGTTAATAGAAAGAGCCATAATCCAGAGCGATTCCTCCAGAGAAGGACTTGATTAAGATGTCAGTGAATCAGGTGAGCTCATGGCAGCAGGAAGCAAAAAGTGCTACGAATTATATCCATCAAAAGAATCCATAACTCTCTTATTTTCTCTTTTCTCTTCTCTTTCGTAACCCACTCACTTCCTACAATCCTTTCTTGACCCTCGGGATGATACAGGGTGTCTCCTAATTGAATTCCCTGCTTCTGTGTTCCTTGTGACTGCATCTTGATAATTAAGAATTTAATTATAGCTGAAGGGGAAATATCAACAACAAAAAGCCTGATATTTTAAACATGAGATTATTGCCTCTTTAAGGATTCCCAGGCAAATGAGAGACGTGATCTTAAGGCATGTTAGACTGCTACGCAAAAACTTAATGAATTAATTAGGAAAAAAAGCAAACCAGTGGGCCAAAACTTTTCCTCAAATCCCTCATGCCTTCCATGAAGGACGCCGTTTGAAGTGAAATCATGGACATCCTTGCTGACTGGGATATTTTGTGGTTTGCTGGGTAAATTGAACGGCTGAGAGCTGCAGAACAGTGAGTTCAGGCCCTTAGCCTTGGGCTCCGTGGTGATTCTCTCTTCCTTCAATCTGTAGCGTTGCTTCATTTCTGCGGGGAGCCCTCCAGTAAGAATTTGTTGCAAGCAGATGTTTGAAAGCAGAGCAGGTAATGTTCTGGGTTCTGCTGAGACAGTTAGCCAGAGCGTGAGCAGGCATTTGAAAGAGGTTACATGAAATTGGGGATGTTTTTATTTTTGGCATTATAATTTATTCAAACTGATAAACAAGCACAACTGCTTTATTAAAACAGCACTTGAAGGAATAGTTCATTAATAGTTCAATTAACTCACCCTCAGGCAATCTGAGATGTAGATGTGGTTGTTTCTTTATCACATCAGATTTGGAGAAATTTAGCATTGCATCCCTTGCTCACCAACATATCCTCTGCAGTGAAAGGTTGCAGTCAGAATGAGAGTTCAAACAGCTGATAAAAAACATCACAATAATCCACAACTAATGTAACTTCAGCCAATGAAAACATTTATTGTGAAGCAAACAGCTGTATGTTTGTAATAACCAAATCTATCATTAATATATTTTTAACCTCCATATGAGTCCTCTATTTAATATTTTGCTTTCTCCAGTGAAAAGTTGTCACTGTTAATATGCACATTCCAAAACAGCTCTAAACATGTCACTGGATTTTAATTTGGTAGGAGGACCGAGCATGGACTTGCCACTTGAAGTGTTATGAGACTCCTTTTTTATCCAGAAGAGTTACCCGAATTCTAGTTCCTACCCGGACCCTTTTGCCGCACGTACCTTGGGCTCTTCCGCTCGCTACTCCTGCCATTTTGTAGCACTTATGAGCGAGAGCGCCGCCTTTACGAACAATCTGTGCCTGTACTGCGGCCTGGCTGGTCACCTCCAGGCTACCTGTCCCACGAGGCCACCACAACCTAAAGCTTACCGGGTGAGTGCGGTCTCAGTTCTTACCGCTATGAAGATAGAGGTTATGCTTATGTATATGGACTGTGTTAAACCTGTCGGGGCACTAATAGACTCTGGTGCTGCCGGCAATTTCATTGACGAGGAGTTTGCCACTAACCACAACCTTCCTCTGCTTCCATGTATCCCCGCCGTGGCGGTGGCAGCCCTCGACCGCCGGCCCATAGGAACCGGTCGCATAACCACCCAGACAGCCACCCTCACCCTTTGCACCAGCGCACTTCACTTCACAGGAGGCCATTTCCTTTCACGTCATCTCTTCACCTGATCACCCGCTGATTCTGGGTATGCCGTGGCTTAAGCAGCACAACCCCACCATCTGCTGGCAGACGCAACAGATTACACGTTGGTTGGAATCCTGCCGTACCAACTGTCTCCAGCAGGTCGTTCGCCAGATCCACAACACCACAGAGTCCGAACCTGAGGAGATCGACCTCACTGTCCTGCCAGAGCCCTACCACGATCTCCAGATCGCATTCAGTGCCACCAGAGCTACGCACCTACCACCTCACCGAACCACCGACTGCGCCATAGAGCTCCACCCTGGCAGTACGCCTCCCCGCGGCAGGATCTTTCCACTCTCTCAACCAGAATCCGAAAGTATGGAGCAATACATCATGGAGGAGCTAGCCAAGGGTTTCATCAGACCTTCTACCTCGCCGGCCTCGGCTGGCTTCTTCTTCGTCAAGAAGCGGGATGGAGGTTTACAACCCTGCATTGACTATCGTGCCCTGAATGAGATTACAGTCAAGTACCGCTACCCACTACCCCTGGTGCCCGCGGCCCTGGAGCAGCTCAGATCGGCACACTACTTCACCAAGCTGGACCTACGCTGTGCATACAACCTCGTCCGCATCAGAGAGGGGGATGAGTGGAAGACGGCCTTCTCAACCACCAATGGGCAGTACGAGTACCTAGTTATGCCCTTTGGGTTGGCTAACAGTCCGGCCATGTTTCAGTCTCTAATCAATGAGATCTTCCGGGACATGCTCAACCGGTTTGTCATCATTTATATAGACGACATCTTGATCTACTCCCCTGATCTCACCAGTCACGTACAGCACGTCAGGAGGGTTCTCGAGAGACTCATTCAGCACCAGCTCTTCGCCAAGATGTCGAAG
>JAUMHI010000054.1:16103820-16137076 GCA_032359435.1 Enteromius unitaeniatus
GCTTTGTACCACATGATGGGTGAGATGGGTCGCCAAGCTTCCGTTCTGTCCACTCATCAGACCCAGCTGGAGAAGCTGACGAGCCTCACGGACGAACTGGGGCGCTCCATCCAGGCCCTCACCACCGCGACCGCGGCATTGAGTCAAGCTTCACCCGCGACCGTCTCACTTCCGGTTGCTGCACCAGCCCTGTTCGGCTCTCTCTTCCGGAGAAATACAACGGAGCTGCAGGCAAGTGTGAGGGGTTCCTGCTGCAGTGTGACATTTATATGATGCAGCAGCCCCAGAGCTTCGTGTCCGATGACAGTAGGGTGTCTTTCCTCTGCTCACTGCTCACAGGCAAGGCTCTCGACTGGGCAACCGCTCTGTGGAAAGGCAACAATATGTGGTTCCCACCGTATCAGAGTTTCCTCAGAGAGTTCCGGGAGGTTTTCGATCATTCCGTCGACGGCCGAGATGCCAAGGAGGAGATAATGGCCCTCCAACAAGGCACCTCCTCCGCAGCAGACTACACGATGGCCTTTCGTACCCTAGCGGCACAGACCGGGTGGGATTTGGATCCGCTGCTCACCATTTACCGTCGTGGGCTACGAGAGGACTTGCAGTCTGAGTTAGCAAGCCGAGACAAGGGCCGAACACTCTTGGAGTATATGGACCTGGCCGCGCTCACGCAGACCGCGTCGTCAGCCGACAACTCAGCCTTTCAGTTGACCCAGTCCACCTCCCGCGGAGGCCATGCAAATTGGATCTACCCAGATACCCCGAGAGGAGCGAGAGCGCCGCCTCACGAACAATCTGTGCCTGTACTGCGGCCTGGCTGGTCACCTCCGGGCCACCTTTCCCACGAGGCCACCACAACCTAAAGCTTACCGGGTGAGTGCGGTCTCAGTTCTTACCGATATGAAGATAGGGGTTATGCTTATGTATATGGACTGTGTTAAACCTGTCGGGGCACTAATAGACTCTGGTGCTAACCACAACCTTCCTCTGTTTCCATGTATCCCCACCGTGGTGGTGGCAGCCCTCGACCGCCGGCCCATAGGAACCGGTCGCATAACCACCCAGACAGCCACCCTCACCCTTTGCACCAGCGCACTTCACTTCACAGGAGGCCATTTCCTTTCACGTCATCTCTTCACCTGATCACCCGCTGATTCTGGGTATGCCGTGGCTTAAGCAGCACAACCCCACCATCTGCTGGCAAACGCAACAGATTACACGTTGGTCGGACTCCTGCCGTACCAACTGTCTCCAGCAGGTCGTTCGCCAGATCCACAACACCACAGAGTCCGAACCTGATCGCATTCAGTGCCACCAGAGCTACGCACCTACCACCTCACCGAACCACCGACTGCGCCATAAAGCTCCACCCTGGCAGTACGCCTCCCCGCAGCAGGATCTTTCCACTCTCTCAACCAGAATCCGAATGTATGGAGCAATACATCATGGAGGAGCTAGCCAAGGGTTTCATCAGACCCTGATGAAATCCCTGATGAGATTACAGTCAAGTACCGCTACCCACTACCCCTGGTGCCCGCGGCCTGGAGCAGCTCAGATTGGCACACTACTTCACCAAGCTGGACCTACGCTGTGCATACAACCTCATCCGCATCAGAGAGGGGGATGAGTGGAAGACGGCCTTCTCAACCACCAATGGGCACTACGAGTACCTAGTTATGCCCTTTGGGTTGGCTAACAGTCCGGCCGTGTTTCAGTCTCTAATCAATGAGATCTTCCGGGATATGCTCAACTGGTTTGTCATCATTTATATAGACGACATCTTGATCTACTCCCCTGATCTTACCAGTCACGTACAGCACGTCAGGAGGGTTCTCGAGAGACTCATTCAGCACCAGCTCTTCGCCAAGATGTCGAAGTGTGAATTTCACAGAACCAGGATTTCGTTCTTGGGATACGTCATTAGTTCCGAAGGCGTGGCTATGGACGAGGGCCGTAACAGACTGGCCTCAGCCTCATACTCTGAAGGTGTTGCAGCGCTTCCTGGGCTTCGCCAACTTTTATCGGCGTTTCATTCGTGACTTCAGCAAGGTGGCGGCACCCCTGACCTCCATGACTAAGGACACTCGACGCCTGCCCTGGACGGATGAGACTCTGTCAGCTTTCAAGGAGCTCAAGTCCCGTTTTACCACCGCACCCATCTTGCGCCATCCCGACCCAACCAGGCAATTCATCGTCGAGGTGGACGCCTCCAACACCGGCATTGGGGCGGTATTGTCACAATGCCACGGGACTCTGGCCAAGCTCTACCCATGTGCCTTTTACTCTCGCTGCTCGCCCTGAAGGCAGCCTTGGAGGAGTGGCGCCACTGGCTTGAGGGGTCTCAGGAGTCCTTTCTGGTACTTACGGACCATCGCAATCTGGAGTACCTTCGGAGCGCCAAAAGACTTAACGCCAGACAAGCAAGGTGGTCACTGTTCTTCACGCGCTTCGACTTCCAGATCACATACCGTCCCGGTTCCAAGAACGTGAAGGCCGACGCTCTGTCTCGTCAGTTTGACACCCTCCAAGTCCCACCTCAGATAGAGACGATTCTGCCGTCCTCATTGATCCTGGCTCCGGTACTCTGGGACATCATGCATGAGATTAGTACCGCTCAGGGAGCCACTCCGGTGCCTACGGACTGCCCACTGGACAGGACATACGTCCCTGAGAGGCTCCGGCAACAGGTTTTGCACTTGGTTCATGACAGCCCCAGCTCGGGTCATCCTGGAGTTCTGGCCACCACAGAACTGGTTTCCAATCGTTTCTGGTGGACCACCCTGTCCAGGGACGTGTCGAACTTCGTCAAGGCGTGCTCCGTTTGCCAGGTCACCAAATCCTCTCGCCAGCATCCCGCCGGCCTGCTCTGTCCGCTGCCGACTCCCCAAAGGCCCTGGTCACACATTGCCGTGGACTTCGTCACGGATCTACCTGCCTCCAATCACTACACCACCGTGTTGACAGTCGTGGATCGCTTCTCCAAGGCCTGTCGACTTATTCCGTTGGTCAAGCTACCTACCGCTTGGGATACTGCTCAGATCCTGTTGGAACAGGTCTTCCGAATCTACGGCCTACCCGAGGATATCGTGTCGGACCGAGGACCGCAATTCATGTCACGGGTCTGGAAGGCTTTCTGCACTCGCCTGGGGATCAACATGAGTCTTACCTCAGGTTACCATACCGAAGCCAACGGATAGGCGGAGCGAATGAACCAAGAATTGATTCGTTTCCTTCGGACATACTGCCACGCCCACCAGGAGGACTGGAGTCAGTTTCTGCTCTGGGCCGAATACGCACAGAACTCGCTCCGTTCTACCAGGTCCACGAAATCCTGGATTCCAGACGCCGGGGTAGAATACCTGGTCAACTGGGAGGGTTACGGTCCGGAGGAGAGGTCGTGGGTCAACGCCAACAACATGTGGCGCTCTCCGAGAGACTGCAGCGGGAACCGTCACCCGAATTCTAGTTCCTACCCGGACCCTTTTGCCGCACGTACCTTGGGCTCTTCCGCTCGCTACTCCCGCCATTTTGTAGCGCTTATAAGCGGCGATCGGACGCTTATTCTACGTGAAGTTTTGATTTGCCTTGCTGTCAATTCCGAGCGTTTTTCCCTGCTATTCTGGAGTATTCTGTGTTTTTTGATCTGGACTGTTTATTGGACTCTGATTCTCGCTGCCTGCCCCGACCTTTCGCCTGGACTATTGTTGTGTTTCTTGGATTGTCCTTTTGTATTGATTGCTTGGATTACCTCTTTGGTATTTACTATTAAAGCCTGCACATGGATCCAACTGTGTCTACCGACTCATCACATTAGGTTAAAATGCCTTGGATTATTATCTACGTTTTCCTCAGCTGTTTGAACTCTCATTCTAATGGCACCCATTCACAGAAGATGATCCATTGGTAAGCAGATGGTATAATGCTACATTTCTCAAAAACCGTTTAAAAGAAGAAACAAACTCAAGTATCTTGGATGGCCTGAGTACATTTTCAGCAAATTTTTTTTAATATTCAATATTCATTTAATATTCATTTTTGAAATGTAGCGTTAAGTCTTGTTTAGAAAGGAGGAAATGATTTCGCTGAATTTTAAAGTTGTAAAGTAAACTTTAGTTTTATGTGCGGTATAGAAAAGAAAAACAAAATGCAGGGACAAATTTGGTTATGCATGTGGATATTTAGTTTACTTACTAAAACCTAGATTATCTTTAATAGATTTAATGTCGCTAACCTGGCAAATTCAATCATTGTTTTTCTCCATAAGCTCTTATTGACATTAACTTTGTATCCAGGAGGACTGATTAAGATTGTGCCAAGCCAGACAAGATTAGTGTTTAGCAGATTGGGTGAGTGTTTTCCAGCTTTGAGCTTAATTTTGCTTATTTATGATTTTTTTTTTCTCCATCATTCAGACCGGCAGAAAAGACAAATCGAAGCCAGTGAAAAAAAAACGAATTGTGTTGTGTCCTTAGTCCACAGAAGCTTTCTGCTGTTGATTGCTAATTATGGAAAGAAACCAGTAGGTTGAGCTAGCTGTTTCACTGTTTTATCTTGTATATAATAAATAATTTAGTTTTTACTTTAGGGAAAATTGTTACAACACCAAATTTCTTGTCTTCTTTAAGTTCACAGGAATCTTTCATGGTGACATGAGCTACAGGCCACTCATGCAGCACAAACATAAGGGACCAGGTTGCTAGGATACACATGTACAGTCATAAAACATCTGCCTCTGTCCAAGCACTTGATGCTACAGTAATTTTTTTCCCGTTGTGGACTGCACAAAGTGTCTTAACAGGTTTCACTGATTGTGTGACAACACTGCATGTAATGGTTTGGCGATGTAGCTCATCAGTGTTTCACCCTTTTTTAAATCATATTTTTATTTAATTAAAGGATATCGCATAAAGAATAATATCCAAGTGCTTCTAATGAGAGTAATGTAGAGTTCTCTGTTTGCTCCCCGCGACTTGCTCCTTGCATAGGGCCGACCTGCTCTGATTGACTGATTAATATGTTTTGAAAGCTGTAATTAAGACAGAGGTCGACATGCACATAATTCTATTATTTGATCTACTGAAGCAACAAATTTCAGCATTGAGTCACTGTTCTATGAAAGAGGCTTTGAATATTAAATGACCATGTTTCAATGCAGTGGGACTTACTTTCTATTTTTCATTTTCACAGCGAGTGCTTTGCTATGCATGCATTCACTCTTTTTCAATCTTCTCTTTAGGATTTCCACATTCACGGAAAACCAGGAAATATCTGGAATTTTTTACATTTCCGAAATCCAGGTTTTAAGCATTTTTAAGGCTCTTAAATTGAATTCTGTAGGAAATTATGATTATTTTTTCAATTTCTGCTTGGCTAGCCAGAATATTTCACCAGCTAGAGAGTTTTTTTCATGAGCATTATTCCTGATAATATCTTAATATGAGGGATGTTTCAACTAAGGAGGCAAGAGACATCTTTAAAATGTGGGATGAGAAAGAATATTTGCAGTACACAATTAAACAACGGCAATATCACAAAAATGGTATCAATAGTGGCAAAGAATAATTTAGCATTTTCATGTTATAAACTGTCTTACTAACATTTGAATGTTAGTCACGTGGTACTATATCGTTTCGCGGAAGGATGAAAATGTTAATTTAAAACAAATATGCCAATAAAATGTTTCATATTCATGTCCAGTTTTTTTCCTTATGTGGCAAGTAGCCGTGTAATAAGCGGGATAATGCAGAGGCAGCCGGTAGTTATGGCGTCGCGTCGGGTCCTGATCACACTGTCGGGGCTTATTTCTGCGATAACTACTGGCTGCCTCTGCATTATCCCTTACAAGTAAATTATAATTTTTTTATTGTATCTTATGCTTTGCAAGATACAGTGTAATCACTAATCAGCCACTTCAA
Source organism: Enteromius unitaeniatus (assembly GCA_032359435.1). NCBI lineage: Eukaryota > Metazoa > Chordata > Actinopteri > Cypriniformes > Cyprinidae > Enteromius > Enteromius unitaeniatus. The sequence goes on from JAUMHI010000054.1 coordinate 16,109,736, forward strand.
TGAGCTTTTACTATAAATGTCTCAGTCCATGTAAAGTAAAATGTCTTTTTTTTTTTTTTTTTACCACCCCATGGTGAGAATATACGGTCAGTGTGCTGAACGGTTCTTTCTGATGCAAAGAGTCATTAGGATCTGCTAATATGCAGTGGGATCAGTGGACTGATTGCCTCATCAAATGCAACATTGCCAACTGTTGTTCCGCATGACAGGCAATTGTTTTGATGGAGGTCTGAATCCCACTTGCAAAATTGGAGATCTATTTTGATGGCAATCGGTGCAGGGCTGTAATGGGAGCTGAAGCACGTAAACAGAACTGAGACTTGCTGTCAGGTGCAGCTGGGGAAAAGACATTTACTCCCATCTAAGGCTAGGGGCTGAATTTCAATGTGAAACTCATTGGTTCTGGATCAATTTAGTTTTTACTGCATATAGCGGCTTTAATCTCCTCAGAACGTCTGTTGTTGTATCTGTCATCCATCCGTATTGCCACTGCATTTTACTTTGTTGACGTACATGTGTTTTAATGACTGGCAAACTAACACATTTGGTGTTTTATGAGGAATTGAACATTATTGTTGTACCCAAAGTTGGATTATATATATATAGTATATATATATATATATATATATATATAAAATAAACACATACAAAAACGATGGACCATAAAGGACTAGTTCACCCAAAAAAGTCAATTATGTCAAATTTTACTCACCCACAAGCCATCCTAGGTGTATGTGACTTTCTTCTTTTAGACAAAAAATTTTACATTTAAAAAAATCCTGGCTCTTCCAAGCTTGGGAAGCTGGTGGATAGCTGCCATTACTTTGAAGCTCTGTAAATTGGATATATCCGCAAGTACTGCAATGTAAAACTAACTATATGCCTTTGGGGGTTATCACATGTCCTCTGAAGCAGGTTTTTGTCACAAAAATATTTCTAGTTTTATAATGTAAATAACTGACTTCTGTTTTTTTGCAAGAGTGCCAAGTTCTGGCTTCTTGGCTGACCTCTCTACTACGTTTCTGGACCTGGATTGTTTCAGATATATTGCTGTCTATGGGGGGTCAGTTTAGATGTCTCTCCGATTTCATCAATAATATATTCATTTTTGTTCTGAAGATGAACAAAGGTCTTATGGGTTTGGAACGACATGAGGGTGAGTAATTAATGACAGAAATTTTATTTTCAGGGGAACTAACCTTTTAAGTGTTTGACAAATAATTTTTTGTGTGAGAACCAGTAAAATCTGAACTGCTGGCCAGAAGAAAGTCTTTTTCTTGAACTTTGTCCAATTTAATCACTTAAAAGATTTACTTCTAGCTAGTGCATCCTGCTATTACTGTCAAACGTAAGAATCAGGGATCTCATGCGCTATATGTGCATCTTGTAAACCCACCAACACAAGCACCATTAACTACAAAGGTACAGAGATTGAAACATGTTTCATCCAGGTCAATTATGAGCACGAGAGCACCCTGCAGTTACATAACAGCTGAAACAAAGCAGCCTGTCACGTTTTCCTGCCTCGTTTGAGAGAGTTTCTCACACTAATGAGCTCTACAGATGTGTCAGAGCCAGCAATGGGGAGTGTTGTCTCTGTGGTAAATAATGGCCAATTACCCAGCTCAATTAAGCCTGCTCGTTTCTTTTGTGTGCGTTCGGAGGCCACATCTGTACAACTGCATTTCGGTTTAGTGGTTCCACACTGGAGCTCTGCTGCTCCTAACCCGAGGAGATAAACATGGGTCATATGTGTATGAACTGAAAGAGGACATAACAGGGAGCAACTGACAGATAAAAAGAAGATGGAAAAAAACAGACAAACTTTATGCCGGCTTGTATTCTCATCCCAGGTGTGCAAGAAAATAGAGCAGCCTGCTGAAAATAGGTCACTATCTTTTTTATCTTGTGCTGCTACTAGTCTAATATAAACATTTTTATGGACATAGAACAGAGTCAGTGCCTCTAAAATCATAATAGAGGATCCTGAAGCGCACAGTAAAAACTATTCATTCACTGATTGTTTGAATGATTCTTGAAATTTCTTGAAAACTTGAAATTAAGTAAATTTTAGGTTTATTTAATTGGACATTCCTGTTTGGTGTTGGCTTTGCCAAACATTTTACAAAACATCGCAATTTCAGGCATTTTCCTACATTTAGAGCTGTAAAACCGTTCAAACAAGCGTCTATGGTGTATCTCTTGCAGACTGCTGAGAGTGATGCTTTTGATAAAGGTGCCATACTTACTCCCAGAAGATTTGATCCTTGGTTAAATTGAGCTGCACCAGATATCTGCACAAAACTGCCTGTATTCCTCTTTTCCTCCAGAAGTAGAAGAAGAAAATAGACTTAAATATGTTTTTTTCATCCCCAAAATGTCTCATTTAATGCTTATGTGTTTGCACTGCATGCCTTAATCATTTCAACAGCACAGTCTGATTGTCATGCTGCCTAAAATATATCGATTCCATTAGAATTAGTGGTCAGCCACTTTGTTTATTAGCTGCCAGACAAAATTTTGTATGTATTCACAAAGATTCAATTTACACATTTCCCTTATTCCCTTTGATAAATGGGAAAAAAACATGTTCTGATGGCACAGCCAATAAAACAATTTCCATACCCTTTCCCCACATAATTTATCTTCAAATGAGACTAATAACATGAACATTACACATTTGTTATAGCATGTAATTACATTTTATTCAAGCTTAGACTGAATGTAAGCCAACATTTACAATACATTTTTAATTATAAATTAATTGCATACAAAATTGACATTTTGTGCAATCATTGTGTAAACGACTTACAGTAAGGTAATTTTGCTCTCCATGTAAGAATATTATCATCCCACGTGATTAACTTTTTTCCGCTGCTATAAAGAGATCAACCCTCTTGTCAGTTTCTCTGACTGATTGCCTGCAGTCCTGCTGCACAAGATGGAGACACATCATGTGACTATCAGCACACAGGTTAAGTGTATGTTTTATATGTGTGCCTGCATGCAGCCCATTAGGCATATGTCATAACACATTCCTACACATGTGGCTATAAAGGAAATGTTGTATTATGAAAGCAGGATGTTTTATGACTGTAATATATACACTAACCTGGCCTTTCAATGACCAGCACCTAATTTCACAGCTGTTCCATATGCAATAAATATGATGAAGTCGGATTATTCCACAAGAATATTAATGAAAAATGATACCCTGTACTTAAATTAGATTTCTCTTGTTCAAAAAGAACTGTCAGCGAACTGTTTTTTGTTTTTGCTGGACAAAATTGTTCTAATGAGAAAAAAAAAAAAAAAAACTTTGCCCAAATGTGAATTTTCAAATTTCACTAAATCATATTCATTCACAAATAAATGTTGTTATTTGAACTTGATTATTAGTGGATAACAACAACTTGAATATCAGTACTTGTTGAAGCTTGAAATTTCTCTTTATCTAGTAATTGCGTGGAAAAAGGGTAACTAAAACATTGGTTATTATTAATAATTTCTACATTTGTGCTCTGCAGGAGAAAAAAAAGTCATATGAATAACATCACTGTGGGTAAATTATTTATTATAAGTGAACCATTCTTATAACAGTGGTGGCCTGAATGCAAAAATCAAATAATGTTCTTTACAGAATCTCCTTAAACTCTTCCATGCCTTACGTTTAGTTGTTGGAACGACTGCTTTACACAGAGTCTGTACTGTAGCACATTAATCTGTAGTAAATGAAGAAATAAATTCTTATGGAGATGTATTATCTGGAGCACTGTCAGTTTTTACTGAAGCAGGAATGTGTACTTATCTATACTATGACTTTAGAAGGATTCTAGTGTTTGTTGCACCTTTGATGTCTTCTTCTTAAAAATAAGTTTAAAGCGTCATCAAAGTATGCAACACTCATTAAGACCCAGCACATTAATGCAGACATGCTAGACGGCCAACCAGCAAAAAAACAAAACACACACTCAATGTGTCAAAGGGGTCTGATTGGAGTCTGGGCAGACAAAAAAAACCCTGTACTCTAGACTCCCCAGGGTTTAAATTAACAATGCTCCCATCTGTTCGGCTACTTTGAGCATGTCTCTAATGACAGGGCTTACTTAGCCCAATACTAACCCACATCCAACAACAGTGCACTGGCAAACTGGAGCTATCTTTACACATAACCTTGAGAAACTAGGACTACACAGGAGAGTTTTTTCTGGCCCACTTGGTTTTGTCTCTTCTATGATAAGATGCTACATCCCATGGGAGCATCATACGGTAGCGTAGAAAGACTGTTTTTGTTCTCTGAAATGGAAAGAAAGATCAACAGCTTACTTTATTGGGTCAAATGAATGCAGCTGTGCATTTAAAGAGGATAACGGAAAGTGTTTGTGTCCTCATGAATGCATTTTAAAAGCTGGAAAAGATCAAGGACTCGAGACTAATGCTGTCCTCCCCCTTATTCTCACCTGAGCATATATTTTTTGCTCAACGCTTAACACAATCCTTAATAATTTGGCATTAGACATGCAGATATGCAGATTACATCTCTAGCACACCACATCAGCAGAAACACAGTCAGTCGCTGCATGTTTAATGAGATTTGCAGGAGAAAGTGATCCTGTGGTGCAAAGCTTCATCTAGCAGGAATGAAAGTGTGTGTGTGTGTGTATGCATTCAAAGAGCCCTTTTGTTTTTTTTCTTCTCTGCCCTGTGGCCTTTTCTGCTGTCTGTTCTGTCTGTTCCAGAGTGGCAGTTGTGTCTGGACTGCGGGGAGAGAGATGCACTTGACTCCTCTGTGTGAGTTTAGATCTTGCTTACGATGAGCTCTCTGTCGGCTTTGATCCTGAGATGGAACGCTCATCTGAGTGCCACACCGAAACGTCTTAAAGCAAAGCATTGCTCTCTCTTTATCTTTCTTTTGTTGTCTCTAAGGATCCGTCCTCTGTGACAATATAAGGTTAATGCATACTGTTAACCCACAGACTCTGTTTTTGACCTTAAAGGAATAGTAAAAAAAAAATAAAAAAAAATTGAAATATTTATTCAATCTTATGTCATTCCAGATCATAGGAGCAGTCAGTATGATGTTATGTTTCAAGTATTCTGAGCTCATACAATGCCCTTTTGCCATACAAAATAATTAGATCTGGATGTTATCATTGAATCACAATTAGTCATCAACAGTGTACAAATATGTAGAAAAAAAAGGGGTTAACAGCATCAAAGGTTGTCATAAATATATAACTCACAATTGCATGAGACAATTGTACAGTATATTTGTAATTTAATTAGCAAATAAATATGAAATGATTTTCACTTGTAGGGTGCGTTGAAAATTTGTGTTTTTGGATATAACTGACACTAATATTGTCTTCCATTGTGTGTAGTAACTAAATATCTGTCAACATCTCAAAAAACTCTTTCATTACCCTTTAAAGATCTTGCTAAAAACAATTTTTGCTCCTTGCAGCCATGAAGATCAATCTCATTTTGCAGTTTAGAGAGCAGAAGCAGAACCCTGCATGTACCTGAGTCCAAAAGTATCAAACCCGCGATTCATTTATTAGAGAATTTGGCAGAAGCCTACCGCCTCGAGACAGGAGAGTCTGTGCTATTACATTGCTTGATACAGTAACGTAATTACACTTTGAGCAGCCGGAGTGCAGCAGGAGACCTGAGGAATAGAGCCCGGCAAGGAATGTTCATTTGACTCAAATCATACCGAAAATCAAGCTAAAGGGGCCAACAGTGTTATCCAGCAGGTAAAGAGACCCTGCTCTGTAAACTTATATTGACAGTTGGAGGTTTTCATGCATAAAATTTATACACAAATTCATTTTCATATGCCTGCATAGACAGTAATGTCTATTTAATAGCATGTTATGCATGATTGCCTTTAGAGATGTTATTAGATAAAAAATATATATATATATTTGCTCATTTCACTTAATCATACCATACAGATTGTATTTTTGTATAGTTGTTGCCTATTTAAAGCCACAAATATGTAAATACATTTACCTTCTAGATGCTGTCAGCACATCCATATAGCATTTTTCAGTGAACATTAATATGTGCTATGAATTTTAATTACATTTTTCTCAACATGCTACATAAGACTGTATAAGACCCTTAAGCAATCTCGTTGTATACTACTTACACAAGGAGTTAACATTCACCGTTAAGATTTATTTATTTTTTGTTTCTGTCTGTTTGATATCTATTTCAAGAGTCATCTGTTGAAGGAGTACGGACTGTTTGGATACGTTCTGAAGCCCCATCATGCCCTCTGTGGACAAGCCTGAGTCTTTCTCAGCGTATTTTCAGGTCAGTCAATGAACTGTGGAAATTGACTGTGAGGGAAGTAAATATGCACTGAGAAACAAACAGCACTTGACGCGCACTTCAGAAGGACCATAGTCACGGAGACGCATTTACTGAACTTGAAAGCCGCTGCGAGCGAGTGAATTTAGCACAGCGAAGCCACTGCCAATCAGTATGAACGACAACTCACAGAAGATCGTGTGTCAACAGTCACTGCTCAGTACGGACAAATAGAACAACTGCGCAGCAAGGCCATTCAAGGCAGGGCTTTTATTTGAAGAAAAGTGTGGAATGAATTATAACACTGTATCAAAAACCACTTCCAATCAGCCATTCTGAATTCAGAGTAAAGACTGATTATATTCCCAGAAATGGGAAAAAATGTCTTAAAAGCTGGTTATAAAAGTTTCAGAGGTGGCTTTCAAAATTCCATTAGTGTCTAGCAAGAGGTAATTGAGATAATTAGCATAATCATTTCTAACTAAATGCTTTTTAAACTAGGTCATTTACTTCATATTAAGACAGAGGAAGACTTGGGGAGTGTATCAGTCTTTTCACCCCTCAGTGGAACAGGAAGTCATGCAGGTAAAAATAGGTGTAATGGAGGCCAGTTAAGTAGTTCTTCAAGTTTTTAAAAGATTGAGCCTATTGAGAAAAGACTGCATGGCATTTATGTCCACTCAAGACAGATAATGAGGGAACTCTACGGCTCCACTGGGTGTTACAGCTTTATTGGAAATGACAGTTGCATGTGCTTCTGAGAGAAAACAGCAAGAGAGTGCAGTTATCACAGCCACATCAAAATTTATTGGTACAGTATAGCACTTCATGATGTGCGCTGCTTCAAACTAGCTTTACAGAAAATTTTCATATCAGCGTTTACAATATGCCTTTTAGCAAATCTAATAATAATAAAATAATAAAATATATATATATAGCGCTATATATAGTGTGTTTTATCAGTTGAATAATCATCACCCCAGCACTTTCAGAAAATAAAAAAAATAATACAGAAGTTGTTACCTGACAAAATCTCATATGTTTCCTTATCAATTTTGATATTTATGGACTACCACAATCAGTCATACTTTTTTATTTACAATTGCGCCTGGAAATATACGACTGGATTCGTTTAGTAATTTTTCTCCATCATTTATTCTAATTTGATGAATTACTACTGCTTCCCTGACCAATAAAAATGTACACAAACGTCTCTTTTTAAAATAATTTTTTTACTGCCTGCTTCTGTGGATGCTAATTCCACAACATTAATTGCACGGCACTATTTCAGCACATTTAGCAGCTAGTTGAACTGGATTATTGGATGGATAATTAATAAGATGCAGGTTTAGCATCGGAATTCTGCATGCAAAGGTGGATTAAATCTGTCTTTCTGTAATTACCCTGCACCACTGAGCTGCCCGATACATTGGTTTGGAGCACAGACAATGCTGCTGTCCAGTGTTAATTCATGTGGTTTGGTACCATTTTAGACAGCTGGGTGAAAAGATACGGCTGTTATTGATAATTCTGAACAATATCTCTGCTGTTAGTATTTGTAGAGCGCACTGAATGCACTAACACAGCATCCATCCAAGTTTGATTTGAAAGTACAAGCTCAAACTTATTTCACTGGTGTGATTTCTCATGGTTCAAATCCATGTGTAACCCTATGATGTAGAGTTTTCAGTTTTGGCAATTGCACTAAAGCTCTGAAATTTAAGTAGTAGTGGAAGTGTTAGTGGAAAAGATCATGTTAAAAAGAAAATGCCACAGTCTTGTCAATAATGCGTTGAAGTACCTTCTGAAGAACAGATTTAGCACTGAGTTTGACTCCTTCATTTGTATGTATAAAACAGCATACTGAGTGACCCAGTTTCTTTATGGAAACACTCCATAATCTATCCAATAGCCAAGATGAATAATTATGCTGGAGGAAGAAACTTTTTTGCCTCGTACCAATCAACAGGACACAAACATTGAGTGTGAAATCTAATTTGGCCTTTTCAGACTTTTCAAAGGCTTGCCATCCTTGTGTTTTTCTGCCAAGCTCAGTCTTTGTATCACCCTATACTTTGTCAAATTAATCACATAGTCTTCTGGTTTGTTCCATGAGACGTACTCATTATAACATTTATATAATGACTCAGACTTCTGAATATAAAATCATGACATGTATCTATGTCTTCCATAACCAGATTACACAATGTTCTCAAACTCCATTAAATCTGTGTTGCCTCCAGGTCATTATTATAATACGGCTGTACCAGAGTCCTGCGAGAGCTGGGAGAGGGATCCACAGTGCTCAATTACAGGAATGTTGGAGACAGGACGGATCTGCTTTCCTGTGTTATCACCATCTCATTAAAATGATGGGAATATTAGATCATAGCCTGTCATGCCTTGTGCTGGGTTTTTTCCCCCGCTTTGCCACATACTGACGTGTAAAGCTGAAACACATCACTCCTCAATGTAAGAAACATGAAATGAATAGCTTGACACTTCACATCACACATCAATACAAATGCTGTGATGAAGGGGAATGAGTGACCCAGTTGAGAGGTAAGGTTGAGAAGGGGTCAAGAGACTCATGTCTGGAAAAGAAATGGAGAAAACGCACCTGCTTCTAAAGAGCTAATACAACAGAGGGCATGTGATGCCACTGGTTATATCAGGCAACTCTAATGGCAACATTTTAAAAGAAAAATAAAGGTGATGGGATTGTACTGCATGGGTGAATATTTCAATACTGATGCAGATTTAGATTTGCAGAAGTATAGAGTGCATTGTATATTTGTTTTTGATTTGTAAATGTTCTCTTTATGGTGAAGATATCATCTTGAATGCACCAACTTTGTACTTGAAGCACTTGCTTTGAACCACAGACAGTGTGGGCAGAGACGCTAAAGCCAAGACTTTCCAAAACACCTGACAGCAATGCAGAGAAAATTTCAGCTGAACTAGCAAAAAATGGCAGTAAGAGAGAACTTTGCACTATACCTTCACCCAGGTAATATATGTAAACTGTTTGGTGGGTAAAACATCTAAAACAATGTATATGCACTGTATGTGTCTGATACTGTGTTTTGTTTTGTTTTTTTTCAAACTGAGTAATGACTTTTTATTCTACAAAGCTTATTTGAATATCCCTGTATGCTTTATAGGGTTACAAATTCTCAGACATCTAGGGCATATATTTTCCACTTATTGAAGGCTCATCTTTACATTTTGTATTTGTGCTAAAAGTAGGTATTTTTAGAGATTCTCATTCTTTCAATTATGTCTATATTATATCTTTACACCTTTCAATTATAAAACAAATTACTGTAAAAGCTACTTATCAACAGGTCCACAAATACTCACAGAAAGCGGAGAAAATTTGTGCAGAATTCAAATATACATCATTCTATATAGCCACTACTGTAACACCGTCTCTGTCATTGTGCACAGTCACAATCTGTGTGATTGGATTTACCTGAAGTTAATCCAACACAGTTTAAAAACCACAGTTCCCAGTAGCTCCTCGGCAGAGCTCAAGGTTACATTGCTCTATCCCTGCATTCTGTCTGTCTGTCTGTCCGTCCGTCCTCCAAGCCTGTTGGAGAAGTGACTGGAATTCAACACACTGTTAAAACTGAGTGTTATCTATTTACCTTCTACTCACCTGTAGATGATATCACAGCGATCGTTGGTTCGCAACCCACCCTGTTGACTGAGCACTGAATCCTTACCTGAGACTTACCTATGTTGGATTATTGTGTGATCGACTGATCACGGCTGACCCAAGAGACTGAGATTGTTATTCTTACCTTGATGCTTACCATTCTGATGATCCTCTGTTAAGATTGGCTTTCTGTTTAATAAAACTCCCCTTTGATTTTTACCCCAGTTCTCCTCGTCTGTGTCTGAGTGTCTAGTTATCGCTAATATGTTTGAGTTTTTAGTGTAGCTGTCCATAACACATTAACCACATTTAAAGTGCCCTTATTATGGATTTTTAAAAATGAGCTTTCATGCAGTGTGTAACACAGCTCTAAGGAAATGAAAATATTCTGCAAAGCTTTAAATCTAAAATTCCATAGTCTCTCAAAAGAAAGTGTCGACTAAATAATTGAAACGAGTCATTTTTAAAACAAATCCCAAGCTGTTGATGTCACCAATAAAACATTTGCATATTTATGATGAAATGAACATGAGACCAATTGAACCAATCACCACAACATGTTTTGGAGTTCCTTGTGAGCGTTGAAAAGCATGTGCGAAGCAGTGCACGCCAGCCTCATTCATTCAGCAAACGCTCTGTGTGGCTGTCAGTAGAAGTTGAAAAGAAAACTTGATTGCTAGTTTAAAAATTAAAAATACAACAATGTCTAAGAACTTTGTTAAGTGTGTGACTCCATGTGGCCGGTATCTCACTCCAAAAAAACTCACTCTTTATGTGTTGTTTGCCCGGGTGAAGAGCATGCGCCAGCCGCTCACGAGGGAGGGGACTGCCTGCAATGCCTTCAACTCTCACGCTCAGATCACGGAGGTCTCTCTTCGAGGAGGGAGCCTTCGTGAGTGAGCCCCACGGTGCGGGTCCCACTGTCGTCAAGCCGGAGTGGTGCCTGCACTCGTGGGGTTCACAACTCGATCTGATGGAAGGAATAGAGACGGGTAACTCTTGCCCAACTGGAAGGATCTGCAGGCATCTCTCCGGGGAATGAAGTTAGACGTCTAGACGAGCGGTTCTTGAGACCTCACCCGCCTCCCTTTCCTTCCAGAACTACACACTGAGGTGTCTAGGTCCTGGAACAAGCCTGTTTGTACATTCCCTCATCTGATTACTATGGTGTCGGGGGTCTGGGATAAGGGATATAAGGTGATGCCTATGGTTGAACAGATGCTTGCGAGCAATCTGTCAGCCTGGGCGTCATCAGCTACATTAAAGGCACCCTCTCTCCCCACTAAACCGCTGCGTGTAACTTCAGCGATAGTGGGGAAGGGGTAGGCTTCGGCTAGGCAGTCGGGGGCATGTCTTCATACTCTAGAGGTCTTACAGGCCAATCAAGCCAATCTTTTAAGGGACCTCAGCGAGCGTGAGCAGGTTGACACTGAGGATATTTTGGAGCTGGGGAGAACAGCCAATCGGTCTCTTCATGCTACAAAAGAGACGGCACGAGCGATTGGACGATCTACGGGCACTATGGTGGCAGCAGAGAGACACTTATGGCTCTCTCTCTCTCTTATGTCAAAGCACAAGATAGGGTGTGTTTGTTAGACGCGCCTATAACCTCCTCTGGGCTCTTTGGCAGCGTGGTACATACGGTGGTGGAGAGGCACCAGGAGGCGCGGAAACAGGCAGCTGCCCTGAATAGTCTTCTCCCATGGCGTTCTCTGGCTCAACGGTCGAATGGGCAGCCTAGCACTAGTAGTACTGCCTTTCACCGAGCAAGCCAGAAGCAGAGTGTCGCTGCTCTGGCACCCCCGCGAGACTGGGGTGCCAGAGACAAGCGAAATGTTAGCTTCTCCAGTCCAAAGAAATACAAAGGATTTAAGGAAAGTAATTGTGGCTAGGAGATCACATGGCCCGAAAAAGTCCTGATAAGCACTATATACAGTTAAATATGATGATCTTCAGAACATAAATTAAAACATTTTTGATAGCTCTCGGAATTTATCAAAAATATCTTAATTTGTTTTTTTCCTGAAGATGAAAGAAGGCTTATGGGCTTAGGGTTTGGAACATCATGAGGGTGAGTAATTAATGACAGAATAATCATTTTTGGGTGAACTATTCCTATAATAAAAGCACATATTTCACCTTTATACCCCCAAGAAAAGCTTTCAAAGAACTGTAAAGAAAGATTACAAGCCACATTGTAAAATGCAGACACTACATGTCAGAGCATTCTGTAATCAAGGTTGGTACCCATCTTCTAGACCCGATTTCCTGTCTCAGTATTCACTGCCTCTCCTGACACATTGGCAGTGCATTTCACTTGGCAGATCCCCGCAACTCGAAAGGGCACCTCAGCATCCACAAGCAGAATAGCCGATTCTTCTGGTATGACTCAGTATTCAGCCTGCGTATCTAGGCCTAAATGATCTCTTCCCCTCTCTCTCTCTCCTTCACTGTCAATAGCTGAGTGAAGCAGTCACACCTGCTTCCCCTCGGAGTTTACAAGGACAGTGTGCCGAGGTCCACTGTTTCCAGAAGACAGACAATTAGCATTTTTTAATTGCTGTTCATGATTTGTTTAAAGGCATTATTCACCTAAAATAGAAATGTAGTCACTGGTGTCATTATTATTAAGGGTTTTATGAAAAACACAACAAAGGGTTGGTTATGGTTGCAGGTTTGAAATGACATGCAAATGATAAAATTAATGGTTTTTTTTCTTTTTCTTTTTACTATTAATCAATTATTTTAATTAGATACCCAGATTAGATACTTCTCTCTCTCTCTCTCTCTCTCTCTCTCTCTTTTGAAAGTATTGTGGTTTATCTCAGACTGGATGAGCTTCATCTGATGCTCATTAGTTCAGAGCCCCTAATGGAGGCCAAGATCTCTGATAGATAGATCAGTCTTCTTACTCCCCCATGATTTCATGATCAATTCTCTGAAGGCTGCCTAGCAACAGAACTGTGGTTCCTGGCTACGGAGTGTGAGCCACTGGCTTGGGTGAATGCAGTAGTTTTACACGTAGCATTTGTAAATAATAACTAAAATAATAGCCAGACTGTTTATGCTATTAAACAATATGGCATAAGCTCCAATTAAGAGATGAAGTAGGCTTGTTATATACATTTTTTTGTGTAGTGTTCAAATCCTGATTAGTATTGTGTGAACTTCGGTTATAATTAGTCTTAAATGCAGGAGCTGGAAAGAACACCTGGTAAATAGGCAGTATTTTATTATTGTAACACAGTTTCCAACTTTTTTAGAATACATTTTAGAATACATTTTTATAATACAAAAGAATACAACATTTGAATGGTCTCCAGGTGAATGTTGTCTATAAAATCTGCCAGTTCAGACGAGGGAATAAGCTTTTCACTGTCCATTCCAAACCTTTTCACAGTGTTTGGATAATATTCAAGTCAGGTTATTTGTCTAGGCAAGTTAGATGTGGAAGTTTACTTGGTGATCCAACTGTCCAGGTTTTACGATGTCTGTGATTAAATTTTAAGCAGTCACAGCACTTTAAAGTATGGAGCCTGTTTCCGCCATTGAATAAAAAATAAAAAAGTAAATTTTTTTTTTTATTTTAATTTAAAAAAAATTAATTTAATAACTTTTTTTTAATATTCTAATAATTCTGACTTTTTTCCTCACAATTGCAAGTTCATATCTCATAATTCACACAATTATGAATTCTGAAATAAACTCACAGTCAAAAAGTCAGAATTGCAGAGGGAGCTCTCACTGACTGTCACAGCTTTCTCTGCTTCTTCTCTGGTACTTCATGTTTGGCGGCCATTTAAGCTGGGTTATGCCAAACAGACGATGAAAAGTTTGGTTTTGCTGTTGTGGACTCTACCAAGCGTTTTTCATAGTTTTGACAAGGCTTGTTTCATGTTCGTTGCCTTTGCCTTGTTTTCATTGTCTAGTTTTGTTTGTTACTTTGGACTGCTGTCTTGGATTTTGGATTGACTTTTGCACAATGAGACAGGATCAGGTAGAGAGACTGAGCATGAGATGGAGCATGACCAGGGACTACCTCCAGGGCGGATCAGGAGTAACTGGAGTCCCTGGTTGGTCTGGGGTCTCTGGAGGCCTGGGCTGGTCTGGGGTCTTTGGAGGCCATGGGGGATCAAGAGTCTCTGGAAGGTATGGTTGGTCTGAAGCCCCAGGAGGATCTGCTGGATCTGGGGCCTTGGGATCTACAGGTGTCCAATCCCACACTCTCAGCCCGTCCACCCTCTCCACGATCATGGCTATATTGCCTCCCCCAAAAAAAATTATTGGGAAAGTTTTGTCTTCTTCGTATGCCATGAATTGGGCGGTCTTTCTGGGAAGGTGGTGTCTGGTGGCCAGTTAAGGGGAGTGGACTCCTGCAGCGCCAGCTTTGGAGAACTTTCTGGGAACACAGGCTCTGGAGGGCTCTCTTGCAGCACAGAGAACTCTGGAGGGCGCACTGGAGGCGCAGAAGACTCTGGAAGGTGCACTGGAGGCGCAGAAGACTCTAGAGGGCGCTCTTGCAGCGCAAACTCAGGGAGGCGCTCTTGAAGTGCAAACTCAGGGACTGGAGTCAAGATCGGCTCTACTGGCTGTAATCCAGGAACTGGAATCAGAATCGACTTTTCTTGCTGAGACTCAGGAGCTGGAATCAGAATCGACTCTTCTGGCTAAGACTCAGGAGCTGGAATCAGAATTGACTCAACTGGCTGAAACTCAGGAACCAGAATCAGACTCAGCTCTCCTTGCCACATATCAAGAATAATGTCAGAAGACAATGGTCTGGAATCTATGGGGAACTGGAACTCAGGAACTAGAATCAGCGGAGTGGAATCTGCGAGGAACGGGAGTAGATTTTCAGATTTTGAATCACTGACTGAACTTGAATGTAGCAGAAGGAGATCTGCGGGGGATTAGAGAGGATCTGGCAACAACTCCTTAGCTGAGTGTTTTCAGGGTTTTGGCACTGGCTGTTTTCTCTGGATATTTTTGCGTGGTGCGGGTGTCAGATATATTTTATGTGTGGGTGTGGAAGGAAATCTTTGGGGTGCAGGGGTTCTTTGTTTACAGATGGAGGGAGACGATCTCAGGACACAGACATTGGGAAGACGACGACGACGACCACAAACCACACACCACAATCCTGGAGTACACAGAAGGAAACCTGGAACACACAAAGGTTTCTAGGAGACAATGGAGAGAGGTAAGTAATCAGGTAATCAAGTAACGCTCAGAGACAGTTTAGCAGTCCACTCGGACCAGGAGTGCTGTGTGGTTTGTGGTTATACAGTATGTGCAGATGATTACTGCTGGGATCAGGAACAAGTGGTGAGGACAGGTGACGGTGATTGGAGTGAACGTAGATGACTATGAGGAAGTGAGGGTGAAGCCCGGCGTGGGGGTAACAGTTGGCAGACTGGCTTCAATATACGTTCTGAAACTTGCAGGATGTTTTTATAGTACAATGACCTCTTAAATGTGGAAATATCAAGGAAATTTTGGTTTCTCAGTTCACCATTTTATTGGATTTTGTCTTTGTTCCAACAGAAAGGGGGCAGAGAGAATTTCAAGGTGAATGTTGATATTTGCTGTCACTTTTGCTGCAGTAGCTCTGTGCTGATTGGACACAATGCTCAGTGTTCAGTGGTACCTGTCATTCACTTTTAGCTTTCACACACAAAATCTTCTTTGCTGATAAAGTCTTGCCATGCCTTGTGTACACAGTCATAATCAACTTTTGTCATTAAAACACAAAACATTGGGCTGTCAAGGTTACAGACACTTTTGCTAGATGGGTTTCCTTCATTTGTTCTTTTTTGATAGTCTAACAAGTCACCCATGGCTTGTACTAAATGCAGCTGAACACAGCTTTTACTATGATATGCAACCTATAGAAAATGAAAATATTAGATTACTTCACTGTACTTTGCGAATATGATATTAACCCCAATAACAATGGATGTCCAAAGGTGTGGCATGATGTTTCTGTGGCCTAGTGGAAAAAAGGAAACATTTAATTAAAAAACAAATTAGTCAGTATAAAAGTAGGCAAAGCTCATGAGGGGTTTTCACCCTCAGACAGCTAGATGAGGCATTGACCTGCCACCAGCTTATTTACAACCAAATAATTTATTACATCTGCTATCCTTTCATTGAGGTGACAGAGTAAAGAATGTCCTTCGCTTTTTATTGAATGTTCTTTTTGTTTTCAACAAAGTCCTTGAAGACATTGCTCTAATAAAAAAAAACAATGCCTGGTTCAATTTACAGAACCCTGATTTTTTCTCCTAATGGATCTCCTAACAAAAATTCAGGAGGAACATGCTCATATTATACAAAGAACTAAAAGCGAAATATAAATAAGCAGTATTATAATATTCATATTATCATATTTTCTTGCCAAAGATCTTTCAACACACCATATATGCAACTACATAACCTGCCCACTAACAAACTTGGTCACATCTCAGGCATTAAAAACAAGTCCTTAATACAAGTCTTACTGTACTTACTGTTCTAGTTTCGATAACTTATTTTAACATTCAAAGTTATTTCTTTCTACCCAGAAAACTCTGAGCTAATAATCCTCTAAAATCAATACCTTGTGCTCCTTATTATTAAAATCGGTACGAAGGACGGAGAGAGATCTGTTTAATCTCGTCTCAGTAACAGAAATATGCAGAGTAAGCTCTTTCTGCCTTCATCTCTCTCCTACTGGGAGGCTTTACTCTGTCCATCACAGAGTAGAGGGGGAGAGTGAAGGAGGGAAGGCTGGATTAAAACAGCTTTGTCTTTGACTAAGTGGATTAGCAGCAGGTAAAGCTCTCACTGCATTTCCGTCGTGATGATGTTAGCACACGTCCTGTCCCAGCCATCTGCCATTTATCTGCGATGGATGAGCCCGAGCAGGCATCACTTTCAGCATGTCCACACACAGTTGTTTTTCTCTCATTGTGAGCTCTTTTTACGCTGACTTCTGTTGTTTTTGTTTTCTAAGCTAATGAAATATTCCATCCCTGACCCTTAAATCTTTCTCTCACAGAAGAGAGCTTTTTGCACATTTTAGATTTTCATGAAAATATAATTTAGCGGGTTTATTGGATTCCATTGTTCCCCCACAAATGAATGTTGAGTTTAAGGTTTTTCCATTCTCATAGTGGACATATTTTTGGGGGGTTGTTGGTCTATGATGCACTGCAGATTCATTTAAAATGATATTGAATCAGTCGGATGGATCAGGTTTGGATTTATTAGAAAACAGCTTCCTTACTTCTAACTCTGAGTTTAGAAGACCTTATTTTCAAAGGTGAGGAGAAAGGGGACCCTAAAGAACAGTAAAGCCTATGAAAACAAACAAACAATAAAAGAAAAAAACATAAAACAAATCACTACATTCTTTGGTCACATATTTCTGTTAAATGTCATTGAACTGTAGATTTTGACCAGCATTCTACAAAGCTGTGCTTAGCCATCACTTATCATGTCATCATCTTTTAATTTCTCTCAAATTAATGTTTTCACAGGTATCCCAGTATTAGGCAGGATAATGTGCAGTCATTATCACAAAATTATAACATTTCATCATTATCACAAATGAAACCCCTTCAGGGTAATTCAACACCCGGTCCGAGTGTATTTTGTGATAATGAAACCACGCTTTCCCATACATATATAATGAATTGACAGAAACAAAGTGACATTCCATACAAGTTAAAAACAAATATATAAAATTCCATCACAGTGTATGTTCAGGTGTTAATGCACCCTATTTAGCCCAAGACAAATTAGAGTTGTACAGTTTTTTGACATTTAATAATCTGAAAATTGAAATGAACAAGATGCTACATTTGAGTTTATGAATATTAATTAGGTGAAGTAGTTCTACCTGATTTGCTAGAAGTCAGATGCTGGATTATTCTTAATCACATCTGTATTTCCAATATATGATGGGAGAAGAGCATGTAGTTGCCACACTTTTCTTCAACCCTTAGTTTTATATGGATCTTCCACTGAACAGGCAGTTAGATAAAGATAAAGAACAAATCCATATATTCATAATATGCAGTGTTATATAAGCCTGTGATGATGAGCAGGCACCGACAGACTCTGTCAGCATGAAAAGGATTGTGTGTCCCCAAGCGTAAGAGTGTCTGTCCTGCCATATGTGGACATTATGTCCATGTGCTCGTCTTTCTTTATGCGTTAGGCCCTGCATATTGGTATGTATGCATGAGATCACCCACACTAAGCCACCCAATCGAGCATATCTCCTATGGGCTTTCACAGCCCCTTCACCACGTAAATCAAAGGCGCGGAAGCAACTCACCAGTTCAAAGCACAGCAGCCAAGTGGATTGTTCTAGAAGGATCTGAGAATGGCTCACTCAGCCATTAAACAGGGTGAGGCTCAGCACAGGGAATTCAGAGGGCAGAGGCGGGCTTTGATGTCACCAGATTTCACGTTTAGAAATGAAATGCTGGCATAATACATCCTAATCTAATGGAAATACATCCTGGTATGCATAATACAAACCTGAACTCAGGTCAGAGGAGTTATGGGAAGCAGAGGATATGCACAAATTATGTGAATTTAATTGTAGGAGACTGGCACTCAGTTGTGTAACTAATATGTTTTCAATGTATTAAATCAGTAAGTAATACATGACTGTTGAAGGCAAAGAAAAGGTTTTTCATCAGTCTGGATTTGAGTGATCATAAAAATAAACTTAATATGTTGCCTTAATCTATAGTGTTGATGTCTAAAAATGCAGCATCTTCTCTGTTTAATGATAGGTTTGTAATTTTATGTGTTCAGTCTAATACACTTTCATGTGTATTTTACGAGATCGCTATTTTGTATGAATTTGTAAGTCCTTACTTGTACAATTTTGTACGATTTGTCTAAACCCCAGTGACGGGTATTGAAGGTGCGTTAGGTGTAGGTTTTTTGTACAAAATCATACCAATTTGCAACTCAGAAAATATGTAAGATTTAGCAAAAATCGTATGAAGGTATACGAGTGAGGTTTTTTGGAGTACGAATTTGGATAAATTAGCCGGACACAGAACTGAAACAAGACGAGGACATCGAGTAAACTCAATCCTTTTAAAAACCGCAGGTAGAAATGATAGGCAGGTGCATTTTGTTGATACTTTCAGATATTTGAGGAAACTACACAAAGGTAGTATCCAGCTGCCATGAGGCCTCTTGGGCAGATTTATTAATTGGTTTCCAGCTCTCTCTATCTTTCATTCATTCATGTTCGGTGCAAGAGACAGGTAGGACAGCTGTAGTGTTCGTAACGGGTCAGGCTTTGTGTTTCTGCTGTATTCAGTCCTTGAATGGGATTCATGCTCAACAATGGGTCACGAGGCTCCTGAGATCAGAGTCTCTGATAAGCACCAAGAGCAGAAGGATGGAGAGAGCAAGAGTGTTTGTGCCTTGCCTTTTCTCCATTATCCCTGTCCGGCTCTTATCTGGGCCTTGCCTGTCAGGAAATCAATTAAGGTACGTGGAGGAATGAAAAGAGGAGTAGAGGTACAGTATGCACACACATATGGAAATCAGTGATGGAGAAAACGGCAAAGCTTAATTTTAAAATGATTTTTAATAGTTTCGTGACTGAAGTTATCTTAAAATGGTGCAAGCTGGTACACATACTTTTTTGCTCATTTTTGCTAAACACTTGCTATTTGATCAGTTATGTACATTGTTGTGTTGTTGTACTGATGCTGTTTACTACAAATAGTTCAGTTTAATTAAAAACTAAAACAAAATGAGATTTTTGGAATAAATACTGTATATATTTTTATAAACTATTACTATCACTATTTGAAATGCACACTTGAATGCATGAAAATGAGTTTTTGTTTACACTCTGCATTCTCCTTTGTTGTTCAAAATCTTTGAAGATTAGATTTATGAGCTCTATATTTTTATGCAAACTGTAGGCCCACACTATTTCAAAAAGACTTTTCAAAAAAGATTTATTTAAGATATTTATCATTGTAGTTTATCACATCCAGCTTACTTGGCCTCAAGGTTTCCACATGAAGTTATCAACCTTGGAAAGAAAGCGATGGGACGTGATAAGGTACTGTTATCAGACACATCTGTTTAACCTGCAGGTTTTTTTCCACCCTGTGACTTTGAAAGAGCAAGACAGCCATCAGTGAGACCTAATAGAGAACTCTGTCGCTCTGCCTCATGCCTTAGGCTGCTTATATTTCTAGATTTAAAGGGATACTCCAACCAGTAATTCATTTACTTACCTTCATGACATCCCAAACCTGTATGACTTTCTTTTGTCCATGAAAGACACAGAATGCCCAAGCTGCTCTTTTCCATGTAGTGTGAGTATTTCTTATTTTTCAAAATTTATCTTTTGTTTAATCTATCCCTTTAAAACAGGGCTTGTCAACTCAGTCATCACCTGCTCATTCTGTCAGTTTCAGCAATTAATCCGCCTCTCTTTCCATGTTTCTTTCCTCAAGGTGACTGCTTGACGCAAGTTGAGGCATGGCGCCTGTAAAACAGATTGCATTTATGATAATGAGGCTAGTTGAGGGTAACATCAAAGCATATTTTCATTCCATCACCTTCAAGGCTGACATCTCCAATCAATGTGAAACTGATTGTGAATCAATTTCCTAATGATGGGAAATCAATATTTAATCTGTGAATGCAAGGTGAGATCTTGGTCAAGTTGGAGGTTTTCCCACTATCCCGTACTTCAGAGTGAACTGTTTTATGTTTCAGCTTCAAGTACAAAGCTGAAGCCTCTGGAGGAGTATTAAGGAATTCACACTATCATCTACCGTTCTAAAAGAAACAAGCAAATAAATAAATAAGAATCATTAAGGAGGGAAAATCTTTGAGCTCATAGCTGCCGACTGTCCTTTTTTCCTCAGAATTTTTATTCTAACAGCTGCACTGCGCAGTTTTCATTTTGTCATATCTGGTCTTCAGATATCCCAGCTAAGCTTCTGCTGAGGTGACCTGTCACTCTCCTTAGTCGAGCCAAGCTCTGAAAAAATACACTGCTTTACTGCTCGCCATGTGTGACGGGCTCTCTTGTGCATCTGTGAGAGAGTCTGAGTGCCCAGCCTTGGTTTCCTTCCTTCCCTGTTCTTTTGCAGGAGACCTTTGGTGTGAAAGGCAATCCTATTACCCCGGCCCGGCGATAAGGAGGACTGGCTTGCTCACAAAGAACAAACCTGGAGAAAGAGAGCTTTCATTGGCTTTGGTTTAACCCAGGGCCAAACATTCTGGTGAGGTTTTCCTCCCATCATTTCAGGAAAATTGGGTCTTCGGCTAAGGTGGCATGTTTTTAGGAGATGGAATAAGGTGTGAAATTTCACCACATCCGACTGCTGCATCTTTAGCAACACAAGCGAGAAGAAACGGCAGCTCAGAAAACCCAGAGTAGTGCTGAATAGCTCACACATCTCTAGGACTAAAAATGATGCTAAGGAATGTAAAATGCTAAAAGCCTCAATAGTAGGACTTGTATTAAAAACCAACACATTCTCACTCCCTAGTCGTCACATTTTGACGCTTGGTCAGGACCCTTCTGCGTCGCTTTTTGAGGATCAAGATACCCCTTTTTAGTAACTTTTCGACGCAAAGGATACTCAGTTGTTTTGAGTTGTTTGGCTTAATGTAAAGGTTTGTGTGCATATATACATTTATTTTATACATTTTTACTTTTATTTGAGCACCGAACCCCACCCCTACCCTAAACCTACAATATAAAACACAGACAGGCAAATGCAGTCACAGGTATTTATTGCACAAACTAATCATAAACAGGCAGTACTGTATAAATACATTACAAACAAGTCGTTTCACATTCCAAGTCTTCGGAAGCCATACGAAAACTTGATGCAAAGAAGAGAGTAAAACACAACGTTTTAATCAATAACAATGATCCCACTTCGCTTCCCACGCACACTGAAAACATACTCCCATCCGGCAGAATGATGCAGTTGGTCACGAGATACACAAGAGCTGATAGTATTTCACAACAGCATGACGCAATTGATCACGAGACACGCAAGAGCCAATGGCATTTCACAAGCAGCGTTGATGTAAGGATTCCTGTAGCAGCATTTTTTTTAATCCTGCACAGACTGCAGCGGCGTACAGGGACAGAGACAGCGACCGAGTCTATTCCTCTCACAAATCAAAAAGACTTTTGCATCAAAAGACTTGGAATATTAATATTTTTCAAATAAAATATCACGGTGGTTGTATCTGCCTTCTATATCTTGTGTTTTATTGACAGATGGTAGATTTAGGGGTAGGGGTTGGTTTACGTGCTCATAAATGTGTAAATAATATCATTTAAATAAAACAGTTTGGTTGGTAATTGTTGGTAACCATTTATGTTTGTTTTTTTCTTTTTATCGAATATTTAATCAATTAAAGGCATTAAAAAGCATATTTCTATAACCGCTCAAACTGTCAGTCAAACTTCACAACTTCGCCCCCTGCGCGCCGCGAACTTACATTTCAGTTACGAGTTATAGAGCAGAAGCAGATGAACGTCTTCATCTTGTAACAGTAAAATATCTTGTTGTTTGAATAAGTGCAACGTTGTCTTTATGAAATAAACCCTAGTCGGTCTATAAAGGTTCATATTATGCATCACCACACCGGTGTGATGTTGACATAATGTGATGTCGTCCTTTTAATGATGGACAAATTCCACACATTCGCTTGTTAAAAAACCCGCGGTGTAACTGCATTTGAGTTTGACACAAAGCAACCGAGTGATCCTTGTCAGCTAGGCAAAAAAATATTATAAGAAATTTCTATTTTGATTTTATGGCTGTCTGCTGAATGTACTCATGCATGTAAATTAAATGGAATTTATTAACATTTCATCATATTATATAGCCTATGGTCACACAGCATGGTTGTCAGGGATCTGTAGAGACTTGAGGAGTAGACGAAGCACTGACGTTTTAACATTCACTTTAACATAACAGAAGGACACATGAACAGCTACAGACATTCAAAAACCTTGACAAATGACAACTAAAGCAAGAACTCAGGCACTTTAAATACTCAGACATAAACGAGACACAGCTGGACAGTAATTAATACAATGAACTAAACTAGGACAGGATCTTAGGACCAAATAAGTGTAGCGCCCCCTACCTCGTTTTTAAATAATTTAGTAAGAGGCAGCACCAGGTTCAAAATTTTAGTGCCTAAGAGATGTAGTATTAAGGCCCCTCTGATGTCTCTAACTGCAATGGTTGTTTTTTATGTAATAGTTTAAATAAATCTATACAAACAAATCTTCCCTTTTTTCAGAATATACTCTTTTTGAAAATAACCAAACACTTGAATAAGTAGAAACAATATACTGAATTTAATTAAAGTAAATATAAAAGAAACTGAATAAAATGAACAAATTTCAATTAGTGACGTGATCACACAATCAAACAGAATAGATTTGTTAGTTAGCCTCAAACATAAAATATCCCAGCTTCTAAATTATTAAATTAACCAAAATATTCAATGCATGTTAAACAAATCACTTTGAGTGTAAAGTACATTTTAAATACTTTCAGACCCGTAACACACTGAATAACACAGTATAAATTATATTACACCTTTGTGGGCCCACACACACACACCAGTAATTCTCAACCCACCCTGTTGCAGGCCTGAAACGTAGCTCGTGTTCGTGGTGACCGCAAAAACTGAAAATTGGTCTGTTCACTCTCCTGAGCACAAAATAAATCAACAAAATACCTTGAATCCTGTGCAAGGCAGATCACGAAGGGGAATCTTGTATTAGACCTCCTTTGAATCCACGTCCTGCTCTGTGTCGGGCCTCCAGCGCAGCCAGAGGAACCCCAAACCTCACGGTGATTTGGGACGCTATCTGGTCTCCCTCGATCCAAACACGCGACGAATTCGTGTTGATTTCAGTCTTGGTGTTCTGCTTTCACATTATTTTTTAGGATAACTCAAAACTCAGACTTATTAAACGCTAGATACAAACTAATGACGTAACCGCAATGGCGGAAAACAATACACAGAGAAACTCGGGCAGAAAACGAAATACAATCCACAAACGGAGTATACACACTCACAACATATACTGCTTACTCTATTAATGCGATGGCTTATCGATTAATACACAGTAATTACTGCAATCTGTCTTTTCTTTTTTAACTCTCTCCTCCACTCTCTGTTGCTCTCCTCTTTACTCTGCTGCACGTGCACAGTCTCTCCTCTCTTCACCAATCACAAGACCCTATTCTCTTGGGAGGGAGGATCTTAACACAAAGATAACCAATGAAAATAAAGACAACGTAACTTTTTGCGCAAAAGCACATTTTTCACCTGTGCACACACATCAAACTTGCTGATTCTTAAAGGCACAAGTACACATATACTGTGACTAGAAAATGTAGGGCTTTAGACTTAATATTAATTAATATATTAACTCTGAATGAGAGCATAATTTAACAAACAATAAAATTAACACTTTAATTATTATACTCTAGTGGGTTACATAAGGAAACAGGAAATCATGAAACGAAACCAAAACTAAAGACACAAACACAGACATGGGCGTGACAATGGTATGATAAAGTTTACTATGCTATTATATTATGTGTTTTCTGGCTAGATTAAAAAAAAAATCTAGTAGTTTATATTCCCCACTCATCTTCATTTGTATAAACAAAGAAAATCATGGTTTACTATTGCAATAATTTAATTGCATTAAATAATAATAAAAAAACTATACACAAGGAGAATGAAAATCATCAGGTCACTGTGCTTTCTATATATTTTATCATGCAGAATGTGCATGTATGCAAAGCAAAAAAAAAAAAAAAAGAAAGTGAACATCTAACACAACTAAATAAGAGAGAGTGCACAACCAATTCACAAACACAGGACAAATAATACACAGACAACCAGCCTGTGATGAGTGAAAAACAGAGGAAACAGTTTTGCAGATATTTATTTACAGAAGTCAATCAATCACAGTTCTGTGTATTCAAAGCAGGGTGAAGCTGGCAAGAATCGAAACGTCCGAAAAAATAATGCCCAATGAGCCTGCCTGGAGTTCAAACGTTTGGCGGCTTGAATATATTCAAGATTCTTATGATTGGTCTAGACTAAGAAAGGATCCCCTGAACCTTCTAACCAATGGCGCCACTCTTCCAACGCTAACTGGACGGCCAGCAACTCTCTATTGCCAATATCATAATTGTCAGGGTCCATGCGCACTCCCTCGGGCGACACGATGTACCCCAGAAAAAACAAATACTTGATAAGGGTTTGTGAAGTCCGCTCTACCCGGCAGCAACCTCAGACCTGCAGTCGGGCTTGATCTTTTACTGGACACTCCAATAGAACATGTCCTGCAGCACTGCAGTATAAACACAAGCCCTTTTTCCTCGGTCGAGCTCTCTCCTCCTGGGAAAGCCGAGCTCTCCCAACCTGCATGGGTTCGATCTCCATGATGGGAAGGATAGCACGCTCCATGTATCCGGAAGCATGCTCACTCACTGTAGTTTGATGAGGAAAACATTGAGAGTGTTGCTGTAGACACACGTCCACGCGTAGTGCCAGTTCAACGAGCCCTTCAAACTTCACCATAGTTCCATCAAGCAATTTCTTTCTGGACGCGATTATCCAAACCACGCATGAATATGTCCCACTGCACCTCCTCATTCCAGCCGCACTCAGGCGCCAGGGTGCGGAACTCAATAGAATAGTCGGAGATAGATCTTTCACCTAGTCTAGTCTTCCAGTCACCTCGTGATCAAACACAGCTCTCATCTCTGCGGCGAGTCTCTAGAACGAAGAGCAGCACAGGTGTTGGTTCTCCCACACCGCCGTTCCCCACAACGCAGCCTTGCCCGTTGACCGTGGGTAAGCGAGGTTCAGACTGAGGTCGATCAGGTGATCCCAGGGTGACTGGCGGTGTGGGTGGCGTATGAGGAGAGCTTGGACACCTGCGCTACCACCTCCTGCATCGCATGTCTCATCTCTGTGATCTGTCCATCCTGATGATCCATATGGGCGGCGTGGTTCACCAGGAAACCTTGTAAGTCTGCTGCATCTGCTGCTTCCATCTTGGTCAGTTCCTACTGTGATGAGTGAAAAACAGAGGAAACAATTCCATCAAGTCAAAGCAACGTGGAGCTGGTAAGAAATGCTGGACAGTAGTGCAGGGACTACAGTGGGCACTTGGACGGAGATATTCCTGGGACCTCACCGGAGGGAGCGGACAGAGTCGGCCAGGGAATACAGGAGCCTGAGCGGGACAAAAGGAGCAGAACTCCAAATGGCCAGCCAGCAAAACAGAGGAACTGACAAAGACAAGACAGGTTAGCACACATTAAGTAGTGGTGGATTACGAGCCACAGCTGGAATTAGTTAGCTTGTTGTCCACACTCAGCCACACCTATTCATTCACACACACAACAGGCATGAATGAGATTGTGAACCCATGAACCGAGACACAACCAGGAGGCTAATTGGTAAATCTAACTTTACTAGAAGGCCAGGTGTATTTGCACTGTTTAATGCTAAGCTATCGTAAAATTTAATTTAGAAATGTAATGGTTTTGAAATAGCCATTGAGAGGGACATCCCAGTGGATTACAGTGAGGTCATAAACATCTTCAAACACATGGCTCATTTTTAAATGAGTTTTAAAGATACTCTCTATATGTATATATTATCTGTATAAAAGTTTGGAGGGTTTGCTTTTTTTTCAGTTTCAGCACATGCCCCTCAAGAGGACCCTTCGCATTGAAAAGTACCTTGATCATCAAAAAACAGCACAACACCTGTGAGTAGTTCTTCTTAGATATTTATTTAACAGATATATTTAATAGATTCCAGCTGAAATAAATATGAGCATGATATATTTGTATATATTGTGACGAGGCAGCCGGTCTCGTAGGCCAATCATCGCCTCCCCCGTACTTCAGCGCCGCCCTTCTCCAGGTTCCTGACGGGAGTGGGCGGATGAGAGGAGGGGCGCAGAACTGTGCATGTCTGGCGGCGCGTGATGAGGCGCACCGGAGTCTAGTGGTGCCTCATCACCGCCGCCGTTAAAAGGACAATGTGCGCCCCTCCTCGGGAGACCGGTCTCTTCCCCGTGCATGCACACTGGTGTCCTCGTGGGTCCGGGAAGGAGGCGGTGGAGCGACGCGGAGCTGACGCGAGAGGAGCGAGCCGTCCTGTGCAGCAGGCCGTGAGGAGTGCGAGCCACGAGAGGCGCGAGAGGCGCCGGAGCAGCCCCAGGTGTACGCTGCGAGAGAGGAAACGAGCCGCCAAAGACGCGAGCAGCCGGAGCTGCCTGTACTCCGCCCCT
>JAUMHI010000054.1:16137176-16149953 GCA_032359435.1 Enteromius unitaeniatus
AGATGACAAGGTTTATTAAACAGGATGTAATCAAACAAAGGTAAGCAAACTGAAATCCATCCAAAACTGGGAAGTATAAACAAACTAAAATCTCTTCTGATTAATGTAGGTATCACAGACGGAGGGGAACAAACAGATGATCACAGCCACACCAACTTGCCACAATGGAGACAAGGAGAGACAACTCTGGAGCTGGAGCACACACAGGAGTTTGAGTAGCCCTCTGTATGGGAACAGGTAAGTTCAGAGATAAGTGCAGTAGCTAGAAGCATAAGCAATAGTTCACTTTCGGATAAACGAGCTCGGACACAGAGTGCAGTTTGGTGTGGGTTTAAATGTGGTGACTGATGAGTGTCTTGATTACAATCAGGTGGCTGCGACAGGTGCAGGTAATCTTAAAATAATATAAGATAATATAATACTTAAAATAAGTCTGAAATAATGAGTGTGGAGCCCGGCATGGGCGTAACACCTATAAGACATTATAAAACTAATGTTGTGCATTATATACCAAAATGTGCCACTGACAACCTTTAGCAGTGCAGAATGTTACATTAAAATACAATTATTTTTATATCCTCACTTTGACACCTCAAAGGAAATGAATGTCATCTAGATGAAATCCTTCATTTCCTTTCCCCTTCAGTATGTAAGTTATAACCTCTGAAATATATTATTGTACAATGTTTACTCAGAAAAAAACCTTTAGATTTCTGTGATCTGCAAAAACAAGAATTAGACCTATTTGAGCAAGATTATGGGCAATTAGTGTTATAAATATATGTATATTAAATGTTGGATATGTTTACTGAACACTGTTTTAATCATGTCTGGAATATGTGTTTAATAATGATATTAGTAACACCTTTCCCTTTCATTTTGTGGCCCACTATTACATCTGTCTAATACAAAGAGGCAAAAGCCCAAAAGTAAATAAAATTGGTATTTATTTCATGTCCAGCCAGCTGTTATTCCCTGCCTAGAGAGTCTAGCACAGCCAGTGTTCTAAATCACAGTGCCTCCCAAAGTGTTGGCCACTGGTGGCAGTGAGAACCATTCACCTAACGCTAAAGTGACTGTAATGGTACGTGCCATATAGCAAGAGAGTTAGGGAAGGCGTCCTTCTGGGAAATGCCTGCAGAGAGGCAAGGAGGTGAGCAGCTAATTATGAGTCCATCCCCCCTCTTCCTTTTCCTCTTTCATTTCCTTCCTCACTTCAGAGCTTCATCTGTATGTTTCTGAAGCTCTGCAATTACCACAGCAAAACCCCTGGCCACTACCAGAGGGAAGAGGATGAAACAGGAAAGAAAGAAAAAAAAAGGAATAATATTAAATTACATGAATAATTTAATATATACTTAGTCTCTTGGATTGCAATTTTCCCTAAAATGCTTTTGGATCCCAGCATTGCATTATATTGCATATGTGACCTTCACACACTGCTGTTAGAGATATACTGCTGGGAGAAATGCTTTTGCAGAAAGTGTTTAAAATAAGAGAGCTATAATCAATTATAAGGAATGAGGACGTGTCTGTTCCTCTCTTAGTCATTTTTCCACTCTGAATTAAAATTTTACCAGTGCTGACAATCATTAATTTTCTCAAATGCTTTGAATTTATGTGTATTTCTGTCCCCTGCATGATGCACAAACTCTGTTTCTTCGCTACTGTTGCATAGACTTGGCTTTCAACCAAACTGGGCTGGACTACAGGTGAAAGTTTTTTTTCCTGATGAGCATTATCCTTCACAGTCTTCTGACACAGAAATGTAGACAAATGTGTGTCAATTAGACTGATAGAGAGAGCTGTTCTCCACAATGATTTGCAGTTGGCAGTGATTAGGATGAAGTTGTTTGCATTTTGGTACCTTGTGAGAGCTGATATTTATTCTTGATATGCTCCTTCAAAGACATTTTAAAGCAGAGACAAGGAAATGAGGTACCGAATCGAAAGCCTCGTACCGAACGGTTCAACACGAATATGCGTATTACACCCCTAATATATATATATATATATATATATATATATATAGAACTTCTTACGTCTTCAACCACAACCACATAAACTTCTGAACTATTAGGCACACTTTATTTTAAGGTCCAATTCTCACCATTAACAAACTACTAACTGCAACTTTTACCTCAGTAAACTACTAATTTGCTGCTTAATAGTTAGTAAGTTATTAATTAAGTTTGGGTATGGAGTGGATTATGGATGTTGAATATGGTCAAGAATAATTTATAATAAACAGCCAATAGGTTAATAATAGGCATGCTAACTAGCAACTACTGTAGTTAATAATGAGAATTGGTCCCTGTTGTCACGGATCGTGCCTCTGTGGCCCTCCCCAACGGACAGCAGCGGGAACCTTCACCCGAATACTAGTTTCCACCCGGACTGTTTTTACCCACGTACCTCGGAGTTTTCGCACCTTTCCGCCCCTTTCCCAGGGTATTTAAGCGCGGGCTTTTGCCTGTGTTAGACACAAAGTCTCGATTTTCCCCCGGCCATCGTTACTGAGTGTTTTTCTTTCTGTGTTTTGCTTTCCCGTGATTGATTTACTGTTTGTGTTTCTGATTTCCGATTTGTTGCCGCCTGCCCTGAATTTACTGCCTGTTTCTCGACTATGATTTTGCCTGTGCCCTGTTTTACTCTGTTTCCTGGATTTACGACCCTTTACCTGTTTGACTACGGTTAAAGATTCGTGGCTTATGGATCCAAACGACTCCCGCGAATCATTACACCTGTAGACTGTTGAATAAGTTGACATATACTTGTAAAGTTTCTGATAGTCAGTATGTAGTATGTTGTGGGCCCATCAAAATAAAGTGTTAGAAGAAATTAAGCAGACAGTCTATGACTGCTAGTTGACATGTGGAAAGAGTTACTGTTAGTAGAATGTCTAAATTGGACTATTGAAATAAAGTTGTGCTTAATATAATAATAAATGTGTTTGAAGAAGATCATTATTAGTGTATGGCCAGATACCTTCTTTGCAAGTTGATGTTTGCAGGCAAGTGTTATTCTTGGATGTGTAGATCTATTTGACCATTTTTTGGCCATTTGCTGATTAAACAACATCAGAAAGTATTTATTCTAAATGTACTAGCTTTCCTGTAATATCTACTTATCTATCCATCATTCTCAGAAAAACAGACATTTGGAAATCCATGAAAGGCAAGGTCTGTTTTTAGAGTGTCACATTCAGTGTGGGAGAAGATGACACTTCAGTGTATCTACCTGACCATGTAGGCAGATCCATTAGGGTTTCAGAGCCATCATCGCTGTTTTCCATGTTCTCCAAATTTGGCCTTGTTCGAAAGGCCCTCTAGCCTCTCAAACATGTTGTTTTGCTTTTACTTAAAGTAATATTTCTTTCTTGTATGCTCTCTGTGCCTCTCTCTCTCTCGTTTTCTCTCTTTTTCAGTTCTCAATGGGCCACACAACAGTCTGGCTTTCTATCTGTAGTCCTGTAGTGTGGGGTGGGTAATGGGCGTTCATGGCTGACGGCTCATTGGGTTACGTGGGTTATGTTTTGTGCTGTTCAGTACTCTCATCATGGTGCATTTCCTGTTCCATCACCTCCAGCTCGTTTTAATACACCTCCATAATGCCTGTCTCTCCCGCTCCCACAGCGTTGTGACATCCGCACATCATGCCATTAGATTCATGGCCCTATTCCCAATGCACGAAAAGGGCTCAATTAGGGGTAGCTTATATCCACAATATTAGTCACCTTTAAACTATTTGTTTTGTTTGAAAAAAACACAACGGACATTTACCAATCTTGTCCCATGCAGATATTACCCTTTGCTAAAAGCATGCAACCCATAAACTGAACTGAATTTTCTAATCAAATGTGGATTCAAACACCTTTGGGGCCAAAACTAATAGGAGACCTTGTTAAATTACAGGTGAACTTCATTTGCGGGTCAAAATCCTGAAGGATGCATCACTGGTGCATTTTAGAAATGTCTTCTGCCCTAGTGGGTGTATAATGGAGACTGAAGGGTGCTGCTAACCGCTAGCACACAAGCCTTCAGGGAGCCGCTAATGCCCTGCAGATATTGACCCAGCATCCATCATAGTTCCCGTGGTGCTCTCCCAAAGGATGCAGCAAAGTCTTTTTCCAGACGCTAAGTGAGAATTGGTCGCAAATTCAAAAGAAATTCTTTGAGGAAAAAAATCACGCACACATAGCTGCTAATTGTTGGGAAATTAAATGTGTCTTGTAACCAGTGGTGGGAAGGGTTGAGGAATCAATGTATTGATCTCACATCCAGCTTACTGTTTCTAATCCTGCAAATCTTGTGTTGCTGTTGGAAGTGCCGTATTGAGTATCTGAAGGAACCAGACGTGCTGCTTAAGTGTAATTTATGTAATGCAGTGGATGCGTGTGTTGAGATTCATTCGGGCAAGTGCTCACGGATTTCGGGAGCTATTAAATATATTTATTTAGCTGCAGTGGCTGACAGGATCAACATGCAAGAACTGCAAACCAACTCTTGTTCTTGAGGTAGTCATTAAAAAAACTAACATAGAAGCATGTAACTGTAAGAAATAAATCTGGAAAGTAATACAAAAAGTGCTGGCGGCTCATTAATATTAATAATACATGTTTCTGATTACAGATATTTATGAAGCTAAAACAACTTAATCCAATGTAAAATTCTAAGCTTACCGAGAAGCATTCATTACAGTGTGTATATTAGGATTTAGTCACCCAAGAGATACTGTGGTTTTATTGTTTGGATTACAGTGCTTTTTAAATTTTTTTTTAATTGATTTTGTTTTCACACAAATTGTGTTTGTTTAAACGAAGCTAAAATACAATATTAATTTTAAGCGAAAACGTTAAATGATAATTTGAGAAAGTACTAAAATGACAAAAAGAAATTAAAATAAAGCTAATTCGAAATAAAACAAATATAAAATGTAAATAATTGTAAACTTAAAATGAAATCTGAAAATGTTACAATCAAATGTGATTCAATCTCCAAAGGTTTAAATCCATTAAAATAAAGCTAAACCTAACCGGCTTGCAGGTTTAATTCATTTAAGGGCTTTGTTGCTACTGGGCCAAGAGCTTTAAGGTGACCACTGTTGGTCTGCACCTGCGGCTCTGTGCAATGTTTGGAAGGATCCCAATATTAGACTTTTGGCTGTTTATAAGTTCATTTTCACCAAGGTCCCTGATCACCTGTCAGAGTGTAATGCAGCCTTTACCAGGAGCCTGTTATTGATGGATGGGGCAGCAGCAACTGTATTGGTCCCAAGAAGGTCTAAAATACCTGGAGAAAGTTATCCGATAGCATTCTCTTTCATCTCAAAGACAGCTGCTTGGCTTGTGCCCCAAACCCTGATCCCTTGATTAGACCTGAAACCTGTAAGCTGTAAGGGACAAAATTAGCTCAAATATTCAAATAAAGTAAATCAGAATAATTTAAGATTCTATAGGGAATTTGAATAGAATCACTGTTTTACGACTGGTCGGTCTGCAATTCACTGAACGAGCCATATAACATCAACTCTGCGCTGGATATTAAAATCCAGATTATAGTGTAAACATTATTAAAAAGCACAGTAGCAAGATCGGCAGTTTAAGACAACTTGTAAGCACAAAACACAGATACTTCTCTTTTCAATTATAAATATGAACTAAACTAACACAAACACATGCATTCATACGAGTTGCAAGAAGAGAGAAAGTAAGGAAATAGGGAGTTTAAGACAATAAAAATGTGAAATCCCAATTTTACAGCAATAGGTGCTATTGCATCGACTTGAACAACTATCAATCAAAAGATTAACTCTCACATTGAGTTCGTCAATGAGGTTAACATTTATATCAAGTTCACCAGTTCAGCTTGAATCTGGAAGTTTGTACTTGCGTTGCTTTTGTGTGCTACGGGATTGCCTCTGTGGTCCTTGTTGCCGAAAGAGGTTTGCCCGAGGTTTCTGATTGGCTGGAAGTCAGTCGTTGTGGAAGCCTTGGGAAGTGAGTTGTGCATGCTGGAGCACGTGGTGCATCTCTTTAAGGAACGCAAGGTACAAAGCATAGTTTTGAGAGCAAAGAACTAAGGCTAGGGCTAAAGAGTTAAGAGAGAGGGGTAAGAGCAAGGCTAAGAGGGCGATTTGAATGATGCCCTGAGTTTTAAACTCATCTGTGGACACATCCCAAAATCGTGTTTTAACCAATAGATTTGATTCTTGCTTAGGGTCTTGTGAGATTTCTCCTCCCATATCATAAATCTAAGAATGTTATCTTTCCAGTCACATGGCCTAAATTTTCCCGCTTTTGCAGAGAATAATTTGGAAATGATTCATATAACCTGAAATTGATACATCTGACTAAGGATTGGAGGGAAGAAATATTTCAAGCAAGAAAATTTAAACAAAACAATACTAAACACGGCTATTAAAGTACAAACCATTCGCACGCTATTGAAACACATATAAAATGAGTGATTAACACATGATGATTAAATGTGTGGGATACATATAATATGCAGTTACCCTTTCAGTCAAATCACTTTGACGTTACATACTCATCTGCTTTGAGCTTTTACTAAAGGCCAATGAATATTGGCGTGCACTGCTTGTGCTCAGGTGCACCTCATCACTGCGTGAGTATAAGAGGTCACGCGTACAGTGCACATGCAGCTTTTCGCTTCAGAGCCATTGTTTAGGAACTGGAGATCCCCAGGTTTTCGTTTGTGAAGAAGGTGAAGGAGATTGTTGGAGAAGTTCCCGCAAGACCTGCCCCTTACTCGCCAAGCCCAAGCCCTTCGGCCCTCTCTGCGCTCGACGGCGGTGCAACCAAGGGTTACGATTCCCCAAGTGGAGCGCGCCGTGGCTCCATCTGTGTCCACGTGGCGCATCTTTATGGAGGGGTCAACCTCGTCTCCCGTCCAGAGCCTGTAAGCTGTCGTCCGCTCTCGCGGGCAAGGCTTACGGTGCTGCTGGACAGGCTGCTACCGCCCTGCACACTATGGCTACACTGCAAGTGTACCAAGCGAAAGCTCTTAAAGAGCTGCACGAGAGCGGAACTGATCAGGGGTGCGGCAACTCCGCGCTGCGACGGACCTCGCCCTACGGACGACGAAAGTCACAGCGCGCGCCCTTGGTCAGGTGATGTCCAATGCGGGGGTCCAGGAATGCCATCTCTGGCTAAACCTGGCGCAGGTGCCAGACGATGAGAAGGTTCGCTTTCTCGACGCCCCCATCACTTGGCCCAGGAGTTCGCGGCAGTTCAGAAGCAGACAGAGGCGATGTCCCACATCCTGCCTTGGCGAGCGGCCTCCCGTTCCCCGAGTGCTCCTCCGCCTGCTCGTCGCTGAGGGCATCCCCCCGCAGCACCCAAAGAACCATCTGCTCCGACCCCAGCTGAAGCACAAGATGCCAAGCTGGCTGCTCAAAGGCAGCGTCGTCGAGCTGGCCGCGGGACCCCGCCTGCTCAGGGGCCGGCCAAGAACACCCGGTGGGGCGGGAAGCCCTCCTGAGACAGGCAGCCCGGAAGTGATGAGATCTGCTCTTCTGTGGACGTTGAGACCATCTCCGTCCCCACTCCAGGAGGATGGCCAGGAGACTCTGTGCATTCAGCTGCCATCGGCCCACGTGTCGGCAGTACCCACAATTTCACAGAAAGAGCAATTTCTCACACCTCCGGGCCCAGTGTCCGAAGGTCCCCATCTAACACAACTTTTGTCTTTTCAGATGCTGACCCAGGACGCTGTGTTGCCAGTGCGGGAGCCAGGGAGACAGATAAGCGCTGTGAGATGCAGCCAGACGATTTGGCCCTGTCCCCGCTACGAGCTGCCCCACTGCTGGCACGGCGGTCAACGTTCCCTTGATACCTGAAGGAGGGAACAGAGACGTTACATTTTCTCCTGTCACGTCTCTAGGGTCACGCTGACACCGGCAACAGCTCTTCAGCGAAAACCTGCATGTGCACTGTGCGCATGCCCTCTTATACTCATGCAGTAATGAGGTGCACCTGAGCGCAATCAGTGCACGCCAATATTCATTGGCCTTTAGTAAAAGCTCAAAGCAGATAGGTCTCTCTGGCGAGTTCCCATATGCAACGTCTCCGTTCCCTCCTTCAGGGAACGTGGGTTACGTTCGTAACCTAGACATTATGCATATCAGTGATTCAAGTTCATATTAGTATATTTTTAGGCCTGAATAGTGAGTGAGTTCAGTTTTCTCTAGGGTGAACGTGGTT
The DNA here is from genome assembly GCA_032359435.1 of Enteromius unitaeniatus. Taxonomy (NCBI): domain Eukaryota; kingdom Metazoa; phylum Chordata; class Actinopteri; order Cypriniformes; family Cyprinidae; genus Enteromius; species Enteromius unitaeniatus. The sequence goes on from JAUMHI010000054.1 coordinate 16,145,401, forward strand.
TTGTGAAACCCTGGGGTTAAAGGTCTCATGAGGAATGTTGGCTGGTCACAAGCTATCCTGAGCTGGGGAACGGAGATCCATCCAATACAATCTTTAATTATTTTGCACATGTAATGATAATGATGTCCTGTGTCTTTGACCATTATCTTGGTTATTTGCACAATATTGACAATTCTCCTTCCTGATTTGGGATCCTCAATATGTGTTCTTTTGTGTTACTGTTCAAGCTGTTCTGTGACAATGTCTGTTGTCTCAGTAAGAACATGAGGCATCCTGCGCTAATTTACGACATCCTGTGTCGTTGTGGAATTCGACTCCTCGTTTTTCAACGTTCTGATCGAATCTTACGTGTCTGATTCACTCTGATGCACTACAAAGCATTGTGGCTCATTACACATGGCAAAAGGTAAGCTAGAGATAACAGGTAATTTACATAGAGTTCTATTACATAAAACCTGTTTAATTTAGAGTGGAAGTGGAAAAACTACATTATTACAGTTTGGTGCAGGAAAGCACCCTAAAACTGTTACATTTGGCAAGAGATGGGATATTAAATTAAATTAAATACATGGTATTTAAATTTAGCATATTATTATTTTTTAAGTTTGTGAATTTAAAATTAAGTTGAATTGAATTTTTACATTCCATAAGCATGTTTTTTTTTTCAAATATTTAATATATTGCATGTATTAAACAAAAATTGCAATACTGGGTCCTGTGAACTTCTGCCGCAATCATAAAAATCTGTTAAGCAATTTTCACCTTCAGTAAATGTCACTCTCAACTAATTTTAAACTGCAGTTGTTATTATATTGCAGAGCTAATCTTTTAGCTAACATTCAAAATGAGGCAAACATTAATTCTCTGCTGCACAATTACACAATATTCACTGACAATCTGAACAATAAAGCTTTTAAAATAAGTAATAAAGAAACGGTTCAGAATTTGAAAGCATCTTTGAATAGATAATGGTTCCAGTATAAAAGAAGTGGCTTAACCTGCTCTTTCGTTATTTGAATTGTACAATGCAAAGTCAATAAAATATATAATTGTATGCTCAGCTAGTTTAATGAACTGTGCTTTTCACAAGAAAAAGGGTCATCCAAGGGTTCCCACACATACAATGTAGACTTTGATTTTCCTCAAAAAAATATATATAGGTCAGTTCAGAAAAAAACGTCTTTAGCTTTTGATAAGATTTAAGCTACAACACATAAAAAGCATTATATGAACTTGTTTTGCTTTGACAGACAGATGTTTTCTCCATGGGGGCCTTTCCGTTCTTCTCCACAAATGAAATTGTGCAGCATTGCTTTCACAGTTTGGATGAAGGTCCATTCCAGTTTCAACCAGAACAACTTCCTTTGATTCCCATCATGCAGCGATGTGTCGTCAGAGGGACTTGCTCTGAGCATGAAATATTGAAGAAGTCAGCCCTCTTTTGAGAATCAAAATGTAACATAAACAGCGTATGCTAATAAGTTTCGGAGTGCTCTTTTAATAATTGATATTTTACAAAATATGGATTGGTTTTAATTCTGCAGAAGTCTCCAGCTAAGTGAGCTCCCTTTAATTTGGAAAGCCACAGTTTGTGGTCTGACTGAAGGGTGGGTTTAGGGATGCTCTTTCCTGTTCCTGTCTTTGTCTCCAACTGGCGAAGAGAGACAGAGGGGGAGCAAAGCCTTGAGGTAGTATTAAATAATAAAAAGCACTGCCACAGTTTCAGCGAATGTTTGAGTGCCGCTCATAGTAAGTGATCAGCGTCAGAGAATAAAGTATGTTTGTGTGTGTACATGTGTTTTTTGTGCTGCTTTCTGTCTGCCTGACTCATTTAGACGTGTTGTGATATTCATCTCTCTGACAGGCTGTGACATTGTGCAGCTTTAACAAAGACATCTAATGCAATGTAAAAAAAACTATAAGTTTGAATACAACTCTACGAATTTCAGCCGATTGTTGCCTTCTGAAATGCATCTTAAAAGAATTCCTTCATTTTTTACCCACCTTCATGTCATCTCCACACCCTTTTTTTCATATAATGACAGTTTAAAGGGACCCTATCTGTCAAGTTCCAAAAAAGCATCATACAAGTAGTCCATATGCATTGTGCACCATATTCCAGAGTTTTATTGCAAAGTCATATGGCAAAAATAAAAAGCAACTAAATTTTTAATTTAAAGTATTTCAAAGAACATTTCACAGATTGTGATGAGGCATTTCTACAGTTATTATTTTCTTTTGAATACTTATAACATTTTGTGCTTGTCTTCGTTGGCTTCAAATTGCATAAATTTATTAATGAACATGTCCTCAAACTAATACGCCTGTATTTCTACAATAGCTGTGAAATACGACCCATCAGAGTGTATACTACAATTGCGCCCCTATCGGCAATAGAACATTTGCATATTAATGTTTTTTACTATTTTATTGGCCATGTGATTCAGGGTTGGAGTAGCTCAGTTTGTAGAAAGATGCATTATTAGATGAGGTGTGATTATGGGTTTGAACCCAGAGAACACATTTTCACAAAATCCTATAAATCATGATTTAGCACAATATTTGGAACGGGTAGGTTTAGGAGTGGGATTGTGTGGTCATTTGTACAAATTAAACCTAGTAAAATATGTTTTAATCACCGCAAGATCAGTGTAACGGCAGACGCCATATGACACTGTCGTTATTTTTACTTACTGTGACGGCCGCCGATCAGCGCCGCCCTGGTAATCATCATTCCACACCTGGAACTCATCTGCCCGGGCCAATCGATCACGGCGAGACCAGAATAAAAGACGGAAGGAAATCCGGAAAGGTTGAGCAACGACTCCCTTGATGCAAATGCTGACTGGTGACTTACCTTTGTTTTTCCCCCAGAGAGTTCGCCGTGATCGAGACCGCCCGGGCCACACTGCACCCGAAGAGCACTTGTTCACCTGGCACCAAGAGGAAGGGAAAAGGGACACAGTCTACACCGGACACGCTGAGCACCACCACCATCGTCACCACGTATATCCTCACCGTTGTCTCACTTCTGGAAATAAAAGCCACCCCTCGGGGTTTTCTGCTCAAAACGTCTCTGTGTCTGTCGTGCTCTCTAGCGCCAGGGTTCACACTGGTGGAGAATGCGGGTAATTACATCTGGCCTAGAGACCGACAGAACGAAGAAGAAGAGAATTAACCCTTTGAGCACCACAACCCTGTTAAGTTTTTTTTGTTTTTTCCTTTTTCACACAGGCGAGCGTCTCTCTCCCCCAGCACAATGCAGGACTTTCTCCAGCAGCTGACTGAGATTTCCACTCGCCAACAACAGTTGGTTGAGCATTTGGCAGAGCGCCAGGGGAAACTGGAAGAGCGGTTCACGGAGATGCGGTTTTCAGCGGCTCAAACGACACCGCTCCCAGATCCTCGCGCCGCCGCCTGCCGCTTGCTGCCGAAACTTACAGCAGACGACGATGTAGAAAGCTATTTAAAAATGTTTGAAGCCACTGCCACCACGGAGGGCTGGCCACGGGACAGCTGGGCGGCGGCGCTGGCTCCATTACTCTCCGGAGAGGCTCAACGAGCCTATTTCTCTCTTTCAGCCAGGGAGGTGAACAACTACGGCCACCTTCGAGAAGAAATCCTGGCCCGGCTGGGGCTGTCCTCCACTACCGCGGCTCAGTTGTTCCACGATTGGGACTACAAAGTTCGGCTCCCTGTGCGAGCTCAAGCTGCCGAGCTCAAGCGTCTAGCGGAACACTGGTTACTGGACAACGATGCTACCCCCAGCCGGATCATAGAGAAGGTGGTCGTAGATAGGATGCTGCGCGCTCTGCCACGCTCACTCCGCCAGGCTGCCGGAATGCGAGGTCCCCAGTCCATCAGTGAGCTCGTTCAGGCGGTGGAGCTCGCAGACGCCCCTTTTCACCGGGACAGAGCGCCGTCCTATCCCCGAGGGGTGGTCCAGGAGCAGCGCTCGCCAGAGGGCACCCGGCCCATTAAGAAGTGGATGGCAGGCTGTGCATCGGGAAATGCCCAGAGAGGTGCCGCGTGTGTCGGTTGAAGTCCAAGGAAAGAACTACAAGGCCGTCCTGGACTCAGGGAGCAGTATCACTCTCGTCCGGCCAGACGTAGTAGGACCTCGGCCAGTCACCAGAGCCACGTTTCCCGTCACCTGCGTGCACGGAGACACTCAGCATGTGCCCACCGAGGTGGGCATCATTTCTGACTTACCTGTTCCCGTTCTCCTAGGACGAGACTGGCCAGGGTTCGAAGAGGCTCTGGCCTACACAGCACAGCCCGACCGTCCCATCCGGAGACGACGACGCCGGCCGTCCCGGGGAACCCGCCCAGCTTTTGCCACCACGGACAGCGGGAGAGACGGTGAGGCCCCCCCTCATAATAATAATCTGTTTTTTGATGTTTTCCAGCAGGTTACGGGGGGGGGCCTTCGGAGTGGCCCAGCGAGAGGATGAAAGACTCAAGCATTGCTGGAATCAAGTTCGGCGGGTCGATGATCAGGAGATCCATCCGGCCCCTCACCCTCTCCCGCATTTCATCGTCCAGAACGGCCT
>JAUMHI010000054.1:16150053-16190468 GCA_032359435.1 Enteromius unitaeniatus
ACAGCCCTGACCGCCGAGCCGGTCCTCCACGCCCCGGACTTCAACCGCCCCTTCCTGGTGCAGACCGATGCCTCCGACTCGGGACTCGGAGCCGTACTATCCCAGGAACATCGGGGAGAGGAGCATCTACGCTGACCCCGGCAGAGAAGAACTATGCAGCCGTGGAGAAAGAGGCCCTTGCCGTCAAGTGGGCAGTCCTGGAGCTCAGGTATTACCTCCTTGTTCGAAAATTCACCCTATTCACTGATCATGCTCCGCTCCAGTGGATGGCCCGGGCCAAGGACACCAACGCTCGGGTGACCAGATGGTTCCTGACGCTCCAGGACTTCCACTTTGACGTGCGACATCGAGCCGGGTCCAACAATGCCAACGCAGATGGCCTCTCCCGGCTGGGGTCAGCTTATGCAGGTCTGTTAGGGGTCACTTCTGGAAATAAAAGCCACCCTTCGGGGTTTTCTGCTCAAAACGTCTCTGTGTCTGTCGTGCTCTCTAGCGCCAGGGTTCACATTACCTTTAAACGTAAATATAGGTCGTAATAGGGTACTTGCAGAAACGACTTATAGAGTTGTTTTTGTTGGAGGACAGGCTGTTATTAATGCTACTGCATGAGTGTTGCTAATACAAGAAGTGATGGAAAATGTTTAAAATGTTATTCAAAACAGAATTTGAGCTTCTAATTCAAATTGTGACCAAATCATTTGATTAACTCAGTGATTGACTGATCTAGTTCATGAGTTCAAAGTTGGGTTCATCAGTCTTTTGATTACATTTGACTTCAGAAGGCATAAGACAAAAGTCAAATGGACAAATTTCATGTTGTTGTTTTTTTCTTTTTGAGCTCTATTGATGCTTTGAACCGTCTTTGAAGGGAAATGTACAGCAAGATTTCTTCTACAGCACAACAGCATATGTATTTGAACATGAGATAGAGAATAATAATTTTTGGGTTAACCTTAGAATCTATTTTTCATCAAAAACTACTTTACAAACGCACTTGTATTTTAGTACTAGAGGGAAGCACAAGATCCCATCTTCCCACAATAGCATAGACTTCATTCATTTGATTATTCTAATTTAACTATACTGCTTTGTTTATTCCCTCCTCTTATCCACTTAGGTAAGTGCATGCAGGATAGGAGCCAATACAAGGTAAGTGCTTCACTCTGGGTTTGGTCATCATTGTTCAGTTGGTCCTTTAGCTGCCATACAGGCCTATTGATGGATGGAGGGGTGAGGCTGCTATTCTTGACAGTTATTGATGATACAGTCGCTAACTGAGCTGCTCTCATTCAGAATGCACCACTGCAGAAAGAGCCACGAATGAACATTAGAGTCAGATCAAAGGAAATGCAGTTTTCCCCAATGGCACCATTAAACGAAGGCTTTTCTAATGCACCGTCCAAATTAATCTGCTATTTCTGCTCTGCGTTTAAAACTGAGGATGGCAACCTTCATGCAACAACATTTCGTGTGTCTATATTTGAGTACACTGCTGTTCAATATTGTAAATCATTATTTTTAATTGTGTCAACGATGGGATGAAGGTACTTTTACTGAAATTATAGTTACAGCACAAAAGATCTGCTGAAAAAATAATTGATTATTTACAGAATAAGATATCAAGGTTAAAGGTGTGCTGTATGCTGTAACATATTGTCTTAAAAATTTAGCATAACACTTTGTATTCAAATGCCTAGACTTGAACTAATTCTGTTTCCACTGTTCCGTCACAAATAGTTGAGTGAAACAACAAGCTAAATAAACCTATCAATAAATATTATGATAATTCAGACACTTTGTGTAGGTTTGCCATGAGCAAAATCAAATGGTGCTTCTGAGAATATTTCTGAACAAATTACATGAAAAGCATGGGGGGCATTAGTTAAGCATTTCATTTATTTGTTTAAATTTCCATCTCAGGCAAGTGATGGAGTGTGTCGAAGTGGAAATACACAGCATAATTTGTGCTTTTTCTCCCGACAGCCAAATAAAATTGGCATAACGTGTTCCGTACAAGAGGTTCAATTTGCCACAAAACTGTGTTTTGCAGGAAAACTGCAATTGACATCTCAAAAATAAACAACTGGGATTTCATTAAAATCATTCACTTAAGACAATTAGCACATTCATATAATGCGTTTTTAATGCCATACTCAGTACTTTTGACTGCATGCTGTAAACATCAGAATCTAAAAATAGAACTGAAAGGACATCTGCATCCAAAATCTAAGTTTTGTCTGAGTTGTGTGTCTGTCAGCATCTAACACACAGTACGTAATGGACAAACTAACATCTTTATATTTATATCTTGTTTATTATTTTGCCCTTTAATGCTTCACAGGTTAAAATGGCTATCATTCTATAAATACTGCTGAAATTTTAATTCACTTTTTAAAACTGCATGGGAAAGCAATGCACTTCATTATCCAAACAAGAAGTCGTCTGCCTCTTTGAAGTATTAAGGTGGCAAAATGAAATGCAAAACATACATTTGCATTCGCACTTGTCGAGGCAACAATGTGATACCTTGCAAAGAGCTTGTAGAGTGACTAAATTTGGATTCCTTCAGCATAGACATTAGGAAAACATAAAACTGAAGAGCTTGTTTTCACCACTCTGTATCCTCTGGGAGAAGATGACAAACATGGCAGAAAACTAGCGACAGTCCCGTTTTGCAAGAATGTAGCATATTTATATACAAGAGTTTTGCCTATATTGTGAATCTAACAATGAAACCTCTTCAGCCTTGACTGTTCACAATTTAGAATGGCCCTCAAGTCCCTTAATGCTTTTTAAAAGAGTCACTATGATAGAATATACATATATTTACATATATATATATATATATATATTTTGAACTAAAACTGCATTTTTTGTTAATTTTTCAACTGAAGCTATTATAAATACTTGAAATATAACATATCTGCTGTATAGCTCCTTTTGTGTACGAATGAAGAAAGAATGATGGTGAATAAATGATCTTGTATTTCATTGAAATTTGGACTATTATTCCTTACCTTAATCTTGAAACATTTCCAAAACCAGGCTAATACACCAAATATCATCCTGGTCAGTCAAAGTGGGGAAACGTGGATAGAGTTGCTTGGAATTCTGTGCACGTTGTGTGTAGGTGGAGGGGCCAAAAAACACATTATGCCGGTGTTGTGAAATTGTGCTGACTCCTATTCTAAGTGACGTTCATTTCTTCAAACCCCTCTCTCAGACACAAAAGAATGGCTTTTGGTGAGATGATGTTTTCCTGAGACTAAGCAGCCCAGTGCCAAACAATAAGATGAATATGGCTGATAAACATACAATACGTAAAAGCATTCACCTGTCTGTGTGTGTTTTTGTGTTAAGCCATTCAAATTGTGCTGAATGTTAAAGCAAAATGCAATCAGTTTGAATAATCTCGCTGTGTGTTTTGCTATTCATCTCCATCAGCGCAGGGCAATAAAGCGTATTTTCCATTAACTCTAATTAGGTCTCGTGTTTTCCAGAGCTTATGCCATTCTTAGCCTGGCTAAAAGTGTTGTTGAGCTTTAGCATGCGCTGAATTCTACATTTGCTCTCTATGCTTAGATAATTGAGGTCAGTTATTCACACTGCATATCATCACAAAAGAGCATCATATTCATTGTATTGTAGTTGTTTTTGTGCTTGATTGTCATATTACAAAGCTCTAGTGGCTATACGCACACATACTGTATATGTCATTATTATATTATCGTGTTTTAATTGTGTTTTCTTGTGTTAGTTAGCTGTATTTTATTTTATTTCTTAACATGTTCAAAATAATCTGGCTGCAGTTTGATTGAGATTAATTGGAATGTACAGTGAAAAAACATGATTTATGTATATATATTTACTATTCAACATTTGAAGTGGATCAAAACATTTTTATGAAAGTTGTCTTGAAACCTAAAACAAAATGTGTTCTTTTGTTTGGACCTTTTTTGATCCAGTTCAAATGGTGACTTTATATATATATTTTTTTATTTTAGATTTAGATGTAGGTATAAGGTTACCGTAAAATCTATTTTAATGACTCACTTAATTTTGACAGTATTTAAATTAATATTAATATGAAATATGCTCAAAATTATCTTCTCAGGTCATCCAAGACATAGATGCGTTTATTTCTTAATTTCTTAATCGATACAGATTTGGATTTATTCAGTGTAGCATTAAATCACTTACTCATCATAGTCCATCTATTAACATCTTGTGATTTTTAGTTTTTTTGTATAAACACTGAATAATGCAAAAGCAGCATCTCTGTATGAATACATTTACATGAACAACTTTCAATATGAAGACAGAGAGTTTGGACTGCATGTTGTGTGTCAGGCATTAGTGTTTTCTTGGTCTTTATGTCTTTTTTCCAGTGGCTCCCAGATCCTGTTTAGTTAGCTTAGCATCTTTATATGGGGCCCCTGGGACACAGTGTCTCTGATTCGCTGCTTTCATGGCTCTGGGCTGACTTTAAGGACTCAGAGCAGGCTGCACGGCTGATTTAAAGAGCCTTGCTTTTAAAAAAAAGTGCTCTGCTCAGCCCTTCTTTCTGTGTGTGTTGTTGCCAGCATCTAGGGTTTTGATCACGTCTCACCATTATGGCAAAATATGACAGGTATATTGAGGAAAGCTTTCCAAGAGAATGCAGATTAGCATAGTGCATCACCTACAGAATCATCTCTCAGTTTGAGAAGTAAACAGCAATTCTGCTTGCAATACGCAAGATAATATCCTAAGCATATATTGAAGTTATTGATAGCAAACAGGCAGAGTTGGTAAACATGATACTATTTTGAGTAAAAATATTGAGGCAGACAGTGTAATAATAGTCTGAACATGACAGATATGCTGTTTGGCAGTCCGAGAGAAACCTATGCATGACTGTTAGAGATAATCTACTGTGACACTGAGGGTCGTAGAAGCTGTGTTCCAAGAAATATATCCAAAGTGAAATCCTAATTTTCTCTCAGCCTGGGATGTTTTCCTCCTCAGAAATCCCCGTCATATTGATCTATTTGAAACTGCTGTGCTTGGTAATAGCATAGATAATCTTACATAAAGCCAGGTTGCATGTCCGCCTACTGCCTCTTGAGCGATTTACCACCGCCCGCTCACAATGAATAAATAAACAGAGAAAAGAGATAGAATCTCAGATTTCATTCTATGTGGGCCTTAATTGTGCAATATATGTGACAAGTCTGGAAAAAAAAATAGTAGACTGAATTTTATTTGAATTGATGGGCCAGTAAGTGTAATGTGACATTTAGTTTAAACAGTTTTTGTTTAAAAACTTGAGAGCTGTTGGTAACTGTTAGTTAACCAATGTCAAAAACGTATTTTATTTATTTTACATCAAAGTAATTTTTGCAACCTCCATATGTCAGGATAACAGCTCTGAGCCGCATTTATTAAGCCATGTCCCAACTGCACTTTCAATTGTTTTACTTTGATGAAAGGATAGGTTGTTAGCTTATATTTAACACATCAGAATATCTAATTAAAACAATTAATTAAGACAGACAGACAGACAGACAGATAGACAGATAGATAGATAGATAGATAGATAGATAGAGCAATTTCATGGTATATTAAAACAGTCACCCTATTTTCAATTTGTCTTTTTAGATGAGAAATCAGATCTCAGACACCTATATACATCTCCAAATAGCCAATACTTATGTTTCATGTATGACTAAACATGACATTTCTGTGCTATTAAGGGAAACTCTGCATAAAAAGACTGAGACAGATTTAAGTATCGACAGCACTAGCATCCGTAAAAGCCTTGGCTTCTCTCCCACTCAGTCTTTCTCTAAGTCTTTCTCTTTACCTCTGATCAATATTACCAAATTAACATTTCCAACCCCCATTTCAAAACCACAAACCCTCTAAATTAGTCATTAGAAACGTGTCTCAGAGGCAGCACAATCTGTGAGTAAAACCTACACTCATTCAATAGTGGATAAAGCAATTTCACCCCTACATTCACCTCAGACACACACGCGCACACACAGACACGCAAATCGTCCCTAAACACCACAATTTTTTCATTATGCATTACATGGCAAAGTTTAAGCAGTTTTTTCTTCAGTCCATTCTGATGAGTTTAAGAGAATCTTGTTATTACAGTAATAGTAGTGTCAATAGTGTGATAATACAATGACTGTGTTAGTTACATTTTATAATTAACACAGTCACATCCAATTTGTACATATTTACAAAAAAATGTTCAAGCTTACACTTTCTACCACCAAAGCTTACTATCTTACTGTAAGCTAGATTTTCCAACCTGATCTCACGGCAATTCGTACATATTTTACCAGGTGGCTAATTCATACGAATTTGTACGAGCTCACTCGTACACATTCATACGATTTATTCTAAATCGTACGTATTTACAAGTTTTACGTATGAATTTGTACGAATGACCTACACCTAACCCCTGCCCCTAAACCAACCCGTCACGGGGTTTTAGACAAATCGTACAAAATCGTACAAGTGAGGTCGTATGAATTAGTTACAGGTAGACATTAAACAAAAAGGAATCTTAACATAATATTTTGAATATGCAGTATAAAGGACTTGATTTACATAATTGTACAGTAGGAGAACAAACAAGATTCTAGAGCTGTAGGTGTAGAGTTGCATAGGTAAAATGGGATTTCTGTTTCCAGCTGTTTCTGTGCTGCATTAGTGTAATTGCTTCTTAGATCCATTGATCTTTGAGAGCATTAGCTGTTTCTTAAGCCTGAAATTCCCTCTTCCAAACATGATCAGCCAATTATATGATCTCTGTGTTAACATCTAAAGCCGAGATGTTTTAGGTGTGATTTTTTTGACTGATTGTTTTCATTTATCACGTATTAGTCAATGTAAGGCTTTGGAGGGTCAACTGATAGCTGTCTACTGCACTGACTGCAAAATAAAAGCCATGTGAAAGAGAGATTAGGTAAGGTTTTAATTCTTATAATGAGGTTATTAATGCTTCGGTGTGAGTAAAGATGAGATAATTGTTGGAGGAATAGAAATGACCCATTCTGTTTTTATGATGGAAGATAGAAAAGTAAGAAAAACCGAATCACCAAGAAATACAACATACAGAGACACATGCTTTCTAATATTGATGTAAGATTTGTGAGGGTTATAATAACATTATTCTTTTTTTCTGCAGAAAAGTGCCACAAAATTTTGGGCTTAAGCTTGCTATTTCAGATGGAGAGATTTTAAAGACAGAATGTTATCTACTTTATATTCAAATAAGCTACACTCCTGGGATGGTGAGCAGCATGAATAAGTTGTTTCAGAATGGAAACGCACACACAAAAATGATGACAAAGTCAATCTGCTACCTGCAATTGCTCCACCAGCCTAAATGAAAAATGACCTTGACTGACAGATTTCAGTCCTTTGACTTCATCCAAGATTTCTAATGTATCTTCTATCTTCTAATGTTTCTGGCATGTGACCAAAATTGCCAGCGAAAGATAAATGATTTTGTTCACTGCATGTGAACAAACAAGTGTGTATTCTTTTAATTGAGAACATGAAACATTTATCTTGTCAGCACCTACAGTGTTTCAACAGTGCTGCCCTTTAGTGAGGTCTTTTACTGTCGCTAACAAGACAGGAAAAAAATAGCTGGATTATAAATGAAAATGGTAAAACAAATTGTCTGTCTAACTGGTCTCATGCACATAAACAAACACATATAGGTTATATATATAAATTGTTGTGCGTGTATGTATATATATATATAGAGCCACATTGTTGCAATATCATTTCAAATATCTGAAATGAAGGCTACTTGAATAGAAATTATGTAAAATTGTCACTGTTTGGTTACACATAAAGTAAGGCTGTGTCCTTTCATCAAGAGGGCAGGATTCTGAGAGCACTTGCAACCAGGTTTCTGGGATTTAAGACTATCTGAGTGGCTTGAAGCAGATACTCAAGTGGTTATTACGGTGTCTGCATTTTGTACTGAAAGGTCAATCGACACTAGATTCTCTGGCTGGGCTACTAGACATTTTGTGACAAAGAACAAGCCAGTGTGGACATGCCTCTAGAAAAAAGGCCTTTTTCAAGGCATTTTGGGCAGTCTTATAGTGCATTTTGATTAGCTCTTGACAGGAAGTAATCTCTTGCCTATAGTGCAGTTGAAAAGAAACCTTTATGGATGATGCTGTGGTTCATAATACATTGTCAAATTATATAAAAATCAGCATTAATACGGTCTACTGTTTGCAGAGGCAGTGTAATGAATCTTTAATGATGCTTTATGAAATGTATATTTCAAAAGATGATCTAAATTGGGCCCGTGCAGAACAGTTTCTACAGCTATAACTGTTGCATTAAATGAAGATAAACTCCTTCTAGATGAGAGGGCATTTTATAGGCTTTTTTATTCAGGTGAAGTCCGAAAAAATAAAAACACACCCACATTTCGTCTTAAATTGAAACCGTGGCACTTTTTGTAGCAATAAAAATATGTCTGTGCCATGATGTTAAAATCTATATAAGACTACATTCTTCTACAAGATACACAAATCACGTTAGAGACTAAAATTAAAAACTTTTAAAATACGTGACCTCAAACACTCAAAATGAGCCTGTCAAAGATAGCGGCAAGAATTAGTTCTAGAGACTAATTGTAAATGAAAGTCTGCTGATTGACATGACAGACTATTGATCTGTTTATACACGGCCATTTAACAATCTTGAACTCATCTGAGAACCTATTCACAGGTAATCAAAAACGCCATGTAGCCCCAACAATCAAAGCTCACCAAATTACTCGCTCCATTTTCTCGATCCACTGAGGCTGGTTACTGTCCTTTTGAGAGTTCTTACAAAAGAAATCTACAGACAGAGTATTGATCACCGGAGGTGTGGTAAATGGAGGCTCTGACAAGATGGCTCTGAACACATCAACTTCATGTTGATGGCCCGCTCAGGGGAAAAGCAGCCTTCTATTAAACGGTACATGACAAAACAAGAGGCTTGATGAAATCATGTTTAGCATTAATAAAAGCTTGGCTGCACAGACCTTCATGAGAAATATGATCTGGTAGCTGAAAAAGGCAATAGGTAACGGCGCAGATTAAAATGAGGCCGATGCCAAGTTTAGTTGCTAAGTTAATGACATGCTGAGAGCTAATGAAAAAATTAAGTATTCATTAAACAGTTGGACCACATTTGCTTGTGGTATATTAGATCAAAAATCTAAATTTAGTAATGCATTCAAGTCTTGTCAAAAGGTACGTTTTTGTGTCGCAATCGCCAGCTGAGGTGCCCTGTGATTCAGCCCTGGAGGGCTCTCACTCCTGCCCGCTCCGCCCAAGAGGGCATCTGTCCCGCCGGCTCCGGCACAGCAGAAAGGCATGGTAGAGCCAGTCCAGAGGGCCACGGTGGTGCAGGCAGGGCATGGATCCATGGTAGAGCCAGTCCGGGTGGCGATCATGACATAACCAGTGAGGACCTGAAGCATGGGGCAGTGCGGGCCTGGACCGTGGAGCAGTGGCAGAGAAAAAGTGAGCCATGATAGTGGAGATGAAACAGCAATCCTCCAGGGTGGTGCAGGCAGAGCAGAACCCTTCCAGGTCAGTGATGCCCTCCAGGGTGAAGCCGGCGGCACAGACTCAAAAGCCCTCTTTAATGCTGAATCACAGGGCACCCCAGCTGGCGATTGTGACACTTTGGTTCTTTTAACTCTGATTATTTAGGCTCACATTCAATAAAAACCCATCAATTCATCTCAACCAATTAGAATATGGTGACATGCCAATCAACTAATCAACTCAAAATAGTATCTCAGTTTGGTTCACTAGGTTACAGAAAGGGTGGAGAAGCTCATAGCCCAAGTTGTATGAAGTTTTTCACAGTCTGTGATTTGGGGTGCAATGTCATCTGCTGGTGTTGATCCATTGTGTTTTTTGAACATCAACATCACTGCACCTCTTTAGCAAGAAATTTTGGAAAACTTCATGCTTCCTGATCACAAACTGATCACCTCCATTAATTCAGTCTGTGTGCACTGAATTTATTTAATCCCAGTTTCACAATTTTATTTGAATTACTGAAATAAACTTTTCCACGACATTCTAATTTACTGTGATGTACTTAAATATGTTTTTCAGCGCCGCACTAATTGTTTTCCATTCCAGCCCAAAGGTAAAAGGGTGTAAAAATGTATGAATGTACCGGTTGTTTTAAAATATTTTCAATCATTTAGCAACTAACAAAGTGTGTATATATTTTTTTGGGGGGTTTGAGAAAAGCATTATGGCACACATCCTGATTCACTGTGTAGAACAGCATGTTCATATTTCTCTGTGATAAATGGTGGCCTCAGAGACTATGGTTAGTTCTATCATAAGCAGTAAAGTGATCCTACAAATATCCTATGTATTCCACTGTAACTGATAGCATCCAGTATAGATATGAAGATAAATGCTGTATTGCAAAGAGCCACATGTTGTTATCATTGTTTCTCTCCTCCATTCCAGATTTCCTTTCTGCTTTTCCTCTACTAGCTGACAGAACTGTAATTTTGAGCTCAATATATCATCTGCATTTGCTTGGGAAAGCTTTGACAGTCTGTAAACCCAGCATGCAAAGCTTCTTACCAAGGAGAGTGTAACTCTGCCTTTGTGAGCAATTAAAACTATTGCATGCGCATTTTAGCAACAGGGTAATAAAAACACTCTGAAATGTTTGGTCCCAAAACATAATGTCTGGAATTCATTAAATTTTGCATTCACAGTTATCATGTCAGAGTTTGTATACTGTAGCAGTGAATGCTATAAAAAAAATCTAAATGTGATATTAAAGGGGTCATTGGAATGCCCATTTTACACAAGTTGATATGATTCTTTAGGGTCTTAATAAATAATCAGTTTTTTTTTATTAAGCCATTCTAGTCCATGTTGCTTTAAATGCTAATGAGCTCTGCTGACCCTGCCCCTCTCTTCCATGGAGTGAAGAGCAGACTGTAAACTTCATCTGTGAATTTAATGGTGACCATTGTGGAAGGGGCCTGTGCAGAACTATCAATTTGACAGGAATCTCAGAACAGCCTGATTTAAGCAGGGGATTTTAAAACATTTTAAAACATGGATTTTTATCATTATAGGATATATGTGTTCACACTTCCAACACACATTAATGTTCTAGCAACAAAAGTGAATTTTGCATCAAATGACCCCATTAAGGATGTAATTTTTCACCCAAAAATGAAATTTTGCTGAAAATGTACTTACCCTCAGGCCATCCAAGATGTAGATGAGGTTGTATAGCAAATATAAAATAGCAATTTACCAAACAGCTGGTAAAAATGTGCTTGTTTCTTCTTTTAAAATGCTTATACAAATAGTGATAAAGACATTAAAATAATCTGCAGGTAATCAACATGACTCCAGTCTAACAATTAAGAACTTGTTAAGTGAAAAGCTGCAGGTTTGTTACAAAAACTTTTTCTTTCTTCAGTTGCTTTCCAGCTAATGAGTCATTTATCCATAATACTGCTTTGTCCAGTGAAACAGCTTGGATGCCCTGAGGACGAGTAAATTTGCAGCAAATAAAAATTTTGGGAGAACTATTCATTTCAATTTCTCCAATATTATGTTATTATTTTTCTCTGTACTTTTTGCTTATATTCTTGCACATACATATATTGACATTCTCTAACCATCTACTACATGCTACTTACAGCCTCTATGTATTATATATAGTTAGAAGTACTGTATGTTGCTATCACTTATGTAAACCCTTTTTGCATTCCCTATTTATAATGAAGGAAGACATACAGTTTAAAGAATATATTTTGACTATGTATGTTTGATAAAATAATAATCAAAATTTAGGCCAGAGCACATCTAAAAAGTAGTTTGCTATAAAAAAAATAAAAATTTCAAGTCGATGTCACTCTTGCTGTCATAATAGAACTGCTTGTTCAGTTTATTTGCATGTTCAACTATCATACACATTCGTAAGTCTCTCTGTACTGTAACACACAAACATAGGCTTTATACACATTCACAGAAGTGTTCATCATAAACACACAGCAAGCTCCATCAGTGATCTCTTCTAAGTAGTGCACAAAGATTAAAGTAGCTCGTGATGAAAAAGACATTAACAAAATAGCAATACACAAAACAAAAAATAATACAAAAAAAGTGTACCTTGTTGATAATCTGTATAACCCTACTGTTTTGACTTCAGTACAGTGCTGATTCACAGACCAATACTATTCTGCTGCCATGTTAACTGTGTAAAGTTAGAAGGGAGGAAATGAAAGCTGTAATATTAGATTGTGTCAATGAATTGTGATTGGTCATTCTTTGATCAGTTTAAAGAGCAATTATTTGTGTTTTTGCTCATCGCTATTATGTCTGTTACTAAAGGTTCAGAAGGGAATAGAATTAGCGTTCTGCTTCTTTGCTGCTTTTGACACCTTAATGAAAATAAGAGGGGGTAAACAACAATTCTGGTAATTAAAGCCCAATGCAATCCAAATAAAATGCTTGAACTATCTTGTCTTTACAAAAACATGATATAATGTTAGTTGACAACATCCCATTTAGTAGCGTGAAGACAGGTTTGCTGGGTGACAGCTAATTATGCTGCTAATTAGGCATGAACACAACATTTATAGAGGTGGAAATGATGACAATATCCCAAAACGTCACACTGTGTGATGGTTTTGCATGTGAATATGTAATCTGTTATTTCAGCTGAATTAACAGTAGTTCAGTTAGTTTCTTAGTGCACTTTATTTAACTGACACAAAAAGAGACTTATTGGTGTGTGGTGAACTGTTAAGCCATGTTTCATAGAATCCATAAGAGAACAGAGATTTAATAAGAAATATTTAGGATGTTCTTTCTGATGAATATAATACAACATGAAGCACTGTACATTGGGATCCACTGACCTCAGTCAGGTCATATTAATCTTCCAAAAATGAAAACAGTTAAGGATTTATGGAGTCTAATCTTAAGGAGTCTAATTACACTTTTTTAAAGTCATTTATTTAAAAAATATTAATACATTTTCCCCTCACTGCATTGTTTTCATGTACGAAACATTAATTACTATATACATTAAGGTTACTGTAGGGTCAAAGACTGAACAATGAAAAGTGTTTATTTCAGTGCAAAAAACTCTACTTATGTTTATGCTAAAACATATTCTTCATATTTTTCAGTATGTCTAATGCAAAGAAAGGATGTTTCTAAATCTAAATGTTTATTTCTAAATGCTTCACAATGACTTTTAATCAAAAATAATTAGCTATGGTGACAGTAACTTTGGTGTTAGGTATCTTGATTGCCTTGAATCGTGATGTGAAGAAATACTGAAGTTATCATGAGTTTGTATATTTTGTTCACTATTGCTACAATATACATGTGCAAGCGTTCACTAACATGGCGTATAGTCAATGTAAACAGTAGATATAGCCATGGAGTGATAATATTTATATATTTATATCTATATTTATAATTTAGTTAAAACATTTAAATTTATACTGTACAATGCAATGTCCCCTCACAAAATTAAATTAATCAAAACTCTTTTAAATCATTTAAGATAAAAAGCAACAGCCAGGCTGTGGCACCCAACTAGGAGCATAGACAACTTACATCCCATTGAAATGAGATTTCCTTTTGTAAACAGGTGCATCTTTATGCAGAGCACAAAATAAGATATTTAATTCACTTTTAAGACAAGGAGGAAATACAGTGTAACCGTTCAAGCTTTGACAGCCGCTGAAAAACTACTAAGAGCTCAAAACAAGGCCCTTGTAATGTCTCGGTTTGCTCAAGCTGGCAGCATTGGAGAAGCTGAATTCTGCCATGTAATACAAAAACATATATTGTATGTAATGTAAAGCTATTTCATACTGGTAAGGAGGGCAGGTTTTTTTTTTCCCAAGAGAAACTTAGGCATAGAAAACGAGCTCTGGAATTTGGCCGCCTTGCACTCCTGTGCCATTGGTACTGTCTGAAGAGCACTGAAACTGAAAGGTCACCTTCCCGCACTGAACTTCTGTCATACCCTCTTGTCCAAAATAACTGAGTTCATTTCCATCCAGAACCACGCTGGCCGTGTAGAAAGTGTCAGGCTCGATCTGAACCGGATATTCAAACCAAACTGGGAAGGTGTTGCTGGATCCATCAGAAAAGTACTTGCTAAGATTGGTGCCCAGAACGACTCCTTGCCGTTTGAGCTCGATCTTGGCGGTGTACTCAGCAGATCCACAACTTGAACCATATAGCCCGAAACCCGCGATAAACACTCGCTTATCTACAGCAAACTGAATGCTGTCACAGCGTCCACGATAACGCCACTGGTTGCTGCGGTAGGCGCACGACTGGAAGCGATGGCACTTCTGTGGCGTCAATCCCTTACGAGGTTGGCAGGCAAACTGCAGCTCGGGTTTCTTAGCTGCTGTGTACCATAAGAAAATGTCATTGGTCTCGTTTAGTGTTAAAACTCCTGATTGCGCAGCACCATTTGCAAAATCATCAAGACCCATTGTCGGTATACGGATCAGGTAAACGGCTTGGCCCAATACCTTGCGTTTGTTGTCGAAAGTTGTGTTCATTTCCCTCCGCTGACATTCGGCCTCCGCCCAGCTTAGTGCCGCTTCAAACACTACAATCTCCTTAGCGTTCAGAGTTTCCCGTCTGAGAATGCTCTCCAAGGTCTGAGCGTCAATGTCACAAAAGCCCTCGGATTTAAGTGCCAGCTCAGCCTGGGCATCAATGACTTCCCAGCAGCGTTGCGTTAGGTCTGGCTCTTCAAACAGACAGCTTTGAGATAGAAGAATACACGCATTCTTCGCGCTCAAACTTGTTTCCAAGAAGTTGACACAAGCCCGAGCCAGGTGCGGGACTATGTACTTTTTGGCTGCGTATAATGTTGCCAGTACGGTGTCAGCACTCAAGTCAATTTCATCACAGTAAATGTACCTATGTAACAGAAAAAAACAAGGTTAGCTGTGTCATACATTATATGCCTTAGTCATTCAAAATGGATGTAGTCCAGTTGCACTGTAGCCTGCTATTACTTGCCCAGCTAGAAGCTATTATTATATGATGTGCTACCAGCATGAACCACAATGTGTTTTGATCAATGGATATACTATCTTTTGCAACCCTCTATTATAACAAAAAGAACTATTCTGACAATAGCCGTAACTTTGTGGAATAGGAATGAATTGGCTTTGATTGTATCCTTCAGAACCGGCAAAATTGATGATGCACTGTACAGATCTACTACAAATCTAATACTATGCCCTGTAACACATTCTGGACTAGCTAGAAGCAGCATAATAGACCCTATAGACGTGTTCTGTAAACAGAAACAACATATATAAATGTATTTCTTTAGGAGAGTGGGGGAGGAGTGATGAAAGATTCAGAGGGAGAGAGAACAAAAATCTCTCTCGAGATGGAAGGGGTGAGAGATGAGCCAGCCCAAGAGGAGAGAGAGCGGAGAACACAGAAGGACTCTCAAGAGAGACGGGTAAGCATGAGTTAAGATCTATCAGATCTTCTGTCATGGTCTTAAGCCCTCTGAGAGGCGGACAAGCTAAGCTCACTTCATTATTTATTTTCTTCTTGTTTAAGCTAGAGTTCTATTTAACATTTAAGCATCTACTGCCATTAGTGTTCAGAGTTCCCCCTGTTACATATAAAAAAGACTTGGGAATGAGCCACAGTAATTCTGGAGACACAGCACCATCTCACTTCAGGACACTTTTTCACTCCAGTGAGTGGCTTTAAAAGCATGTTTGGTTTTTATATGAAATAGATAAATGTGAAATCTGCAACGTTTTACTATGATGGTTGTTGTAGTTCATGACGGCAGTTCAGAAATGAAAAATCCAATGATTTGCACTAAAAGGATAGTGCTCTTTTATTTTTCAACAATGTACTACCTACACTGAACCTAACAAATGCTAACCATGCTAAAAAATGATAAAGTAAACATGTAATTTTAGTTTGTTTCACCAAATCTTTTATTTCAAGTAAATTGTGTTTGATTTAGAAATAAGATTCAGGGTTTTTGTTGTTCAAGTGGTGCAACTATCTTCAATGTATTCAAATAAAGCTAACTGCACAGCTGTTTTCAGTCCGAAAAGACTTCTTCCAAAGGCCATATCGCTTTTGATGGTCTTGAACCGTTGGCTGTAAAGAAATTACATGTCGGTGTAGTCAATTAACCCTCTGGAAGAAGTCCAAAGAGGGGTGCTTAGATCAGAGAGAACGATTTTCTTCACTCCTGCGGCTAATTGAAAACAATAATAACTAAATAATCTGTACAGAAAGGTAATAATGGTTTAACCAGGCAGATGAGAAAAGAGTCAGCCAGCACAGACCTGACAGACAAGGTATAATTACATAGGGAGACTTACTTCAGCATAGCCAGAAAGGCTGGAGGTTCTACATCAGGGATACGAATCTCATCTTTGTCCTCTGCCAGCTCTCCATAAAACATGGCATGAAAAACCGAGCTTCCCACAGCAAGGACATACTAATGAGGAAAAATAAAACGTATAAATGAATTTTACATGACTTGTGTTGTCAGTTATCATAAGGATCGACAGTAGGCCTATACATCACTTCATTTTTAATAATTTACACGTCAAAGCAGAGTTTCATACAAAAATCTGTTCAAAGCTATAAAATCAGCTGTATTTTGAAGGACACATGTGGTGTAGATGGAAAAGGTTTCAAAACGTTCAGCTATTGTTAAGTCTCTACTTTTGCAAAGTGACCTATTTTTTATGACCTGACACTAAAGTGGTTTTATGCCTCTCCTCGCTTTAACAAAAAAAAAAACCCTGTGATTATTCCCTTCATACTTATCAAAACAACTTTCCAGGTGGCAGGTGATGGTTTCATGTAATCACCTCTAAATTACATACAACACATACAATGACACATTCTTTCTTATAAACCTGAATCAGAAAAGCACAGCTAGCGATCTTTAATTCCTTAGAAGTTGGCATTCAGGTTTTCTTTCTTCTGAGTCGACTGCATTGTAAAGGTAACGCTTGGCTGTTTTAAATTTCAGCTTGATCCCATTCCCCTGGAGTCACACACAAAATTTCACCCACAAAGGCCGATGCTTAATTACGACTGTAATTCCCCCTTGGGTTTACAAGACATGTGAGTGCCATTCATGTGAATGGCATTTGCTTTTCTCACCAAAGCAAAAAGTGTTTCACAATGATATGAAAGTGGTTGCTAGAGCTAAAAGTTATCTCGTTGATGCTAATGGGTGCACGTAGCTAATGATGAAATCTGAGGCCAACACAGCATTGCAGATGCATTATATAACAGAAGCAGAAGTGAATATTTACAATTCATTTTAACATTACTCTCACACCTTTTCCAATTACCAAACTTAATTTCCGCCTTTAGGTAAAGATGTGTTCTTCTTCAGGATCCCTCATATGAAAAGCCTATAACAAATATATTGTAACTAAGAGGAACATCAAATAAATGGCGAGAGTAATTTTGCAAAGCGCTTCTATGCAAGGAAGCCTATCCTAGAAGCAAACATAACCTTCTCAAATAAAAATGATAATGCATATCTGAACGCCAGCCAAATGGACATCATAAAAAAGGTGCTCTGTAATAACTCTTCATGGCCCATTGCAATATTGGCTGTGGCCATGCAGCAAAGCAATACAATGCCCTTGCCTAAGTGTGCTTTATAAGGCATCACATATCAGCTGAACACAGCTTTCAATTCTGCCCTCTTAAATGGATAAAAGATGAGTCATGCCTGAATTGTAGGCACCAGATTAACCCTGTCTTTTTAAATAATGTCTGAGAGTCGAACAAGAACTGGTTTAAATAGGGTTTGGTGCAGTTTAAATTGGCCTGAGGTTAAAAAATAATAATAATGTCAAATTTAATAATGCCACTCCCCATGAAAATTTACAACAAAAGCTCCTGGAAAGCTGCTAGTTTTGAAGAGGTCACAGTGGAAGACCTAATGATTTTTACTTGGTAGAGATCAGTTAGGTCAGGGGTTTGCAATCTTATAATGGAGAATGTTTTTTAAAGTCATATTCGGAATACATTTGTATTGTGATTTGTCAACAAATTCTGCTCTAATTTTTTTTGCCTCAGTTTGAAAAAAGTCATTCTCCATCTCAATTGTTTAATAAAAAATGAAAATGTATTTCTCTGAACTTTTCCATGGAAACCCTAGAACCATTTGTTACCTCAATTTGAAAACCAGATAGATGACTAGATAGTTAGATAGATTCAAGTCTGATGATGTTTAAGTTTACAATTTACCAATTAAGCAGTTTATTGGGAAAAAAAATGCATATATTCATAAATGCTGAGTTTGACCAAAAAACTAATAAACAAATAAGCAAAACACAGATATCTCCCTACTGCCTTTTGCCTGACTTCCATGAATAATTAAGGATTGTCTCAGAAAGGCACATGACTGGCTAGACTGAAAACAAGAGAAAGAATTTAGCTGTCATTAGCAACAGCAGTGAAGCACATCACTTATGAAAAATTCTAAAGCTGTTCTCTGGTATTGCTGCATAGTGCAGATCAAGAGGTCCTACCTTGTGTCCCGGGAGCCTCTGAGTTCCTCCAGACTGACCGACAACAAAGTGAACATCAGCCATCAGTTCATTATTGTACATCACAGCATTTCTGTAGACACAATTCAGGAGAATGATTTTAGATAAATAAATTGAGAAACATTTCTTCTTGATTGTATAAAAGAGGTGAATAATTATCATAGAACTTTAAATACAGAAAAAAAGGGTTAGGTTTCTTTTTGGAACAGAAAATGTATACCTGGTAAATTTACAAAACAGAAATGAAACAGAATACTTTAGCCATACTTCACGTACAAAATGGTTACACAAGTGTTTCTCAGGAAAATCCCTGGCCCCTGTCAATGGAAGTCCACAATGGCATCTTCCTTATGTATTATTGGGGTCCAGGCCACATAGGAGCAGTAGGTAAACAAGGAACGCTGTTCCAGAGTGACTACAAAGCCAGGTCCGAGAGCGCACATTTGTTTTGGCCGGCATGGGGCTTTCCCATGACGACAAAGTAAATATTACCCTTTGACAGAGAGCAAAGCCATGCATATAAAACAAATCTTGTTCCCTTTGCCTCTTTTGGGACAATGCATACAGGGCGGAGCAGAGACGACTACACAAATGAACAATTTAACATTCTCAAACTGTCTCAGAGACGTTAAATAGTGCTCCAGCAATGACATGCAGTGTCCAAACCCAATCCAAAAGTGGATTTTGACTGTGTATTTTCTTCCAAAAATTTAGTGAGTTTTAAAAGTCTATATCCACTAGTGAAAATTCTCCAGTTTAATAATTAATACATTATTGATCAAAAATATAACAATTAGATTTTTTAAGCATGAGCTCCAAAAGTTATCCAGCATGAAAGTTGATCATTGACACAAATGTGCTAATTTGATTAGAAATCAATTAAATATTTAATATTTCTTAAATGTAAAAAAAAATCTAATTTTTAGGTTTAAATGTGTTCAGCTATTATAGCATCAATGCTATAGTCTGCAAATGTTCTCTGTGCAGACTTCTATCCGTACCACTCTCATCTTGTTGTGAACACATCTGAAGTTGACCTACCTCTCCCGGATAGTGGAGTACAGACCCTGCCAGTTGCAGCATTGGATGGTGTTGTTGTTGTTTAAGTTCTGCTGCTGATACTGCTGCACGGTGGTGGCCGATGCCGGCTTCTTAGTGGGGAAGATCTCCGCTGCCATCTTCTTCTTTTTCTTGGTTTTTAAGGTGATGATCTCATAGCACACAGGGGGCAGCTTGGACGAGCTGCTGGGACTCCCCTTTTTGGAGCCTTTACTGGACTTGCTCTTAACTGACTCTGGAAGCATCAACAAGAACGTCAGACATTTCATGTTCCTTCCCTTGGCATCCACCATGAGTGTGTTCACCTGCAGAGCAGTGGAAAAGCATGCAGAGAAGATGTTGGGAAGGAAAGGAAGGATCTGAGAGAGGTGACGACTTGAGGAGAGGGTGAGGAGCCCCCAAAAGCAGAGCAATTAACTGAAACACAGAAGAAAAAAGGAAAGCAAGAAGAAAAAAATCCACTCCTAATCTTCACCTTCTGAGAGCAAACTGTCCGGGAATAAAATCTCCTTCTTCCACCAGAAGATTAAAGTCAATACGGCGGGTGACTTTTCTGTCCTTTGCTTCTAGTTTGATCCATTGGTGGACAGCAGAGATGAGTCTCCATAACTGTGCTGCTAGATAAACGTCCTTCTTTGAATGCCTTTGCTCTCTTCTTCAGTATCTGTGACAGTCCCAGATTTAATGCTCCTGCAGTGGTTCAGAAGCAGCTAGTCCACGCTGTGTCTCTCTCTCTCTCTCCTGCTGACACTCTGACACACACACACATCAACACACATACACAGAGCTCTGCAGGATTCGTTTGCCGTGGACCTGCGCTCTGACGTGTGTTTTGCTGACTGTGGGGGCTGAATGGACGGATGGAGAGGAGAGAGTAACCCCCTACCGATGGAAGCCAGACATCCCCCACAGCCCAACCAATAAGCACTCTCGAGAGCCGTGATTGGTTGCAGCCACCATGCGCAGCACCTACTAGAATATGCTAAGACCTCTTTGATTAAAGTGCCAGCCCCTTTCCCCTTAGAATGATGCATTCTGTTCTTCAGTGTCTCTCTCTAAACAGCCTATTGTTGATTAATATTTATAAAGTAATAGAAGTCATGAAATATAAAGCATGTGAAGGAAATGGGAACTCATGTGAAAGCAGAATGCTTTATGTCAACTCTTGATAGCTCAAATTATTTAACAATATGGTTCAGAGTCACTTTTTTTAACAGATGTACTAGAAAAAGCCAACATTTAGATTATAATAATATAATTATTTTAATAATAGGTATATATGTTCAGTTTTACGTTCACCCTCATACACTGGTGTTTCCAAAAGCACAGTGTTTTGCAGCCTATTCTTCCTGTCACAGATTAAATGAAAGTTTAAATCTCCTCAGTGATGTGCGGCTCAGCACAGAATACAGCCTGTCTTCACCTGTGAAGAACATTTTCGTTTTAAGTCCCGGCTACTACCATACACATAGCCCTACATGTCATGTTTAATGCATGTAGCAGAGAGCTTGGCTCTAGACATCTTTCCTGCTCTCACTGAATTACATTGCTAAGCCTTTTGTTCCTCAGCCGAGAAACACATTACAGATATCAATGAACCGAACACATTTCTGTAAAAGCACGTAAATCTGATGAAATTGCTTACAGCAGGGTCTGAATTTGTACAATGTAAAACAACCTGATTTAAATCTATCTATACTATACTGAAAATACAAAAAGTATTAAATAGAACATTTGGCACCTGTCTTGACATTTTAGATTTTGAAGAGGTACCTCTGCTTTGGACAATCATTGTTCTCTGCATCTGCTGGCCACCAGGGATGTTGCCCTGGAAACAGTGTTCACAGGATGGTTGGGGACAGCCAGAGAGAAGGTGAGATTTAACAGAAACTGGCAAAATTAGATTTTCTTTTCATGATATGTCTGATCTGATCCCTGCAGAAAAAAACTTAAATCAGACTTAAGCTGACTAGAAGCTCCCACCCTGGCCAAGATGGTGCTCAGCTGGTTTAGAAGGCTGGTCAGCTTCTCTCCTAGTGTCTGACCAACAAACAGGGTTTGGGACCAGCTTGACAAGCTACAGTAAAACTGACAAACTGATCTAAGCTTTATTCCTCCCTTTTTTTAAAAATGAAAACTGATTAAAAAACTGCTGTATGAACAAGTTACTGCTGTCAATCCCCTTTTATATTTTAGCACTAGCAGTGAATAACACCTCTAATACTAATGTAAATATAAAAATGGCATTGTCCATATCACTGTGCCTTATCACAGCTTATACAACATGAGTTCAACAGTGCATTAGTTTCTATGTCAAATTAAACATCAACTTTAATACATGAGTGGAACTGAATCATTTGAATCTCACACATACCATAAAACAAACAGGTGGAAAACGGTGTTTGCATTCCGTATTTAACTCTTTAAATGACTCTCTTGTGCATCTCATAACTAATGCAGTGACACAGTTGTCCACGTTTATTCTTCCGAAAAAAAAAAATGGAATAGAAATGTTCAAATATGTAATTCTTCTGTGATGTTATAATTATACATTCCGATCCAACTTTTTTCTACCATGATAGATTTAAACTTTGGTTTGGATCCGATGTCTTGAAAATGGTAGAACTGGGTTGATTTTCTCCAGTCTAAATTTAATAAAATTCAATTTTAATAAATAAATAAAAAACAAATTCAATTTAAAATAAAATAAATTTAATTTGACTGAAATTCTTATATTGAAACATTTAACATTCCAAATAAAACTGTGGTAGATTTTTGAAGATGCCACTGTGCCAAACTGCATAACGGTGACTGTAAAATATGTCATTTAGATGGAAATTAAATATTTAGAATTTTGATATATGGTTATTACAATCTCTGTCATCT
Source organism: Enteromius unitaeniatus (assembly GCA_032359435.1). Taxonomy (NCBI): domain Eukaryota; kingdom Metazoa; phylum Chordata; class Actinopteri; order Cypriniformes; family Cyprinidae; genus Enteromius; species Enteromius unitaeniatus. The sequence goes on from JAUMHI010000054.1 coordinate 16,172,636, forward strand.
TTCCATTATGAGGATGACAAGACTTCCACGTTCAGCGTTCTCATAAAATTTTAATGATTAAATTGTTACAGTTATTGTCCTTGGTGTGTAAAGTCCTTGTTATTATAATTTCTCTGCTGCTTATTGTAATTTAGTTGAGGCAAAGCCTAAAAACTTCATTTTTTTAAAGCATCCATTAGTGTAACAGAATATAAACTGTTGCACTGATGTTTAACGCTGATACTTGTAATGAAACTCATAATGAATCCATCTTATAATGACATACAGACGCTTGTTCTTCTCAAAAGCTGTGCTGTTTGTGTAATTGTTCAGTCTCTCGATGGTTTCATGCAGTGTACTGGTTGCACATTTCGCTAAGGGCTTGCTAGCCTCATTAACACTTTGCAAGCACAACAAATTGCATTTCCCATTTTTTCACCACACATGGCGTGAAATAACAATGGCAAAACAATGCTTTATGTAATCATGGTAATGAGATTCTCATCTTTCACAAAGTAATTTCGACAGAACTGACAAGCTATGCGATTTTATGAATGTTAATAAGTCACACATCCAGCAAAGACACACTTCTGTGACTCTTTCTGCATGACTGAGGAAAAAGAGCTCCGTGAACGTGCGTGGAAATGTGTGACCTCTCTGTCTCTCACAACAGCCAGAGAAGACGAGACAAGCCGGACCTCCATGGTGACTCGGACAGATCTCCATTCTGTGGGGACACCTGCTGGGAGTCTTGGCTTAGAGGAAGTGGAGCGGAGCTGAGAGACAGCCATAAAGGTTGGCACGGAGAGGCAGGCAGGCAGACGCTGGATCCGGCAGGCTGGCTGCTGTCCCCCCTCCCCTCCCTTTCCTCCCCCATTAAAACGGCCAAGAGCACCTGACAGGTGGGAAGAGGGGAGGAAGCCGTGGCTTTGGACCAGGGACAGGGCTCGCGCTGCTGTCCAAACAGGAGACTTGCTGGGTAGAGCGATCTGAGAGGATTTGAGACAGAAGGGGGCTGGTCTGTTTGTACCCACGTGTGCGGCGCAACTCTGGTCCAGTCAAACCAGATAACAAGCGTCCATCTCCCCATGCTTTGGTCAGATATGGGCACAAACACAAGCACTTATGATTACTGCTATCTACCTGGGCAGCTGCAAGTTTTGCTCTGGTAGCGTCTTTGCCGTCCAAACACTAAATTACAGACTTACAGTAAAAAGGAACAAGGTGACTTGAGGTGAAGATATCTTCAAGACAAAAGGAAACACCAATCACTGAGTCATTTTCTTAAATAACAGGTTGTCTAAAAAAGTACTCTCTGATCTGTCCGGTGTGAGAAACAGAGAGGTCTCACTCTATGTGGCATTGAAAGCAAGTGTTTGTTCTGCGTGGATGACCTGGTTCTGCTGTCCTTCACAGTACCACACAAAACCCTACATTTTTAATTCTAACAATCCTTAACACATAAACAGCCATGTTAGACTTTAGCTAAAAAATAAATTAAACATTCAAGTAAACATACACATGCAAGACGACAGAAATGAATGAGAAAAAAACCAAAACTGTTAAAATAACAGGGTTCTAAATAGTAAAACAACCGCATATCTATAACAAGCATATTCATGGAAAATATTCTCCCTCAACAGAACAGATGTTTTTGTTTGTTTTGCAAAATAAAGACTAAAATGCACAGTAAAAACAATAATTAACAGTTAACATACTGCAGTGCATTGTGGGTAACAAGCTGTCTCTATGCCTATATACCACTAAAATCCTTAGCCTAAAATGAAAATCAAGTCGAATTGAAACTTTTAACAGAATCAAACCAGTGCCAAATTCATGTTCAGAATTGGAGAACGTGCTCTAACATTGAGGTCACATTGAAGTGGTTCAAATAATTTCAGCAGGTTACAAGTGCGACTAAACCTCTACAAATTGAAAAAAAAAGAGAAAAAGACTTGTATAATCATTGGCATCACCTCAATCAAACTCATCTAAATTTCATTATATATAAAGTCCTCATTTGTCAATCAAATCTCCACAGTCACATTCCCTAAACACACTAGTACTTCAATATAATGACAAAAATTAATCAAACATCACTTATACTGACCTCAATTACTGCTTAGAAAATAAATAAAATCAGACATTAATGAATTTGCTCTCTAGAATACTCAATTCTGATTGGTTAAATAGTTTAACATAAATATAGTAACCTGTGTATTTGATAGTTGTCCATGGCAACCAAATTTCAACACTAGTTACATGTCTTCACTCTCTCTTCAAATATGATCAAATTTGAACTCAGATCCCAAAACTAATTAACACTCAGTAACAAGAATTTGCAGTTAAACAGAGAAAAATGTATCTGCTTCTTATATAATTCTGTTTAAATGCAGTAATGTTAATTAGCTGCACAGATCTTTGAACCTTGAAAGAGGGACAATGGCACAATGTGAGAGACCTTTGATTCATGTCTGGGCTAGATTGTGTCTTTTTACTGTTACATGCTGTGGGCCAGTAGGTTGTACATCGATAGGACCACTGATACGACCAATTATGGTGCATGAGCGAGTCTGCTGTGTGTAGGTGTGTGTGAGCGAGCATCTCTGCCGAGGGTGTGTGTGTGTAGCTGTGTGTGGGAGGGGAGGTGATTCTGCCATCTGGTCGAGGCCAGCAGCAAAAATATCTAAATTCACTGGTTTCTCACTCTCAAACCCCCAACATTTTTATTTATGAAATGATATTTAAATAAAAAGAAGATAATTAAATGAACAAAACATGTTTTGTAGATACACAAATTCAGTCAGTAGAAAAGCAGACATTTGAGTATTTAAGTTGTCTTTCTCTATGTCCGCTATACCATAAAGAAAAATGGCATTCATAATCCATTTACTAAAATTAATTTCAGAGTAAAACATGATATTCAATAAGGGGGGGAAATGTATAGGATTTGATTAAATGCCCAAGCAGAAAAGACACATATTTGTTGTCCCTCACACAGGTTTTAGTAGTTTTACTTATTTTTTTTCTTTTTAGCATCATGTTTGAAAATGGCACACCCATAATTCCCTTTATCTGGACCCTCATCACCTGCAAGCCTTGTCTCCACAATTAAGATAATCATTATCTCAGTTAGAGGATAAGGATGACATTTTCATTAGATAATTATTCCTACAAGTTTTTTATCTACCAGGTAAGTTAAATCAGCCTGCTTCTCTCAATAGTTCTTAATGAACAGCCTTATTTCCATGTATAAATGCTAATTAATGCACCCCAAGATACCATTCATACAAAATCAGTGATTAATTATGGTCTTCACAATTAGTTTAGATGAATCACAAAAAATACAATTTAGTTTAGTTTCTTTTTTTTTTTCTTCATTTATGTTGCCTGGCCAATATGGCAGTTTTGACTTTTACTGACAAAAATATAAGCAACTAGCATTTGGCTGGTCATTTTGAAATGGCATTTTCCTGCTCCATCTAAAATGAAAATCAGCTTTGATATTGATATGATTTGAGTCATTAAAATTGATATTTATCGTTTTACACACATTGTAACATCTAACATCTTGTTTTTTTTTTCATCCTGCAACAGTAGGCAACACAAACTAGTATTTTGTAGCAACAAAAATGCTACAACCAACTAAAATCTCTTTAAACCAGTTTCACACACTTTTACAGTTAGTATTTAGATCAAACTCACTCTTAGTTGAACCCCGCTGCAAAGCATGCTGGGTAACCATCAGAGCCACTGCTTTTTAAGTACCATTAATGCTTAAAAACTCTTTAACCAGAAAAAAAAGTGCATTATTAAACTTGTAACATTTTTGTACATTATTGCTATCATATCGGGTATCAACAACACAAAAGGATGAATGCATCTCTCAGCACTTAAAAGGGGAAATTCGAATCAGGCAATAGGTGCATAGGAAGATGCTGGAAACTGAAAACACAGTCGGGATTGGCCTGGAGTCCTGTTTGTGGAGGAGTGTGTTTGCTGTGAGTGGACCTCGTGGAGAGCTGACCTCCTCACCCTGAGCCCACCATCACAGAGCACAACCACCCACTTGTTCATATTGCTCTCTCACAATCACACACACACACACATACACATCAACACCTACATACTTTACTTCATTACACCATCATGTCACTCCTCCTCCTCAGTCCAAAGAGTCTATCTTTACTACTATAAACGATCTGTTTCTCATCCTCTGCCCTATGTGAGGGCACCCTCACAGCATTAAGAGCCAATTATATTACCAATCATTTGCAATATATATATATGTTTATATATATAGATAGATATATATATAAAATACAGTTTCCTTTGTTACATTTAAAAATGTATTGTCCGTCATGTGTTTTAATGCATTCCTAAAGTTTAAACATTGATTCATGGTATCACACAATGCATTATAAGGTGCATCACAAGGCATAATATATTAAAAATTAACATATTATTTATATATATATATACATACATACATACATACATACATATATATATATATATATATATATAGATATATATATAAAGGCACTGTTACTGAATTTTTATTTTGGGGGCTTCTCAACCAATATTAATGTATGCAATTAACTGATAAGCAAGCCATGTAATCAATTATATACATGTTTTGATGGACTGGTGGCCTTATAAGAGATTTTTACTGCTTTCAACACAGGTCATCAGCCTCAATACTTCAAATCTCCTATCGACCCAGGAGATTTGAAGGTGTGTGGGGTTGTCTAACCAGGTGTAGGAGTATTTGAATGAGGTCTTGTTGTTCAGAGACTCTGTTCTGAGCTTCACATCGGGAAAGGAGGCAGACGGTCTATAATGAACACACTTTTGCCAGAAGGAGGAGGAAGAGGAAGCTCTCTTCTGCCTTAATAAAAGAGAGCAAGGATGTCGTTAGGATAACAATAATGATGCTGTCTCTGTCTGCCAATGACATTTGTGGCATTTAAAGAAAAAGATGTGGAAGAGAGAGTGAAAGGAAGGGGGAAAAAAAGAAAACAACAGGCATCGCTTTATAGAAGGGGTGGATCATTATAAAAATGTAACTGGCTTTTTTTTTCTTAGGGCAATTAAAAAGCTTTCTTTGTCATATATTTATGATAATTCATTTATTTTTGTCCTGAGCTGAGAGCTAGGCACAGGGAGAGGTTGTGCAGATGAAAGGTATTGTACGTGGAAAATTGGGTTTTGTGAAAGTGGGTCTATCTGACAAGCCATATCCACAGCAATTACCAAGGAACATTTTCAAACCTTTCAAAGGAGCTTAGAAAGTAGTGCAATGTAAAAATCCCAAAAGCTGAGTTCTGATCAAAGTTTGAAGCTCATCTGTACTGTATGTTTGTTTTTGATGGAACACCAAACACTTCCAATGGAGTATGTTAAATATTTTGAGTAAAGAATAAAGTAACGTTACACCATAATCTAGTAATATGTCTTCAACACACATCAAGGTTTTGGGGCTCCTGTGCAAATATGTACAATGCACCACCACACTGAAAACATCTTTTATGGTGCATTCTAGCTGTTTAGAATGCTAAAAGTAGCCATTACTTTTAAATGGACCGCTGTTCACTGTTCAACCTAGTGCCACACAACACAAACGAAAATGGATGTCACATGACATGGATGCGTAGAGTAAATGTGCGCAGCTTTTTCAAAGCTCTTTGTTTTGATCCATTTACACTGAAACGCAACCCCAGAGATTTCAAACTAAAACAGTATCTGCAGCATTTTCAAAAGTCTCTGTTTTGAGGGTCAAAACATTCCCATTCCCAAGCATTCCCAGCTCTGAAGTAAAGGGAGCATTAGACACTGCATGCAACAAAGCATTAAAAAGCAACTCGGCACTTAAAAAGACATAATAAGCTACTTTTTTAATAAGTAACACAATACTGCAAGAAACACTCCAAAATACTACGCATTTCATCCAAAATATTTAGTCCACATCAACAACCAGTTGTTTTTAGACCAGGATTGGTTAACCTTCTCAGAGCTAATTCTTAATGATTTCCTCTAAGCTTAACAACAAGTGTCACCTCAGTCTGACCTTTTCAGTTTTTATCAGCGCTAACATAATCACAGTGAAGCTAATCAGGATAATGAGGTGTTAACATTAAAGGCTACATGCATGCTGCCCTTTTCTACCGCATACACAAGCAAAAAACACAGACTCATGCAGCAGACACATGGGGAGAATTGAGCTGTTCATAAAAGTTGCCGGAAAAAAGATCAGCATCTGACTCACTAACAGCATGTCTGTTTCTTCACGTTAAAACGCTTTCTTTAAGGTTTACCATCTTTGATGCTCTATATGCCGCTTTGTTCATGTAAGAGAAAACACTTAGCAGGTTATTTTCTTTCATTGGCAGTGGAAGATTCGTTAAAGCTGAATGTTCCTTCTCTTCAAACACACCTTGCTAATTAGGCCTAAACTCAAAGAAAACATTTCCGTGTATTCAATCCCTGAGAATATTACAAGAATAAACATCAGTGAACCGAGACTTGTTTAAAGCTATATTTGGTACAAGTACGCGGAAAAGTCAATAAACAATGGTACCAAAAGAAACCACAATAGACGCAGGTTACAAAATAGCACAAAGGTCTCCATGGAGATTGAGGTATTAACCAAGGGCGAAGGTATAGAGTGTCGAGATGGAAGCCATACACAGCTGCTGTATTTTTCTCCACAGGGGAGCACCTCTTGATTTGTGGCACATAGGATTTTATTAAACAGATTAGTTCATTTCTGTTTCCCAGCACATCCAGATACTCAGTTCTGTCATCAGATAATCAAATTAAAAGGGTCATACGCTGGTACATGCACTTTTTCAGGCTGTTTGGACTGAAATGTGTGTTGGGAGAGTGTGTACACAACCACCCTACAATAATAAAGATCCACAAGTAGTTTTCTTTTGATTTAATAAAAATAAGTTGCCCCTTCTGAAATCAAGCCATTCTCAAATGCATGTCGTGTGGCGTCACACCGACAGAGGCCACTCCCACAATAGATGATTGACACAGAGACTGAACTGGTCTGAGCCGTCATCAGTCCGAGATGCAGAGACAAGCAAGACTACTAAGAGATTGAGGTGTTTTGTTGTTGAATGTATTAATGAACAGAACAGTAGTGATTTACTCCCGGCATCTGAGTGACTGAAGGCAGAAGATTAACGTTATGGTTGGTTCTGAAGGGAAACGCCCCCTTGATCAACCGGAATGTGTTTATGTTTGCGCGAATCGTTCATGATCCAGCCTCACCTACAGAAATAGTGAGTATAATGTCTTTTAATGAATCTTTGCAAATCGCCTTTCCTAATAATGTGCTAATTAGTAAGTTTTACTATGAATATGGCTAAAAAAAGATCCTCTGAGAGCATCCGGAAAAGAGGAGCGGAGTCAGCACTAAGCTTTGCTTTCAATCCATACTTAGCTCTGCAGGGAAATTAAAGACAGATTTACTCACTTTATAGGAACAGTTCACAAAAAAATTATGTACTCATCCTGAGGCCATCCGAGATGTAGAAAAGTTTGTGTCTTCATTAGAACAGATTCGGAGGAATTTAGGTAACACTTTATTTTGATAGTCCACTTTAGACATTCTACTAACAGTAAATAACTTTGCAACTTTTGAAATGCAGTCATGTGAATTACTTGTAGCTGATTATACATTTTGATGGGAAGAACCTGATTTTTTATATATATATATATATATATATAGATTTAGATATATGTTAACCATGGAACATCAGGACGTGCAGTTGGAGAGCAAGTGATGCAATGCTGAATTTCACTAGATCTGTTCATATTACCTTATCTACATCTTGAACATGTAAGAGTAAGGAATTTTTATTTGTAGATGAACTATTCCTTAACTTAACTTATGTAAAGTGTGCATATAATGTGCATGTTAACATATTTCCACCAGATACAATACTATGGGTATATAAACAACTTCACACCTTTCGATACTTTGTTTTGAATCACTTTTCCACATTCTATAGTTTGCTCCAGGAGGGAAGCCTCAACACTGAGACTCTCCAACCACAAGCCAAACAGCACCTATAGTATCTTATTTATAATGGAAACATCTGAACATACATGAAGAGAATGAGACACAAGCTGACGCAAAGATCAAACCATGAAGTCAACCACAAAATTAACCATGAAAGTGAGTTATTTATGTTATGTAAAGGTGATCAAAGCACAGAAAAGCACAGTAAAGTGTAGTAAAAAAATTCTGTCTACTGCTGGTATGCTGAGTAATGATGACACATTTCAAAGGTAACAATTCCTGCACGAGTTAAGCAACTGCCATTGAGATGAATGGGAATTCTAACTTTCTCCAGGCACTTGAGATCAACAGCTGTGCATCAAACCATGATGGATCAGCCATTTCAAAAAGGTTTAATTTCTTAGCGAAGGCCATCTATTTTACAGGCTATGCTGTGTGTTTTATAGCATTTAGCCGTTAATGAGCTGTGCATTTTTTCTGTAGAGAGTACAGTTGCTAAGGTCTGGTGAGGAAACGTGGTATACTGCTACACCTTTAGCATGCTTAAAACCGTATTAGGTTTTTAATTTTCTTCCAATTAAACAACTGACTAATCACTGCCTAATTTTGCTAGTCATTTAGAAGAATGATTTATTTATATATTTATTTTTGTTACTCACAGCAGCTTATTGTCCAATAATTGCAACTTAACTCTGGCTTGAGCACTGTGCTTGAGAGCACAATTGTGATAGATCTCAGTAACCCACTGTTTCATGGGTCACTCCTTCATGGGATTGAAAATTAGCCAAAGAAAACCTTATTACCCACTGTAACCAAAATCAGTCCTGTGTAATTAATACATTACTTGAGAGAACAGTACACTAAACAGAACTGCATGCAACAAGCGACATATTTAGATCCACATGAAGGAAAATAATAAACTACTGAATCCATATGGAAATCTATATGCCATATTCAGATCTGAGACATGTAGGACACATAATAAATGATAAAGTGATAGCAGTGCCTTTGATGTCTTTTCAAACATTCCACAGAGAGAATCAATGAGTCACTGAAGAACATGACGGAAAATTGGCTGCAAAAAGAGAGGAAAGCTGGAATAGAATAGATTCTATTCTATCACTAACAATGTGGATTTCATTAAAATTTGGATATGGCAGGTTACAGCATAATAATGAAAGAGCAGAAAAGACCTATGGGTTCACAGCGGAGTCAAATGAATCAGACCAACCAGTTTAATTCAAACTATTTCACTCAGTAACTAATTCTAGACATGTACATCTACACCTGATCTGATATTCAGCTTGTTTCTGCAGTTCAGATTCAAATCTGTATGTTCATGACCGCAATGGCACTAAGGTTAATGGCTCATGAGATATGGTGGAGTTTATACAGCATACCAAGTGCTATTCTTTGTTAAACTGTAACATTTCACATCACCGCAGTCATTCTGCAGCAAAAAACAATTTGCAAACGCTGGTGCCTGTTTGAATAAAAGCTGCAATGCATAAAAAATTTATAAGTAGTACTTAAAATGTGTGACCTATATTCTCTGTGCAAATAAATAAATAAGTGTGTCTGGGTGGAGGAGAATTCTTTCCAAAATGGGACACAAGAGAGCCTAATAGCATAATGAGAGAAGGATTTAGATCTTGCTCTGTAAAAGCATAATGGGTCTTGATCCTATTTTCCTCTTCTGCTCGTCAGCCCCTTTCAGAGAGATTATGTCCAAACACCCCACTTCCCTGTTACTGCCCTGAAATATGAGCCAAGCAAGGCAAAGCAAGGATTCCCCTTTAAGTTACAATGCATTGTGTCATATTTTGAGCACAGGAATTTAAATTCTCATCTCTTATAGCATTAGTTGAAAGGGTGATTTCTTTATATCAAGCTTTTATCACAACACTGCTGGAGTCTCTTTGTAAGTTTTTCTCACTTTCACTTTCTCGTCAGTGCTTTGTGTTTACTTTTCACATTGTCTGTTCCTGTGTATATTGACTGCTTTTACATGTACAATCTTGCACCAGTTATTTTGAATTTGCTAACACAGCAAAATCAATAATTATTTTGGTTTTACATCCAACTGATGCAAATGACCAATGTTAAAAATGATAAGGTCGTCTTGTTAAAACGCAGAGACAGATACTTACCCTGTTCAGCGTTGAACTGGCAAGCAATTCCAGCTGCAGCGTTGAACCGATTGGCCATTGAGATCCTCTGCATTATCCTCTCCTCTCATGCATTTGTCTTTTGTGGTCAACCAGCGTTTTTGGGGACTTGAATGAATTAGTTACACAGTAAATATGCAATATTCTAGAAATCCCAGAATTGGAATAACCAACTTGCTAATGGTTTTCATCTGGACAACCTGCTACTGGAGAGCTTGAGTAACTTCAGAACTGCTCACCATCTTGCAAATTCAGTGAAAACTGGAAAGTTAGGCTGCCAGTTATATTTGTCAGATTGTTAAGAAAATTAGCACCAAGTCCCAGATGAAAACCAATAAGTGGGAGGTATCTGAAAGTGTTAGTGTTCATTTTTATCAGTGTTTTTAAACTGTGCTTCAGAATATATTTAACTCATGAAATGTTTTTTAAAAGTGTGCTTTTACTCCTGATAGGATAACTAAGCAGTGACCTTGAAATATAGGAAATTATAGGCAGTTCTCTAGTCTTGATCATCACTGTACTGTATATCAACTTTCCTTTTCCACCATCCCTGTCACACTGTCATCTCAGTAAAATCCCAAGTCCTTTCATTTAGCTACACTGATCCTTCCACACATAACCCTGGGGAAATGAATGGGATACTGAAGATAATTAAGGGGCGAAAATACAAGGAATAATGGCAAAAATGCTTGACTCACATTCACTGGCTTCAGCACAAGAGAGCAAACCTATTATCAAGACGGTTGACTTCTGCAAAAGAAATGATTGACCTTTTGGGCAGAGAGGCTTAACACAGCTTAGCATGCTGGCTATTGCAGTTATAACCTTTTCACCTATCTGGTACCTCAAAGGCCATCATATTGGCAAACTGACATCTAAAAGGAAAGTGGAGTGTGTACAGTATGGGGCACCAGGTTTAGCAAAAGCAGGTCATCTGTTTTTTACCCCTTCTTTTAATCAGACACACACACACAGGATTTGTCTTTTACTTTAAATGTATTTAAAAAAAAATGTAATCCAGAACTCTTCTCGTGAATACATTCCTAAAGAATTATGAAGATTTATAGTGAAAGAAATCTCCCTCTTCACCCATCCCTCTGTATTCAGTCCTTGAGAAGCGTCTCTCACCTTCAGGTTCCTTGCTGATTGCTGGTTTCAACTGGCCTTCACAGGGGAGCCCCTTCACGGGTGAGAGTTTAAATAAGCCTGACAGGAGAAGCCAGCATTGGATCATGTGGGTGAATGAGCTAATCAATATTTCACATCTCCAGGCAGTGGGCAGATGGACAATGAGTCTAGACAGGCTGGGCCCAAAAGGGAGTTCCTTAAAGATGTGTGCTTGGTCCAAAAATTAAAATGAAGGATTTTATTACTTATTTCTGACAATTTGTGTTTTTCCATTGTATCTTGTCCAGCATAATGTGCTGCATAAAGCCTGATTTACTGCTTGCTTGATGTAGAAAATTTGTTTTTATGGAAACATTAGGGAGCTCTGTCTTGCCATAGCTTCATTTTAGCCACAGAAACTTTACATAAGTGACTTTCACAGTTCACATGTTTCAGGGGATTGAACTTTATTCATATTGACACATGTCAAAAGTGCAAAGAGCTGAAACAGAGTTCATTCCTTCTTCACTGAGCATCTGAATGATTCACTTCTGTTATTTATCACTCTACATTTAAACATGACTTAAACATTGGACAAAGACCATATGTGACCACTGGATACGTTCAAGATCCTTAAAGTGGATAGTTCAACCAAAAATGCTTTAGACAGTTAACAATTATTCACCTTCATGTTGTTCCAAACCAATCTCTTTCTTCTTCAAACCCAAGTCTTTCTCTCATCTGTAAAGCACAAAAAGAAATTACATAAAATGAAAGTGTCATTAAGTGGCTGGCAACCCTTAAATATGACCAAAAAAAAGAAAGAAAGAACATAAAAGTATCATGAATATGATTCGTGTTTAGAAAAGCTTTGAGAGAGGAGCAGAGCAAAATGTATATTGTCTTTTGTTTTGTTTCCAAGCTCTCAATATGCAGTAATGAAAAAGGCAAAGATTTGGAAAACAAGTTTTCAAGAATGTTGTTAAAAAGCAACCATTTACATAGTTGATAAATAATACCTGGCAATAGAAGGTGAAGCAACTCTGGGAGGTGGAGATCTCAAGATATATAGAGATCCTGAGTGGTGAAAACAGCCCTATACAAAAAGTTCCCTATCACATCAAAAGCCCAATAAACTCTGATTTAGTGCCCACTATCTCCCCGGAGCCACCGCAAATGGGGAAATTGACTCAAATCAGGTCTAGTCAAACCAGATAGTGAGGCAGCTTTAGGTAGCCATCAACCAAGCATGACGGTACTTCATTGAACAGGGCTAAAGTGCAAACACTATCTCTACCAACCCCTTACAATTTTCTATTACAAAGTAATGTCAGGTTGAAAATTGGTCGACAGGAAGCTGTCAAAACACAAATGCTCTCCAAAGTGATACAGTCACTCAACAAACAGAGAAACATGTCATTTCTCCATTCAGCCACGCATCAGCGGTGACAGCGAGGTCTCCTTTGATAAATGGGGACGTGAAAGAGGAGTCAGCATGAATAAATGGAATGATTCAGTGCCTGCAAAACATCAGTATCCATTATTCTGTAATTCATATTTGTATCACCTACTGCAAAAACCGGAAGCTGACATATTTACAAAATAAATTAATTCACATTTTGGAATTGGCACTTTTTATAATTTTGTTTTAAAGGACACAGTAATGTCAAAAGAAGAAGAAGAAAAAACTATGCCAGTGCCTTGAAAATGTGTCCAGTTAAATTATGAAGGACAAGCAGCTTAAATGGAATGTCACTTTTGCAGATGAAGTTGGTTCCAAGCCACATGAGGCACCAGCAAATTGGCAGACTTCAGTTACCCTCTCTCCTTGCCAGCATTCATGCTGTATTTCCAAACTACCCTGACAAACGTTGTCCTTGACTGACTTTCATGTGTGAATTTCTCCCACTATCCAGGGGGTACATATTTCTTCATGTCGGAATGGAGAAGAGGTGCCATCTTTGATTGTGAAGACATTGGGCAAAGTTCCACCATCTCTGGGTGAATATCAGTAGTGCTCAGGACTTCAGCAACCTCTTATTCCTCCCCTCCAAGCCCTCTCAGGGAGTAACAGCTTAGACAGAAACAGACAGAAAACACAAAGAGATAGCAAATGTGTGTGATAAAAAAAGAATGAACAAACCATTACCTGTTATACCCAGCCTTGAAATGATATTTTAGCTCTCCTTTTTCTATTCTCCTGTACAAGATGACAAGAACACCGGCTGGTAGCTGAGTTGGTGCTCTCAGAAAAACTGGCGTTGTGTCAGACGGCATCAGGTCCATGGGTGGTCTCCAGGGGCCTCGGATGTGCAGGCCTCTATGGAGCTGGGGACGTTTTCATGCTCTCTGACCGATTAACTTCTATTTACTAGCCTGTCTCTCTCCATCAGGCATTGAGAGTTTGACTGCCATGAACAGTCACAGTCCATCTTTCTGTTGCTGTCTGGTTTATAGAGGAAGTTGATCTTGTCAAGGTTGTTGCAGTCCATCAAGTGCCCATTTGAGAAGAAAAAAAATGTTTGTTACACTACAAAACAAATTACAAAGACGATCCTTGACTTACTCAGATGGTCTTATTCAAGTCTATAATGTGTAATGTGTGGGAAAAAAGAAAACAATTGATTAATTAAGAATTGAAGTGCCAACAAATGGTGAATTGATTTGTATAAAAGAAAAAAGAGAGGAGGAAAAAAGGCCACATTAAACCCTAATTTTCTCATTTCAATTTTCTCAAACAGCTGGTAGACAGATGCTATATATGCTATATAATATTACAGGAAAATATAAAAACAAGTATGTCTTTGTAGGCTATTGTTTTTTCGATGGATTCTCTCCTGTTGAAAAAAACAGCATATGTTGGTTTGGTATGTTTTGAAGCTGGGATGCTGGTTTAAGCAGGTCCTTTGTTGGTTTATGCTGGTCTTTTGCTGGTCCAGCTTAAATCAGGAAAATACCTGCATAAACCAGCAAAGGACCATCTTAAATCAGCTCAAAGTTCAAAACATATAGTACCTAACCAGCATATGCTGATTTTCAACAGGGTCAAACTATTTGTATTTCTCAATCTAAAAAACATGTCTAGAGAAAACATTTTCCTACATGCAGGTCTTTACTTAATGTAACTCACATAAAAGTGGGTAAAAGTAGTGTGGTTTACCTGTGGCTCTGCAAATGTTTACAGATTATTAAGTTCGGTACTGCCCCCTGGTGGTACACATAGGAAAGTATCGCTACGTTTTTTTTCTGTGCGTTTTTTTAAACAACAACAGTTAACGGCATCCACGTCTGCACAAAAACTACAAAAAAGACAAATAGCACCACAGAAGAAACGCCATGTTGATGTTTAGGTTTCATATTCAAACTGACAGGTATGTGCAAGATTCAATGGTTGTTATTGTAGCTTGGGGTTACAAAGGGAACACAAAATAAGACATACTTTGTATTTTCTCATGGCCTATAAGCCATCTGTGAAATTATATCCTATAGTCTAGCAGTTAACAAATTTTAAGCCAATTATAAATAAAAAATAAATATGATTCTTAACCAAGTAATTATGACATAAGGTAAAAACTGTCCTAAAATGTATGTGAACATGAAACTGTGGTTGCTCCCTCTGAACAGGCTAAGATTTAGGAGGCATTTTATGTATCATCAGAATAGACTTTCTTTCAAGTGTGCCCTGCAGTTCTGACTTCACACCGCTCAGTTCTTTTAGCACTTTGCTCGTTTTGGGTCTACCTCTCTCCCTCCTTCTTACCCAATCTGCCTCTCTCCCAGCTTCAGTGGTATCGTCGGTGCCAGTAATTGTACAGTGTTTATAAATGAACTGCTTGTTTAGAGTGTGGGAAGAATTTTTTATTATGTAAGAAAACCCAACACCAGCAAATCCAGGAGCCAAAGATCACCAGAGGCTTGAAAAGCCTTTGATCTTCATTCTTTTTTTTTATTAGAAAGAAAAACTCTTCTAACTGCAGACATCATCACAAAATTGACTTTATTTGCAATCGCATCTCCTTTGAAAACTACTTCTTTAGATTAGTTCGTGCAACATAATGTTTTTACAAAATTAAACAGTAAGAACATTGATGCAGTATCTTTTTTTCACAGGAAGATGGCAGTAGATATTTTGTTAAACTGTCTACTTTATCTAGGACTCCTGAAGTTGTTGTTTGGAAGTCAGAAGAGAAGTCATGGGGCAACCGCTAATCACTGTGAGGTCAATACATAAATATCCTAAGGGACTTTCTCAAGTGTCTACGTCCTCCTTTTAGTGTGAGATCTAGCATTTTGAATGGAGAACCTCTTTTTGTACAAGCATGGGAAATGAAATCGGAAGCCTTGAGGATTTCCCCTACTTATTTCACCCAGCCTTTCATGAAACCTTTGGCCCTAATTTTGAAAGCGTGTTTGACCTCCCGGCTGCCTCGTCATGTGACTGATCACATATATTGACTTCAAAATGGCAAAATTAACTAAAAGGTAACAATTTTGTGGCACTGTTAATTATGTATGAATGCATTGTGTTCATTCAAAATACACATGGCTTAATTTGAAGGGTGGTTGTATAGGCATGACGCCTATGACTTCTTTACATTTATCCATTTGGCAGATGTGTCTATTCAAAGAGCCAGCATTTAAGGTTCACATTTCATCAGTTCTTGTTTTCTGAGAACCAAACCCATGACCTTGGCATTGCTAGCGCTAGTTTGAGCTAGCAATGTCACACTCTGTGCCGAATGTTATATATAAATATATAACATTCTGTTATAACAATTCTGTTATATATATATAGTGTGTCAGGTGAGAATTTCCACAGAAAATGTCACAGCTGGATGACCCCAACGTGTTTTACAACTATTCCGATGCCATCACCTTTCCACAGGTGCTGAGAAACCTATAGGCTACCTGTCAGAACTAGTTTAGGCATTGCAATTCAAACTATCCAACTTTCCTCATCGCCTCCCATTTTAATAGCTCTTCGCAGCCCACGGCATGTTACTCCTGATTTATTCTTTATTACGGTCCATCTTCCTGACCACACGCAAAATGCGAGTTTTGGGGTTGATTTCGGCCTTTGGCCCATCTCCACGTGTTTGAAGAGCATGTGCAGTCCTCGCAGATTGAACCGCGCTCCTGCCTGCCAGCCAGACGGTCCCAGAGAGGCCAGATTTACGTGCCGAAAACTCCCCTCACTAACAGAAAAACTTTGGCTCTGACCCCTGACAATAAGCATACTCCCTGTCTCCCCAAGTATGCAGTTCAAATCAGTCAACCCAGATGTCAAAGACAAACCAGTTTCTTTCAGCTCCACTCTGCTGTACTGAGACATGCAGTCAGGGAGACATATGCATCTTCCATTTCCATTTAATAATTTAGTAGAAGCTTTTATCGAAAGTGACTTTTAAAATGTGGATTCATACAGGTCATTTATTACACAGGAACCAATAATAGAAATGTGTATACTATAGTATTATTATTATTAATACTCATTACGCTGGGACTTTTTTCTGTTTGCATCACTCCTGTGAGTCACTGGTGGTTTCAGTGAATTCATTTGTTTGGACACATTGATTTATTCAGTAAGGAAACAATTCACAGTCCTTATGAATGAGTCATTGAATTATACACTGAAACAATTAATAAAAAAATGAACCAGTAACGAGAAACACGACAGGGGGCCCGTCTCAATACTTACACTTGTGGTATTGTCCACTTGAGAGCATGTGCACCAGTGTTGACAACTTATCAGACTACCCCAGCAACATTTTTTCCCACAAATTGTAGCTATTTTCAAAATTGATTTGGCAACTTTTGTTAAGTGACTCAGACACTAAAAAGTTTTCATCTGAATGACACAAAAAGAGGAAGCCAAAGATGCCTAGCAGTACACACAACACATGAAATTGTTCAATTTTAAAAAAGTAATAATGATATAATTGCTCATTTGTGATACAGCTTGTACCCGCAATTGTTTATCAGTTACTACATTGTACTACTGTAAGATAAATATCTAGAAAAACTGAAAAGGTACAAGTAATTTTTCAAGACATGTGACATGTCCACTGTAACCCTGTAACACCAAAACACTAAATACAATGCATCATTTAAAATGGAGGTTAAAAACAAAAACTGTGAATCCTAGTAGATCGTTCCCTATTTTTACACTCTTTTTTCACACATACTCCGTAAGCAGTGCGTGTGCGTTACGTATGCAGGTGCAGAAGCAGGAATTGTATTGAATAATACAATATTTTCCCATTCTGTGTTTTGTAAATGTTAATGCTTAGATGTCTTGAGACAGCTTTATTAGCATTATATAACTCTCTTTATTTTGCATGTAGTGCGTGTTGTTGACAAGAGAAAGGTGGTCGCGCTCTATATGTTGTTACGAAGATTACGGAGAAGGAGGAGACGAGTGTGGGTTCACCCACTTAACCAGCGGAGAAGACAACTTGGAGCATATCACCACCTTGTCTCAGAACTTCGTCTTGACAGTGACCGGCACATGAAATACTTCAGAATGATTGGCTGATGCGATTAA
>JAUMHI010000054.1:16207492-16236515 GCA_032359435.1 Enteromius unitaeniatus
CCCGACATCTGAGTGACTGAAGGCAGAAGATTAACGTTATGTTTGGTTCTGAAGGGAAATGCCCCCTTGATCAACCGGAATACGTTTATGTTTGCGAGAATCATTCATGATCCAGTCTCACCTACAGAAGCAGAGAGGATAATGTCTTTTAATGAATCTTTGCAAATCGCCTTTCCTAATAATGTGCTAATTAGCAAGTTTTACTATGAATACGACTAAAAAAAGATCATGTGAGAGCGTCCGGAAAAGAGGGGCGGAGTTAGCGGGCTCATAAAGATTTAAAGGGGAAGTACACAGAACACAGTGATTTCAAAAGAGCTGTTTATGACAGGGTAAAATTAGCGTTTTTAAAACTATCTTTGAGAAATTTTAACTGGGAAACTGGGAACTGGGAAAAGGTAAAGAAAAGTTTGAAAACTAGTTAAAAAAGATTAATAATATAGATTCACACATTTATTAAAATTTGACAATTACCTGTCATTCAGGCAGAGATTAGCACCCTCACTATGTACCACAATCAGACCCTGGCCCTCTACCCAGTGCGCAGAGAAACCGTAATGACCGTCTGGGTCTGCTTTCACTTGGGTGGCCACCAGCATGACAGGAGACTGCAAAGAGACCAGCTGAGTCAGAGTAGGGCTCTTCCTCTCGGCTTTCTGCTGCAGGAAAGAAAGAAAAAAAACTTTTGAACAAGCATCAAAAGCAGTGAATAGCTGGTGGCTCACCTCAATGAGACACCACTCTCATTTTATAGTAACAGAAGTGGAGAGCCAAAGGATCTGTCCTTGAAACAACACTTTTAAAAGTGTAAAGTGTTAAAGCTGACAGTCTCTATCAACTGACTGCTGTAGAGTAAATTAGCTTTATTATTTGTGGAGTATGCAGGATTTAAAATTAAGTTGTCGTCACACATACTAATGGCGTGTGAAATAGGAGAACATTCCATACACTGAAAAAAAAGAAGAAAAAAGGGCAACAACAAAGACATTTCCAGACAGAACTTTCTAGCAAATTTCACAAACAATAAGACAAAGAAAAAAAAAAAGTAACACATTGAATTTAATGTGAAGTTTAGCAGTAGAACATTTTTAATTTCTTGTAGAACTCATTATTATTTGCTCACCTTATTTCAGCCATATCTGATTCTTATAAGGCATAAAACAGGTCAAATTCAATATATTAAAAATACAGTATAAATGTATACACAAAATGAGCTGTGAAACAGGTCACTGAAGGGGCCAAAATGTGTCATGACTAATGATTCCATCAATGGTAAACATGCAGGATCACATAAACACCCCCCCCCGAACCAATAGCTGAGACAGAGACTGAATACAGGAAATGATTGAAAAGATAGATGTAGAGTGATCAGGTTTCTCTGAACATGCACAGAAAGCTGAGGTGAGGGCTCGAGTCTCCTAGCGTGTGAAAGCCCTGCGGCCAAGGCTACTGAGCCTTTCCCCAGACAGGGGCACCAGACGGCTCGCTCACACAGGAAACCCCCCTGCAGAAATGCATAGGAGCCCTTATCACCCCACTGTTTGGATTCCCTAGGGCAGGCCGCATAGCTCGGGCCTCACTCAATTATTTAAAAGATACAGCATAAGGGCAGGTACTTAAGAATCCATAATTTTGGTTAACTTTCATTTGCTCATAATGTCATCCTAACCTGGTGATGGAGCGAGTTGAGGGAATAGTTACTGGCCACAGAGTAAACAGAAACAAGAGCACACTGAACAATGGAAACACAAAATATAACTTGGCAACTGTCTTTTAAACCATAGAGGACAGGGAGGTGCTGCGCAAAGAACAATCGGTTGAGAAACGGGCACACCTTCAGAAATCCCCTAACTCTTATGAGATGGGAGAGGAAGCCGTGCCAAGCTCTGGATTGTAGGATTGTATTTCGCATGAGAAAGGCTTCCGGAGTCGGTTAGAAAAGCGTGGCTGGTATTAATGATATAAGTGAGGTACTGTCAGTTACAATAACGGATTTGCAGAGCCCAGGAGTGTAGTGTTGCATGCAGTAAAATGGCAACCTCAAGATGGACTATAAATCTATAAGAGAGCCAAATGCTCCCACAACTATTAGCCATTGGGCCTCTTAGCCGCCAGTTCAGCTCAACATGGTGACCCTCAAGACATCAAGACGAGGGAACAATCAAAGTCAGCCCAACTACTGCAAGCTCTCGTGCTTGGCCGTATCTCAACCACCTTTTCCATGAGAATAGTGAAACCTAATCTGAGTCTGTAGCCACAACTGCATCTCTGGCCTGAAGGGAAATTAAGTGCATTGCAATTGATATAAAAAGAGAAGATTAGTAAAGGTTTGGGCCATATTATTTAGAGGGGTTTTCCCCTAAATCCCTGCATTTCAGTTTGAGACCCCACGTTTGACGCCTCATTACTTTTCGCTCTATTTCAACTACTCCTCCCTGCCCTCTTTCTGTCTTTGCTAATGCACTGCGGTCGCAACGGATTGCAGAGATTAGAGGCGATGATGAAATATTTCCTTATTGTCAGATAATCTAGGGAAAATAAATGGCAGCCTGCTCCTTATTAGGGCCTAGGCTTGTATTAGTTCCCAGACTGCTCTGTGTCCTGACCTGCGCCTTTCCCCTGATTAGGTCATATGATAAACATTAGCGCCACTGCTTCTTTCCCACCAACTCAGCACCTAAAGACTGTGGCCTGAGGGCGGCAACGTGACACGCTCTTTTCTTGCAAAGCCCCGGTCGGCATGTGTCCTTTCATGGCACCTCGTTAGGTCTCTACTGATGAGATGAAAGAGCCGCTTTAAGAGCACAGAGGTGGGAAAGAATCACAGGTACGGCCACAACACGGATAGTTTTACACTAGCACTTTGTGTCATTCTGGCTTTTGAAAAACGAGTGCCGATGACTCGCTGTTGTGGTGACCACGTTGCAAACTGACAATTTATTTACTACTCGTGAAGGTTTGTTTAAAAAGTGTGAAAAAGTGTAAAAAGAGGTAACTCAAATAGTATATAAAGTTTCAGAACTTCATGCCGATTAACTGTGTTCATTTTTCCCCCAAATGTTTTTGTATGTCCAACAAAGTGCTTGCATATTGGGAAAAGCCAAGACTGTAATGCTCACATTAGTACCATATGTTCAGCCTCATTAAAATGTGGTCTAAAATAATAACTACTGGCCTGCGTTCACATGTCAGCACTATATCATTTCATTCTGCACCAGGAAACTCTGAAAACCTTGAGAAACTAGATTGGGGGTTCCAGTCTTACCTTGGCCTTCATCTTTTCCAGAACTTCATGCAGGTGAGTCACTTGTCGATTGAGGTGGACTAGTGTGACCTCGTCTTTAAACACCTGGCAGTTTAGCCTCATCTTCTCCAGAAGCCGGACCTCTGATGGTCTGAGGAGTAAACAAACTCCCTTGAGCACTTTTAAAGGAATATACCTTAAAGGAAAAATCTTAAAATCTTAATTCTGAGCATTTTTATGCCCATAATGACTTTTCTTCATACAAAGCTACTGCATGGCTTCAGAAGACTCGGAATATAGAGCACAAGTTATATGAACCAGTTTTATGTTATGTTTATTGTTTCAAGCAATTTGGACCTTGAGATCTCTTTACATACAAAAGAGATTTTAATATTAACCTCTTATATTCAAAAAACATAAAGTTGTATGGGTTTGGAACAACATTAAAGTAAATTATGACAAAATTTTTATTTTTAGAGAACTATTCATGTAAGCTTTGTCTTGGATTAGGAAGCTCATCTTTACAGACTTCCAATGTTCTGTCACTTTATATCAAAGATTAGGCTTTTTTATTATTCTGCGGCTTGATCTTAAATAAATATAAGTGGTCTAAACCTCTCAGGCTCTCAGACCAAATATCTTAGATTAATGTCATCCAAAAACCCTGAAACTTGAAAGATTTGTTTGCATTTTTGCTGGGGAAATGGCCAAGCACTTGAAGGACATAACGTAACAAAAAACAATAAGCCTTCAACTTAAGTGGCTTATCAGGTAATTAATGAGAACTTGGACATATTGATTCATGATGGTATTTTCTCACACCCTTATCCATTCCTGCTTTCAATCTGTTCAGGTCGAAAAAATTTCAGAATAAATCAAAGGCCGTAATGCTGAGAAAAAGCAGGAAACTACTGGGTGAGACCCACTCCGGCTTTTTCCTCAAACACCTTCTCTTTATTCGCACACCTCATAAATTAAACGGGTACAGATTCCCGTTTTGCAAAGGTAACTGTTTTCATATGATAAGGCTGGTCCCTAAAAAAAATCTGCTTTTGTGTTACATAAAAAAAACAACATCATGAAACTGTCAACGTTAAATAAATTGTGACAAAAATACTATTCCTTATAAGAACCATGAAGATGTTAAAACAAAATGACATCAAACATTGGCAAGATGGCTCTAATCATATGGTGGACAAGGGAGCAGCTTTCTCAGCACTTCAGGGAATTAGAGAAAATCTGTCTACTGACTACCCATAATTCACATCCAAATGACCTTCAGTACTGACGCCACAGAAAAATAAACTGTAAACAGAGCATCAAAAATCACAGGATGTACTGTACACTCTCTACAAGTAAATTACACTAAGGGCATCCAAACCCAGCTCAGATCAGTTCTTCCAGCCGCTCCTTCTGGAAGGTGGAACACATCATTATCCATAAAGAGCAATGCATTAATGAACAGTTCCTATCCCTCTTCCTGTTCCCTGTGATAATCTTATATAATTACCCAAAGGCTCTGTATTAACGTCCAGAACATTAAATTCTGATTTATTCTATTATATGGTAAGAGCATATACTTACTTATTCTGCACTGGTGGAGTGTTAAGATTGTCCCTGAGCATTTGAAGGCTCTGTCTTTTCCTCTGCAGATTGTCCTGGGCCTCACTGAGAAGCCTCTTCACTTCAAAGCTGTCTGTTTGCACTGCATCCATCTCCCCCTCCTTCTTCTTCAGCTCTGAACTGAAGGCTACCAGACCATGGTAAAGCTCCTGAACCTGGTTATCATACAGACACAGATCAGCTGAAAGCAATAGTGGAAAACAAAGTTAGTTGTGACATTTTTTCCTTAGAGCAGGTTTATTTTTGCAGGTCTATTTCTAAATTTCAGTTACAAAAAAGCTATTGAACATTTCCACTACCCAGAAAAAAAGATTCAGTTCATTGAACACACACAGACCCTGCTCTAAAAGTAGACACAATTATATTTATTTTGTTTTACATTTTGCAAAATGCACAATATTTCTTCCTATTTAATAGAATTTTACATTAGAAACTAACAAGAAATCCGTTACTAGAGAAAATAAGGATTTGCATAATTTAAGATTTAATAAAAAAAAAACTATAGTTCCCTGTGTGACAACCAGCCCCAGTGACTATTCACAAAGCTGAAACAAAAGACAGGGTGTATTTACCTGTATGATAACATTTTGGAGGGAGTACACCTGTTGATTTAGCTCTTGAATCTTCCCAGTGTTGTTTAATAGATGTTTGCTCTGAATATTTTCAGTGGTACAAATAACGTTGTTATCAGATAAACAAGGACCTGCTTTCTCGGTTTCCTACAAGTTTTGAGAGGAAAAAGTTTCATCTTAAATTCTCCTAAGCTTTTTTTTTTTTTACTACATTGAAATACTCAGCTAAAACATGCAATTTGTCTACCTTCCTATATAAGTGAAGCTCCATTAGTCTCGTCTCTGAGCCAGGCAAATCTCCAACCTGCTGCTCAGGAGAGAACTCATCTGAAAAACGTGGAAAAATAGAGACGGTATGTAAAAGTAAATTCACTGTGTAAATTCCAGAGCACTTACAAGCCGCAAGCCATATATGATTCTCTCCAAATGCAAGACTAAATGGCTGATCTTTTCCAAAGAGGACAAATGAAAAAGTCCTAAAAAATAATACAATAAATTGAGCGTAAGTCAGATTGATTTGATTAATTTTTAATTCATACTCTCCTAGGTTTATATGTGTGTATGTGTGTGTTTGCATTATCCCAAAGGACACACTAATAGCCATGCTATAGGCAAATATCCATCATTATTTTAGTATAAATATTATTATTTATTTCATTATTTTATAAATCTGATTTACTTGACTTTTATGTGATTCTTATACAAAGACATATGCACATAGATATTTGGCTTTTTGCTCTTTTATATACCAAACCTTCGCTGCTTTTTAGATTGAAGTTATCTTTGTCTTCATTAATTCCAAGCATCTTCAGACAGGACTCCACCACTTTTCCCACACTTGTCTCTTTGGGTGTCCTTAAATGAACCGGTCGATCTGACGCTAAATCCAAATAGCAGACAGATGTAGGCATTTGTAGAAATTTAAAATACATTTTTAATGTGCTGAAATGTTACATGGAACAAAATCGCATGGACAGAATTTTACCATTAACTGTGATTTCAATGAGATGTGAGTTCTTCTGAAATTTAGCAAGTTGATCTTTCTGTCTGTGTGAGAGAGAGAGAGAGAGAGAGAGCAGGGTATGTATCCAGGTCAATACTGTTATGAAAATGTAATTTTGGTAATGATTTGTGATTACGCAATGCTTTACATTCTACTTGAAATGAGATTAACCTGAATTTGAAAGAGCTTCTGTTCATGTTGGTGCTGTTAACTTGAGGAGAAGATTTTGACTTGGTCATGGACACCAAAGCCGCTGTGAATTTCTCAACATTGTGTGGACCAAACCTTTCTTTTGGGGGAAAGAAAACAAGTTTGGGACCAGAAGGTTGCAGACAAACTCAAACAGTTCATGGTTGTATTATGGTACCAAGGAGGGAGTCGAGTCTTTGGGTGGTGGAGTTTGGCGGGTGTAACTCATGGTAAATGGCAGACAGCAGCCTCTCTTTCTCCTCCAGATCGGACACTTGAAGGATTTCAAGGGTGTTGAGATCAATAGAAGCAATGTGAGATCCACTGAATTCTGCCTCTGTAAGGTTGGATCCAAGCACATCCAAGCCACAACATTATTATTAAGATCCCTTCAAACTGTTGCTTATGATAAATAACACTAATGGGTCTCTAAAATAGCTCTTTATTGGTTTGAATGTGTTACAAAAAGGCCTTGCAAATCATTAGCTAGGCCTGGTAAAAGTCTCTATGGTGTTGTATTAGCTAGTAAATGCTGCTTTTTCTCTCTCTTTAAGTTGATGCATGGAAATACATTTCAAACTGCTGCAATAACTTGAAAAGTGCAAATGAGTAAGTAATCCATAATCTGAACAGCTATTGGTTTGTGGTTATGCATTTGTCTCTTTGAATGTTTGGAGAATTTAAACATTTAAAAAGGGTGGGATTATGACAAAAACAAATGTGCAAACTGTACTTTACCTCTAATGAAGGGCAGGCATTTTTCTAGACCAATATTACTAAACCACTGGCAAACCTTCTCTGTGTTCAGCTCTGCTAAAGTTTTGTCTCTGTGCCCATTAGAATCCCACTAAATACAGACAGATACAGACAAACTCATACAAATGAAGTTCTCAACATGCATCCATGTATACATAAAAAATGTAAATAAATTTTCATGAACATACTACTGCAAAAGAATAAATGCAATGAAAGACATGTCCACACACACACATTTTTTGAACATTCCAGTTTAAAAGCTATTTAACCGTGGAGAATTTTCCACATTCCAATGAAAAATTCAGCATGAGTATAATTCTGTAAACCCTATGGTATACATGGGTATTTTCAACTTTCAAATGTGAAACTGCATGTACTTTTACAAAATGGCTATAGTTTTCCACTGCCTATGCTATTTTACTGACTTTGACATTTCAGAAGGTTAGTGGGGTTATAAAAATAAGTGTACATTCAAAATTATGTAGGGATAAAAGCCTGCTATGTTTATTGACTTGACTCAAATCCAAAAATTATGAAACATGCTCTGAGGCATCTTACATAATACAAATGAACAAAACTGCATTATCATCAAAACCAAAACTACTTGAGGAACTGAAGTAGAAAAAAAGAGAATATGTTTCACACTTTGAACAAAATAGCCTTACCTTCACTACACTTTTTCCAGTATGGTCCTTGGACTGAGGAATGTATGATGCTGGGAAGAAGAAATATAACAGGTCATATATATATATAACAGCTGGTGGACCATCTTAGGAATCCTATTCACCAGCAAAGCTTGGTGTTGATTAAGTTATTTTACCAAGAAAGCCTTTCTGGTTACATTAGTTAAAACGTCTAGTGGTAAGCCTCTACACAGCTTTTGTAATTCAGGCAATTAGTCACAATATAAGGTAACATCAATTGTCTTTACCAATAGTGATTCTCCTTTGACGTGTGGATTCTTCATCTTCAGGGATTTCATCTCTTTCTTGACATGTGGAGTGAAAGGTATGACTTCTTGTCACTGTATCACCCAAACTGCAAGACCTATTGGCTGGTTTCTGTTACAGGATGACAAACAAAATCATTCATACATGTAAAATCCATTTAAATTATATATCCAGTGTGATATCTACATTATGATAATGGGTTATATTAAATTTGTAATGCTAAGTGATTTTACCTTTTGGTGTGTTAACATGCTTATCTTACTCCTCAGTGGTAGTAGCCTCAACTCTTCCTTTAGCAACTCATTACTGCTGGCATCCTTGTTGCTCAGGTCATCTAAATGAGTAAAACAACACATCACCAAGAAGTCAGCACATTTAGCAGTCCTTCAAGCTGATGGGAAATAACTTTTGGATCTGGAGAAGCCCTAACTCTGTCTGGGTCATTGAGTCCATCTCTGGGAAACAAAACAAGTAGAACTTCAAGCTTACATGGGAAAAATTGGTCACAAACTCTAGTCTGGACAATCCAGAGCTCCATATTTGGTGTATTGTGCTCTGTGGTACACACTTGAAAGCTGGGTTGGAATTTGTGTCAAATTAATAATGTCAGCCGGAAACAGCTACTTAATCTCTGTATGCTAGTGCTAATACTTGAGCTAATGATGTTGAGGATGGAATGAAAGCATTTTCTTTTCACTATGGTTGTTTTTACATGGGCTCTGTGGCATCAGTCATCACTGATTTATCCTGAGCCTTGTCTGTACACTCTGTAAATACATGCCAACACACAGCAAACCACACTGCGATACTGTGGGATGTTGCAAAACTAGGCTGACAGTGAAAAGGACAAGTCAGGGACAGTCTGGCCAGTGGCATACTTTAGTGACCAGTGACATGCTATGTTTTCCCACAGACAGCAGACATTCTAACATTCCCATAACCGCACCGCTTTCTGAACCCCCTCCCTCTCCTTCATAAAAAAAGCAGGAAAAACAAACAAGTGCTGGGAATTGACACACTGAAATGACGGCCTTAAGTCCTGTCAACAGTCCACTCTCTGGTCCTGTTGGTTCTGGAAAACAGGGAACAGTTTGTGTTTGTCATCAGTGTCAGGTTTTTCTGTACATTACCTATGGAATATTACTGGCTTATTTCAATTCAGCAGTTAAATATTAGATGGAACATGTTTTTTGGGGGGGTCTATAGATTTATCAGTTGTGCAATAGCCTACACAACCAAAACAAATCTTAATACGTCACAGATAAACTGATCTTGTATAACTATAACACCTCCCTCTATATCTGGATTTCCTTACTGGGAGACCTCAGACATTCGAGATAACTGGTCTGGCACCATCATGCTGAGCACTGGAACCCCATGGGGCTCATGTTGACCCTAATGACTCACAACTGTACTGCCAAACACAGTACAAACCGCATCATCAAGTTCGAGGATGACAACGATGAGTCATCACACAGAATGGAGCATCTAGTAGACTGCTGTGCAACAATTTGTCTTGAAATGTTAACAAAACAAACTGACACTGCAATGACCACCTCCATAAGCACATCAAAGGGTCTTCTGTAGAGACAGTCAGGATGGAGACGTTTCTGGGTCTGCACATCACTTGTACCACCTCACGAGCCAAAAAAGCACAGCTGCATCTCTTTGTGCAGTGACTGAGGAGGGCAAACACCCACCCAACCATTCTCACCACATTCTACAGAGAAACAATTGTAAGCATCCTAACAACATGGTTTGGAAATTGCAATGATTCAGACCGCAAGGCCCTGCAATGCCTTGTAAAAACAGCTGAGAGAATTATTGGAAGCTCACTCCCTCCCATATCAGATATTTGCCACAAACAGTGTGTGAACAGGACCTAAAGCATCACATAAGACCCCATCCGTTCCTCCAATGAACTCTGACCCATAAATAAGGCATACTAAAAAGCCAATACAGAGATTTGACAGATTTTGCAACAGTTCTTTTCCCCCTTAAAACTCTTCAATGCTTACATAACATTAAATTAGCTACAATTACACATTTTGTAAAAAATTTTGTGCCGAGATAAAAAAATATGTGCATTTTTACTAATCCCAGTCCTCTGCACTTTCTGCTACTGTTACCAGTGCATTATTTTCATAGCATTTTCAAGTTCCCATTAGCTTATTTTGTTGTTGCGCAATTAAAGATTACCTACATTATTCCTAGTCAACATTTAGGACTCAACTCAACAAACTTTCAGCTATTATCCTTTGAGAACATTTTAATTACATATTAATTGATGGCTTTCCAAAAGCAGTAATGCAGGGACAGTTGTTGAGCCTGGCAAATAGGGCTGACTGTGGGAATAAGAAGGAATTCTTTGGCTAAAGTTAATTCAGTTGTGGACAGTGGTGGGAAATTAGTTTTCTTAACATAAAATTACCATGTAAACTAAATTTTTAACATCACTTTTGGTAGAAACTGAATTAGGCAAACCCCAATAAAATTAGACATATAAACCTCAAATGAATCTTTTACAGTTAAATACTAGCAAGCAACAGCATGCTAAATATTTTTTGTAATTTAAGTCATGCATGGTGATGAAACAAAGCTCAATGAGGGGAAAATCAGTCAACAAGTACGTGGATTCTGAACAACCAGAATCATTTTTCTGATTGCAGTGAAAAAAAATTGACAATGATTCCTGACTCGAGTCTATAGTTGCATTGCAAACTTGCTAAAATGTATTTCATTTTATACTTTTGAAATTACAATAAATAGGACATGACAAGCAAGAGGAAGGGAGAGTGACTTCCTTCTAGTGCAGTTAAATTGTGAGATTAATTTGACCTTTAAACTGGCATTCAGAATTGGACCAACTTCCTAATTGTGTGAAACTGTCCAAACAAGATTTTTTTTTTCCTGCAAAGATTGCACTTAAAGTTAAGCTCTACCAACTACATCTATTCAGATCATAATTATGAAAAATTCTGTTCCCAGACAGAGCCAACATGATCCAGCAAAGGACAGCAGGCTTTAAAGAAACTGGGCCACTTCACACGGCCTGTTAGGTGCAGTCGGCCCTCTGACAGCTTCTGTTCATTCTAGACAGTGAACAGGAAGAGGATATGTGCAGAGACTGTCCCGAGACTGCAGGGAAAACTCAGTAAAGCCAAGGACTTAACACAGGTCAAGATCTGAGGAAACCAACAATGAGATCTCGCTGCAGGAGAATAACACACATATGTGCTGCAGTTCAACACATTCTCCTGCCTGCAAACAGCCAGTAAATTGCAAAATGGATGAATGAAAAACCACAAGGCTGAGGGAGGTAGAAGTACAGATATTTGGAGGATCAGAGCGAGAGAGGCCTTTGGGATCGTGGGAAGTGTCTAGGTCTTTCCGCCCTGCCAGCTGTTTCCACAGGGCCCCACTGTACTCTGGGCTAGTGTGAAACACAGCACCAGAGAATATAATTTCCTCTGAACCAAACTCACTGAACTTTCAGTAAAAGTGAATTATGAAGAAACACATTAAAATGTTAATTGATTTAGGGTTGCACCATAAAATGCACCTGTGTTGTCAGCATGTGGTGTACCAATGATCTAGTAAAACAACAACAGAAAAAAAAGAATAATGAACATTGAGAAAGACTCATTTATAGAAGGTATGTGGCAACTTCTTTAAGATGTCTGAAACAAATGTGTCAAGGCTTCTAATTGGAATACAAAGCTTTGGGAACAGGTCATATGGCTTCAAGCTGGGGAATCTTGGAATAAATATCTACAAAAGCTGCCCTTCGAACACAGAACTGCACCTCAGTGGGTGTCATTTCTCTGGACCAAACAATAAACACCTTAGTTTTCAGTAAGGAACAACAGCTCACTTCACTAAAGGGTCTAAATATCTTTGCTTTGAGGAGTTACTTTGTGCATGACGAGACCTGCACAGTGGCATGTCCACCCACACCCTCTGCCCTTTCTATTGAAAACCACACCTGGATGAGGACATGAGTAAAATCTTCAAAAAAAATGAATCATGAGAGTCACGAGAAGCAGGTTTTCAGCCGTTCAGAAAAAATATGCAAATGATGAACAATTCAGACTGTCTTTATCTTGAAACCTTAAAATACTTGTAAATGTATGTGCACCATAACTTTTGTTATTATCTTAAATTCTCAACATTTTTAATTCCCTCTCTCCCTAATGACACAACACACACCACAAATCAGTGTACTTTAGAGTTTCATGAGTTTTTCATAAATATTAATCACACAACCCCATTTTGAAGAGAAATATTAGATAAAGATATTACATATTAGAATGATTAATTAAAAATCAAGGTCAAAAGTTGGATCAGACAATCAGTTGGACAATCAATTGGATTTTACTATTAATATTGATAATCTATTAATTGTAGCAAACATTTTTTTTGGAATTGGTTTTGTATTTGCAATTGTATTTTAAGTAATTATTTAAAATAACTCAATTTGTAAGCCCATAAAAATATATAATTTAATGTGACCTCTAAAGGCAAACAATTAACATTTTTTGAAGGTTAATGTATAGACCTACTTTCACTGAATGGGGAAAAAAACAATATGCTAAGCATGTCTAACTGCTTTGTACAATATTCATAAAATTGCCATTTAAGGCATCGCAATATTTGCCAAGCTACTACAATCTGTCACACTTTGTTCTCTGTTTCACTTGAAACAACGGTTAAATATACAAAATAGACTAATAAAATACTGACTGTTTACAGTAAATTAAAAAAGAATCACTATGTATTAAAAATGTGCATAGGTCCACAAATACTTGCGTAGTTTCCAGGCCATAAAGACTACTGTGAAGACTCATCATAAAACGAAGCTGACTTACCCAGATTATGTTCAGTAAACTGCAGCAAACTGATTCCAGTATTAAGGCTTCCTGACAATGCAAACACAAAAGTGGCTATTGCAGAATTTATCACGATTAAAGCAAAACTTCTCTTCAGTGAAAGTGCCAGTGGCCTCATCACATCGCTGAAGCCTCTTACTTTTTCGTGGGTGTTCAGGAAGAGGGGGTACATAAAAGGTGCTACGCAGGAAGTGGATTCTAGACTTGTCTATGCTCTTCTTCTTAGCCGTTTCTTCCTCTGGAGGCTCTGCCTGTGGATGTTCTTCATTATTGGTCTTACGATTACTTTCAGACTCAATGTCCTGGTCTACATCTTCCTCGCTGTCTTGCTCTGCCATAGCAGCACTACCAATACTGTCCACTCCTTCGCTGCCTGATGTTTGCTGCAGACTCTCTTCTTCTGAGTTTATGTCAAAGAACAGGTCATCATCTATTACGTCAGAGGGTGTTGGAGGTATGAGGTTAATGACCGGTGGAGTGAGAAGACCACCATCTCCAACATTAGTGCTGCCAGAACCGTACAGAAGAGAGTCAACAGTAGAGTTGTCCTCACTGTTCCTGATCGCTCTAGACTGAAGTGGTAATGAGGAAAGTGGTGCGAGTTTTTTCTTCAGAGCTGCCCTTTGGCACATGGACACAGAACTAGCAGAACGACCCATGGTGATTTGTTGAGGTGGACTGTAGTGCTCAACATCAGAAAAGCTAAATCCAGGGTTGTCTATTCCCAAATCTTCAACAATGATATGAATCTCCTCTTCATCCACATCAGCCTTGGGATTCTGCGACTTTTCCTCCAAGTGGTCATTCTCACCGGTCTGGAAGCAGGAGCAACACAGGAACCTTTGTATAACACTGATGGTGTTTTCTCGCCTGGAATGTTGGTTATCCGCATGGTTTGCCATGTCCATCTCTACTTCCTCCTCATTCCCTGATGTTCACCAAAAGCCCTTCTAAGACAAACTAAAAGTCTAAGGATCACAGAGATATAAACATAGCTTTTACACGGCTATCACCTAAACCTTCATTCGAAAAGAAAACAGACCTTCTCAAAATTAATATGCAAGTCTCACCAAAACCCTTATAGCATAAAAAAAAAATCCTCTGTAGCTTGTTGCTTAGCAGTGGACTAAAAGAGAATAGGATGAGGCTTTATGCTTTGGCTCAGATGAATACTTGAGATGAATGCTAGTTTCAATTAAGGGCCTTTCATATGGAAAGTACTAAGGACACTGTTCTACCCTCAAAGAGATGTGTGAATAAAATTAAGAGCATAACTGACCTTACTGATGTGTGTATAGACACAATAGAGTTCATTTAACTGTGTTTTATGCTAGCTACTAAAAACACAGTTGTCTGGTTATAATGTTCTTCTCCTTCATTTGAAAATGTTTCAGTTATTATTGAGAAACTTATGACAAAAAAATATATATTTATCGATAACTCAAGGGTAATTGCACCAGGTTATTTTATTTTGTGCAGGAGGCGTGTTTACATCAAAATGACAATGACTTAATTTGAATTTGGTATTTTAGGACATCTGGCTAAACTGGACTGCCAACTGGACAAATAGCCAAATGTTTTTGCACCGAATATACAATTCATCATTTATGCTTGGATTCAAAATTGTTAAAAAGACATTTGTTTATTTATTATAATTAATTTTATTATGTAAATTAATTAAAAGTTATAGAAGTAAAACATGTAATAAATATTTAAAAAATAGTTTAAAAAAACATTTAGATAATTTAGATGTAATATTTCAGAACATTAATGTTTTGCTGTATTTGGACCAAAATAATGCAGCCTTGGTGGGGAAAAAACAATATTGTATAGTATTGCTGTTAAATGATTGCTTTTGTATAACCTTTATATCTCAGAGCCAATAAAATGCCTGCAAGCACAAATCATAGTGTTTTAATTATCATCAGTGCCTTTGAGCACAGTAGGAGCAGAAAGAACTGTCAGCACTGCATCAAGCACTCCATGCAGGAGAAAAGGTCACCATGCTCCAGTACATTTTTTAAGAGCCAGTTGTTAAGCCTGTTGATCAAAGGCTCCACTGATATTTATATATGTATTTAAGCAAAAACATTTGTGCACAATAACGGATGACATGGTTGGCTGTGTTGCATGACCATCCATTACAGCTAGGCCAAGACAAGGACCTGCATATTGCTTCCTACATTTCTTGCTGATTTTGCAGGATGTTCTGTGGATTTTACAGCGAGTATAGAAAGTATTCAGACCCCCTTAGATTTTTCACTCTTTGTTATATTGCAGCCATGTCCTAAATTCATTTACCTTTTTAATGTACACACAGCACCCCATATTGACAGAAAAACACAGAATTGTTGACATTTTTGGAGATGAAAAAAAGAAAAACGTCTAGGTTATGAATGTAACCCACGTTCCCTGAAGGAGGGAACAGAGACATTACATATGGGATCTCGCTTGAGAGACCAATCATCTTTGAATCCTTTGGAAAAGGCCAATGTATATTGGCGTGCAATAATTACAGCCAGGTGCACCTTATCACAGCGTGAGTATAAGAAGGCACGGCTGGATTGCAGGTTTTCGCTGAGGAGCCGAGTCGGCGTCAGCATGACCCGGGGTCATGGCAGAAAGATGTAACCATTCCCTCCTTCAGGGAATGTGGGTTACATTCGTAACCTAGATGTTACCCTTTCAGTCGAATTACTTCGACGTTACATAAGGGAACAGACCCATGGAAGCCACATTACGTGGAGACACCAGTGCTGACAGCCGGGGAAAGCGTGTCAACAGAAGAGTCTGCACGTAACCTTCCCAATGCCATGAAGGCCAAGTTTTAAGAGCCCTGTCGGGATGCCAAGTTTCTATCTTTTAGATTTCACAAAAAAAGTTGAAGCATGGGTTGGAGGGGGGGGCGGAGACATGAAAAATTATTTTTAACATAATGTGCGGTCAGTGTAGAGGCGCAAGGCACGTACAGGACACAGCAACTGTAAGGCCGGGTCTGCCTCCTCCTGGGGCAGAGCTTGCAGGTTCACTACCTGACTTCGAAAAGGTATGGTAGGAACCTTGGGCATGTAGCCGGGCCGAGGTCTCAGTGTTACTTGAGAATTGGCCAGGCCGAACTTTAGGCACTCTTCGTCGAAAGAGAAGGCTTGAAGGCCCTCTTGATAGAGGCCAGAGCAATCAGGAGTGTTGTCTTTAATGACAGGTATTTCAACTCGACTGACTCTAAGGGCTCAAAAGGAGCTTGCCGCAGACCGGGTAGGGCGACGGCAAGGTCCCAAGAGGGTACTGAGGGCGGTCTCGGGGGATTAACCCGACACGCACCTCTAAGGAACCTAACGATGAGTTGGTGCATACCTAGGGATTCTCCATCCACTGCATCACTGCATCCACTGCGATGGCAGCAACATACACTTTAATAGTTGAAGGGGACAGTCTGCGCTCCAACTTTTCTTTCAGGAAGGCAAGCACAACTGCAATCGGACATCTCTGTGGGTCCTCGTGGAGTAAGGAGCACCAGTCGATGAACAGACCCCATTTCTGAGCGTAGGCCTGCCTTGTTGAGGGAGCCCAAGACTGAGAGATGGTGTTAATCATGGCTGCTGGCAAGCCGGAGAGGTCTGCCGCATCCCGTCCAGGAACCAGACGTGCAAGTTCCAGAGATCGGGCCGCGGGTGCCAGATCGTGCCCATCCTCTGAGAAAGAAGGTGCTTCCTCAAGGGGATTTTCCAAGGAGGGACTGCCGCGAGGAGCATTAGGTCTTGAAACCATGTCCGGGAGGGACAGTAAGGCGCTACCAACTGAAACTTGCTCCTCGTCCTCCCTGATCTTGCACAGGGTCTGTGCAAGGAGGCTCACTGGGGGAAAGGCGTACTTGAGCCCCGGAGGCCAGCTGTGTGCCAGTGCATCCCTGCCGAGGGGCGCGTTGGTGAGGGAGTAAAACAGGCGACAGTGGGAGGACTCTGGGGAGGCAAAGAGGTCTATCTTGGCCTCGCCGAAGTGGCTCCAGATCAGCTGGACTGCCTGGGGGTGGAGTCGCCACTCTCCAGGGTGGGTGGATTGCTGTGAAAGCTGGTCGTCTGCACGGTTAAGTATCCCTGGAACATGAACAGCGCACCGCGATTTCAGCTGCGTCCAACTCCACAGGATGGCGGGCGAGTTGCGACATAGGAGTGTAGACCACCTTGATGGTTGATGTACGCAACATCTGCAGCCGTTCGAAAGCGATGAAGGGCCAGATGCACGGCCAGCAATTCAAGGCAATTGATATGCCCAACCCGTGGAAGAGGCATCCGTGTGCACTACAACATGCCATGACACTTGTCCTAGGGGCACTCCAGCCCGAAGGAAGGCAAGGTCTGACCACGGGTTGAACAGGCGGCGACACTCCGGGGAAATTGACTCCTTTATTGCATCCTTCACCAGTACGACTGCAACCTCCACACGAAGAACAGCGGCATCTGCCTCGGAGTGAACATGAGTATACAGAACGCCTCTAAACTTGGGCAGGCGCCTGGTGAACTGAATCGCATAGCCGAGGCGTACCGTCCATATCAATCACCGCGAGGGGTTGGGGAGCTGTAACCAGGCCTCCAACCATGTCGCCACGGGTATCAAGGGGCACCCTGGTGGGTTCCTCTGGTTCCCGGCGCTGGCGATCCAGGGCTCCGGGTCCAAGCGCATGAGTCATCCACGAGCGCTGCTTCAGCATGCTACCGGCCCAAGCATGAGAGACAGTGATCATGCCCATCTGAGGATGTGAGGAAACTCCCACACTCAGAAACGCACGGCGGCAAAGACATTCCGGAGAATGGATATGAAACCGTGTGGAAATTGTTCTTTTTTATGCCCTTTAATTCATCAGAGTTGTCCTAGAATGCATTTTGGTTTTAAGTTTTTAAGACAAGGTTTTGATCCATTTCAAATGTTGACTACTGTATATCCCTGTATGTTCTATATTCACAGATTCTTTTTAGGGCTAGTCATAACAACACTTTTATGTACACTGACAAATGGGATTTTGCAGGAACCTGATGAAAACCACACAATATAGAGAATACTTCTATGCTGAGAATGTACTGGAGTGCCTTTTTATGGTTTCTCTTGTAGTCATGATTGAAAAAAAGATTTATGCTAAAAACTGCATTACTTAAATACTGTATTACATTTCTGAGAAACAGTTGCACAGTGGCTTTTATGCGTGTCATTTACTTTTCTTGGCAGGTAGAAGTTGCTTTTGCAGGCTCATTAAAAGAACAATTGGCACAATAAATATTTCTAATCAGCAGAGCCAGTCAGAGGGAGTAAGATTTGCTATAATTTAATTACTCTCTATTTTATATTATAATTATTTTCAATGAAATAAAAATGTAAAATTCAATTAAATAAAAAACAAAGCAAAACATTCTACCACTTTTAACAGCACAAAAAAAAATTCAGCCATCTTGCAATTCAATCTTCATCAAGCTGCTTTTGCTATAATGGCAATTAAGTTGCAAGTAAAGAAAACAGGGCATTTGTCAGGAGCCCACAGTCAACAGAGGCAGAGTGTGTTCCTTCAAGGCTGTGGTAGCTCTTAAACTTTGAATGGCTTTGAGCATCTTTTAAAGACTCTGAGTTAAAGCTTGAATCCTTTTTTTCCCTTTCATTCCTCTTCCAGCTTCCAAATCCAGTACCCAGACTGTTAAAGACCAGCAACCCAACTGGGGTTTCATTTCAGGAAACTTGCTGGAACCACCTCTGACAGAGTCAGTCAAACTCATTAAGATGACCAAACTGTACTGTGTTTACTTGACATTTTGTATTTTAAGCTGTATCTGTGCAAGATAAGAAGTCGGAGGACTCCCTACGGTTGCCACAGAGTGTCACTAGTGTGCAGATGTTCTGCTATCAGGGCTGAGGGAAGGAGAGGGAGAGGCAAGTTTTGCAACTTGCCATTCCATTTTTTGGGTCATGTTACTGAAAAACCACACAAATGCTTTTCATTTACCACTCAACAAAACCGATATGGCATGATACCTTAATCAAATATTTGTAGCAAAACCAATTTTCCCCTTAATTTCTTTTACACAATATTCAAACGCATTTAAAAACAGCTGCAAACTGAACGCTTTCTTGTGCTGTCAAAAGATTTTCATGCAAAGGCTTTTGCCAGGAGTTCATATTCCAGATGAGATTATTTTGCAAAAAAAAATTTTCACACTTATTTCTCTCGTAATGAGCTAATGTAACACATTCCGAACCCAAATACTGAAAAAATGTTAATCATTTTATGGGGTTGGCTATATATCTTATATAATGAGATTCTTCTAGGCACTGGTCCTAAATACATGCAATAAATACATTCTTCATAGCAAATGGGGAGAGGGGTTCAATCCCCCTTCTACTATTTCCCAACTTTTGTCTTTCGAAGCATGTTTTCTTTTGGTTTTGACTGCACTCGCTGCTACAGTGCATGAGAGAGAGAGAAAAAGAGAGGTAGATCCGGGAGAGGGCCCAGACTCCCAGCCAAGAACAACAGTGAGTTTCAGCACTGTCAGAAAGGGCTCCTCGCTAAAGAAAGCTGCAGCACAGTTTTTAACACTCTCCAACATATTGAACATTTCCTGTGTTGCTTGTGTTTCCCTGGGCCGCTCTCCTGTTCACTGTCACGGAGCAAGCTGGTTCGTATGGACACACCCACTTTTGGGGTTAGCAAATTTAATTGGTTGAATCTTACTCATATTTACAGTCAGGTTCTTTCACCACCCTCCCAGGCCTCCACAACTATAGGTAATGGATTCCTTAACTGCCTTTTTTCTAGACATTTGCCTGAATAACACCATATTTATGGAAACAAATGATCAACAGTTTACAAGTTTAATGAAAGGATGATTATACATAATATTTGTTTAAGATAGCAAATAGTGAGAAAAAAGACAAAACATCATATATTATTATTATAAACTATTTCCTAGCTAACAGGGAACATTCTCATTACTTTGACTAACGTTCACTTAAGGTTCTCTCAACCAAAGTTTTTGAAGTTATTTCTATTTCTATTTTGGTGAGGTAAGTAGCGTATGGGTTTTTTTTGACAGACCAGCAAAACCGATCTAGTGAGATCTGGCAACACTGCATGACGATTAAAGATTTGGATTTCTAGCATGCTTTCCCACTGACGCATAATCCAGAAATTAGAGAGTTACTGAGATGCCAGTACACTTTGGCCTTGAGGAAGCAACTAACCAATACTGTTCACCAAGAGGAATAATTAGCAAGACTAGTGTAAGACTATCCTTCAAATTTTCGTTCACAAGTTCACAAAAGCTTAAGCACAAGACTCAACTCGTGCTCTCAAGTTCCCCTCCTGTACGCAATTATAGAAATAAAAAGTCTGTGCGGTGGAGGGATGGTGGACAGATTTTTGCAGGAGTGAGGTAAGCAGCTGTTTATCTGCCATGTTGTGATTCAGGGGATTAAATGAACATGTGACTCTTTTTTTTCTGCAATTCTGTTCCTGTAAATGAAAAAAAAATCTTCCTAACACAATATTTTGAAAAGTGCTCAATGCAAATGTCATTGAACATGACAGGAGTAAATACAAAGTGCATGCAACATCCACATAAAAGCTGCCAAATAAAAGGCATTTAAAGAAAAAATTTAAATGACAAGGCCAAAGCATGTTTTGTATGACTTGACGGGTTGTGTTTTCTTCAGAAGTCTGCTTTCTCCTTGCCTGTGAACCAGAAACTACTAAGACGCACCTAAACAACATCCTCATGTTTTGCAGTGCTCCTGACTCCAAAGTTGTTGCAAGTACGGCCAAATATTTGGAGTTTCCCCTGGTGGCTGAACCTTAATGACTATCGCATTGAAGACCCTGTCCAAATAATTGAGAGAAAGGAGGCAGAGAAGAAGGAGGGAGGCGTTGACCTTGGAAACCTATTTCACCTCTCCCCCTTTAAAGCCCTGTGGCTTCAATCCCATAATCAATTATCCACTGAAGGCTGGAGACCACCAAAGTTTAGCTGCAGTAAGGATATAGGGCTGCTGGACTGTGTGTGTGAATAAGTGGGGGTGGTACATTTTTTTTTAACCAAATACTTCTGTGTGAATGAGCAATGAGATATTTCTTCAACTAGAATTTAAAAGGGCAACTAAGCTGTTCAGATGTGTGTGTGAAACAACTGCTCTGCTCTTTACTCTAGCTGTAGGGCTCTGAATATAAGTCATGATAGGCTATGCATTACTGTAATTGCCAGGGTTACAAAGCTTCTTTAAAATTGATTAATTAATATTCATAATATAATGATCTAACCCAATATTGTAACATAAGAGAATGTAACAGTAACATCAAAATATTTTACAATAAAAAAACCAAACAAACAATGGAATTATTATTGCTATATTAATTAATGTTCCACCGATATATCGACCGATATTTGGCATTTTTCAAATATTAGCATTGAGTGATTATTTATTTTGTTTGGGTGCTATGTTTGAGATGCCAGACTTTTATTTTGACGATGCTAAAAAAGGAAGCACCTGAACACATTAGTGATCACATTCTCCTTGTTGTTCGCCAACGTCATTATTTTCTGTATAATACGGACAGAAGTCTATCTAATAATCAGATAGAACAGTTAAACTGTCACAATCTGTATGTGGCGAAGCAAGGAGGCAGATATATTTATTACACAGCTTCATGAAATACT
Source organism: Enteromius unitaeniatus (assembly GCA_032359435.1). NCBI lineage: Eukaryota > Metazoa > Chordata > Actinopteri > Cypriniformes > Cyprinidae > Enteromius > Enteromius unitaeniatus. The sequence continues at coordinate 16,229,412 of JAUMHI010000054.1, forward strand.
CAATTCTGATTGGTCAGTCGCCACATTCCAAGGTTTGTTATTCCCAGATAACAACCATTAAAACTAATAACACAGGCTCATCCGGGTACTACGAATCATCTTGACCATTAGTAATTATATGTATTACTCCGCTGTCAATGACAGTTTGGTGCCATCCTGTGAAAATGCTTAACCACGAGTAAATTATTAATTTACTGATTTAAATTAATTAATTTAAAAACGATTAATTTCAACATGTACATGTCAACATGTTTTCAGCAGGGGATAAAAGATGACTCGACTGACTTCCTGATTAAAACAATTATTTATTCTTGTATTATATAATTTTTTTTAAATTAATTATTCATTTTTGTGGCAAGAAGCCGTGTAATATGCGGGATAATGTACAGTCAGCAGGTTGTTATCACAGAATAAGGCCCTTCAGTCTTATACAACAGCCCTCCGCTTTGTCCTACATGATCGCGTGTTCTCTGTCCGTGTGAATTAAATGCTGACAGGAGGAGAGTTCAGCTTCATAGAGATGCAGAATTAACAAACTTTAAACTCACGATTTCAAATTATACTTTGCTTTATCCATTTGTCCACTGTCATAATTATGTAATTTTCACTGTGTGAAATATATCGGTCGACCACTAATTAATATATTATTTTGTTGTTGTTGTTATTCATATTTTAACTGTACATTAACAATATTAAATACACATTTAAGATAAATGTAAAATAATTTATATAAATAATTACAGATATTTCTTTCATTAAATTTTCAACATATGTATAGAAACAATGTACTAAGCAGAAAATGAGAGTTTAATGTCTGTATACACTAGTATCTTGCCTCTATTTGGCTTTGTGTTAAAGGCAAGGAATAGTTTATTTGCCTATTTTTAAAAGAAATCGTGCTTTTCCCACACCCAGTGTGGTTAAAAGAAAAGTTCATTTGTCTTTAAAATGAGCTGATTGGCCCTCAGTGTGTAAAGATGATGACATGAGTTAATCTCTCTCTTTCTCCCTCCCTTTTTTTGGTTGGTCCCCTGTTTATCTTTTTATAGAAAGGGGCCACTCGTCTCGTGCATGTCAGCATTGTGCATTTCTTTTATCCTCCCCTTGCTTTTATGCAGAGAGAAAACGAGTGAAAGAATGAAAATGTGTGTGTGTGTGTGTGTGTTTGTGGAGAGATGAAGAACTGATTTACAGGATGTGGGTTGCTCAGGGTTCCTGACGTGTCCCAAACCCTTTCTTTAGCCCAACTTTTCCCCACACACACATTTAAAGGCATTATGAGCTGTAGTGGAAACGTTTTGCGCTGAAGTAAAAGACAAACTGAGGCTTTCTACAAACTTTCCCATGGGAATGGTGTTTATGACCACCGGTTCCTGCTTTAAGACCCAGGTCCACTGTTATCAAGGATTCACTGGTAAAGATAAAAAGGCTTAGCTTGACTTTTCCTTTTTTTCTCAAATCAGATGTAAAATATTTCAGTCAGTATAATTTACAGAGGACAGGAAGCAGAGAGAGGAAAACAGGGGGTGAGGGCCCAGATGAGCAGAAAAGGGTCTCTATGGTTTCTGTGGTAACCAGGGGGAGCTGCGCTCTGGTCAAAAGTCCTATTGTGGCAAACACATTATCGTTTCAAAGAGGGAGGAGAGAATGTAAATGAAGCACAGTGAATTTCTTGTCAAAACAAGGCAATTTGTCTATCTTCACTGCCAATCTCATTAACTTTCTAATGAAACTTTTTATACCATAATACAAGAACAACCAGAAGAATCCGTTGAACGTTACACTTTAGAACATTCATTCACACCTTAGCCCTAAGGAACCGTATACAGCGTCTTCACACACAGATGAAACTAGAGAAAAGTGCAAACAGCGCAAATATGTGACGTAATGTTCCGAAGTGTAGTAAACGTGAACGGATTTCCCCTGCTGTGAACACTTTGCAGGGACCATGTCAGTCAGAACACTTAGGTATGTTAACTAAGAGAGACATGCAAAATATGCGGGTGGGAGCACTGCCTGCCTGCAAGTGTCGCTGGGGAAGGAAAACGGTTACGTTAGGTGGGAAATTCAAATGTTCTTACAGAAAATTAGAAACTCAGGCGTGTTTATAACTACAAAATACTCCAAAAATAAAATGGGAAGCAGGCAATTTTTACACCTATTTCATATAATACTTTATATATTATATTTTAGACAATATTTTACCATTAACCTACCTGTGTAACGTCACAGGACGACTCTCTTCCCACCTCCCTCTAAAGTGAAACATAACATTAGAATAACGTGTAAATCAATTACACGTTACTTATATACACTTATCTCTACTTACTAATTTAACTTTTGTCTTTCTTCTGTCAGATGGTTTCTGCTAGTGCCTTTGTCCTGCTGCTGCTTCAGAAAAATTCAGCACAACAAAAAAATTAATTTCAGCCTTGTGTCATATAACTTATATCGACCAACCAGCGCAAGCAGAATTTCAATCATTTTAAACAAAGAGAGGGTGAAACATTTAAATAAATTAAAATGTTGAGTTCAGAGAACTTAAAATATTAATTCAAATGTTTTTGCTGCCAAATGAGTAAGTAAAACACAACTGTTTAAGTTTTGATGCCAAAACTTAGTACCTTAAGTAATGTCAAGTTATATTAACTTAATTTCTTTAGTAATGACAACATTGGGGCTTACAGTGTATATACAGTCAGAATTATTAGAATATAGTCAATACAGTCCCGTTTATTCTAATAATTTAGCTTTCATATTATATTAAATTAACTTCTAATTGTGCAATGTAGTCAGAATTCTGATACAATCACAATTATGAGCTATAAAGTCACAATTGTGAGTATAAATAACTGAGATGTAAAATCACACTTAGTATTTATGAGATATAATAAACAATTATGAAATACACTGTCAGTCATTTTAAGGTCTAAAGTCTATTTTACTGAAGTAATAATTGTATAAATGCACTATAAATTCACAAGCATACTACTAGCATAATTGTAAAATAAGAAATCATAATTACAAGATATTAAGCAACAGTCATGTATAAATGCATAAGTGTGAGACAAAGTCACAATTATGAGATACTCATGGTTGTGAAAGTCAAAGACATTAAATAACAGTTATGAGTGCATACAGATTTAGTGACAAATGTTTAACAGTCACATTTATCGTAATGGTTGTGTTAATGTTGAATTAAATTAATTGAATTATAATAATTAATTTAGTTTAATGTTAAATTACATTAATTTATTTTCATATTTTGCAATGTAGTCACAATTATAATATCATCACAATTATGACATCTGTCACAATTGTGAGTATACATAATTGTGAGACATAAAGTCACAATTACCAGATATAACATCACAGTTATGATATATATCAACACACTTTAAGATGTAAAGTCAAAATGGTGAGGAAAAAACATCATAACAGTACATATTTTTATGGAGTATCTTACTTTGACTTATACTTGTGCAATGCTCTATGTAGAAAACATACATCCCTTTAAAGTCCTTTGTGCTTGAGTTGCCATTGAAATCAGCCCAAATGAACTGCAACACTTTGAGAATGGACACATTAGAAGAAAAGAGGAAACAATAGGACATCAAATATTACACCGGCTGCCCGGCAGACTGTCCTTTTCAATACAGCCTGACCTAGTTTCCCAAACATGAAGACTGTTTTCCGTTAAGCTCTATTGTACAGCAGCCCAATAAAAAAGCTACTAGAGTGCAATTTGGATGGGCTGTTTTTCAGTTCACACTTCTTTAGAAGTATGTTGCTTGAAAAGAATTATAAAGGTTTAATTAAGTGTGGCAACTGATTGGATGGCATATATTGATCACTAGAAGGGAACGTGATGGAGGAAGACACCTCATCTTCAAAGAAAGACAAGCAGAAAGAGCAGATGGCTACAGTGCTATTCTTTAAATTCCCTCCTTTTTGAACAAATGGCCCACGGTGTCATGAGTTTTTCCTGATGATATTACTGACACGAGGTGGATCTAATCCACAAGTCCACTCACTTGTCCACTCACAAAGGCTGAAAAGAGCTCATGAATAAAAATGAGGAGGCTTTCTGACAGGCCTTGAAGATCCTAAACCTGACTGCTTTTCAAACACACAAACCTTCTAAATCAAAGAAAATCTGTTTCAGTTTGATCTTCAACCCTGAAAAACCTAAAGTTCATAACCTCAAAAACAATATTGACCTATTTGCAGAGTGCTATCTAAAGGGACAGTTCAACCAAAAATAAAAATGCTTTTTTCATGTTTTTTTCAATATAATGAAAGTCAATGCGGTCCAAAACAACATTCAATCCCACTGACCTTCACTGTATAGACAAAAAACTTCTACATGCTTGGAATTACCCAAGAATTTTCATTTTTGGTAGAATTGGCATTTTAATAAAACAAAAAGACGAAGTAATGAAGGACAGTTGTTACTGTATTTTTTTCATCATTCAACTCAATCTCACATGATAGCATCATGACAATGTCACATTCCATGCATACATCCACTATGATGGCTAAATGAGGTTTAATTGTTGTGTCTGCTCTGTGGGCCGAACCTCTAATACTGATGATTTTTGTTTTGGGCAAACATGTGCATTTCATGAAAGGCACACATGGCTCATGGCTTACCTCATACACAAATCTTCTCCTTGAGACGTGTTTCCCTCTTAAAATCATTCTCCAAAGTCATAACTAATCTTGTGGCATGCTGTGCAGCTGAGGAATGTGTTTACTCACACCAAGTGGGTTTGCCATGGGCTCCATGTGACAGAACCCAAGGCACCAAAAGAGAGAGATGCTGAAGCCAATAAAAAGCTAAACGTGGGAATATTCTTACATATCGAGTCAAGTCGCAAGTTCACTTCTATAACAAATTAAATAATTTAATTAGCAACCTGTATGACTTTTATTTTGTTCAACAGGAAAGAGTTTTGCAACAATAAAAAAAAAACTTTTTGTTTTTGTTGTGTTTGGTTTTTACAGTAAAAAGTCAATGCTATCCATTTTTTGCCTTCAAAATATCTTCTTGTATTACCTTTATTATTTTACAGATAAAGGAAATCACACAGTAAAAACTGAATCACTAAATAACAACAGAATTTAAAATTTTGAGTAAATTATACCTTTAAATTTATTCATTCTTAAGTCATAATAAAACTGTGTTTAAAATATTCATCCTGAGTTCAGCTTGTGTAATAGTGTTTTGTGGGTCAGTGTGTGAAATGTACATTAGAGAAAGCAGCAAAAGAGTGAAAGTTATCATGTGACTACCCCTCCTTTCTCTTTTTGCTGTCGGACATGGTGTAATATCCCCAGATGGATTACAAGCAGCTGTGTGAAGTTGGAAACCTGCAGCGATGAGTGTAATTATTTATCCACCTGTTTTACACTTTTCTAATGATATTTTTACATTTAAAATAAAGACATAGAAAAAAAGGGAAAACTTGCTGAAAATGTAATCAATTGAATTACTTTGCTCACCAATGAAGTGAAGGAGTACCATCAAAATAAGAGTTCAAACAACATTACAATAATCCACAAGTAATCCACACAACTCCAGTCAATCCATTAACATGTTGTGCAGGGAAAAGCTGTGTGTTTGTAAGAAACAAATCTATCATAAAGGCATTTTAACATTTTAACCAAATACCAGCCCATAATCCAAAATAATGCTTCCTCCGATAAAAAAGCCCATCCACAATTATCTTCTCACAACAAAACTGACCAACGTCCTTTTGTTTAGAATTGTTTTTGCTTGTACTGTAAATTATGCTTGATCTGTTCACATTTATCTTCTGATTCAGACATGATTTTGATGGAGAAAAAATATCATGGTTGTATGTTTTAGCTGGAAGCAATGGTTTAAAATGTATTGAATTTGTTTATTACAAAAATACAGTTAGTTCGAGTCCTCTAATCTGACTGGATGTACTCTATATTAAAATAGAAATGAAGATCAGAAACATCCAAGCCAACTTCAGGATCTATTATGTTGCCATCTAGAGTCTCAAAGTACCATCATATAAACTCACCGGAGCAACAGACCACTGACAATGCACAAAGCCGGTACTTGAAAGAACACTAACATGCATGCACACACTCACACACACAATATGCATGTTGACAGAGGCTAATGAACGTCCTGCGATCTGCTGCCAAAAGCTGTGAGAACCACTTCTCAGGCTTGCGGTGTCCTGCTGGGTCCCTGCAGCACAAATGAGCATCGTGACAATACATTTCAGCACAGGAACACAAACTTAATCACAAAACCGGGAATAGAGTACCAACACCTGATACAGAAAAGTGCACTTCTCCACCTCATCAGAAACAAACACAGATCCTCAGCTTGCCAATAGGCCCTGTAACCAAGGGAACTGATATTTATTGTGCTGGAGAAACAGTTATAGGAAACTAGACACCTGCAGTCCAGCAAATTAGCTTATGAGGGAATAGTACTGTTTCATTTCCTGACACTGAATGGCCTTTTCAAATGACCAAGAATAGCCATGACAGTTATTCATGCTTGACTTATAATCAAAACCCAGACAGATCTCTTTATGTGCTTGCTTAGACAGGACTAACATCTCATTGAGCTCGTTTAAGCTTTGTTTGTTTAGTTGGCAAATCTATAGGCAAATTCAATAAACAGCTCAGCAAAATGCACTGAATATTTTTGTAACAAGGGAGACAGGAGGCGTTCGGATCCATATGCAAACTATTTAATGAACAGGGAAGAATCAAGCAGGGTCAATGACAGAAAACAGAAAGGCAAAGGCAATAGAATAATAATAATAGCGAATATCCGGGACAGGAAGGGTCGTAACAATAAATTTAGAATGGTGAACAGAACGAATAACACAGGGAAACACAAATGGCTTACAAAGGAGAAAACACAGGGTACATCCACACAATGGTCAGCAACATAACCAGCAACTAACAACCTTTAAAAATCATTCAAAATCGAGATAATGAGGGAGATGAACTAATTGAGACATATCGTAGGAGTCGTTTGGATCCATGTGCAATGAAGATTTTAATCGTAGTCAAAACAGGCAGAAGTCAATCACCAGCAAAACAGTA
>JAUMHI010000054.1:16245236-16282812 GCA_032359435.1 Enteromius unitaeniatus
TTTCTTAAACCCTCCTGAATAACATGTGCTGATGTAGGGGCTGTTTGACTATTTTTAGGTTTTTTGTCCCTGAGACTCAAATATTTTCTGCCATTCTCCAGCTGTGGTCCTTGAGTCTTTAGCCACTCAAACTCAACTCCTCACCTTGTATTAGGAGGATTTAGACACACGTCCTATTCTTCGCAGGTAAAAATGGAAATTTTCACTGCTCTAGGTCTTTTCTTAAAGCCACTTCACTAATTGGTGAAGATCAATTATCTTTTGCTGCACATCATAAATATATTTTGCGAGCAAATTTATAATTGTTTCTCATTGTGTTGATGATTAAGATATTTTGGGCTTTGTTTTCCCTCCTATATTAATTTCTGTATGGCTTTTTATTTTCCAAAGGCAACCTTTGCTCAGATTTACCAAGGGCCCCATGTTAATGGAGGGCACTGTATATCAAGACTTGATTTCTATTACGACAGCAGTTAAAACAGCACAACAGGTGAGACCGACCCAGCTATAAAGAAAATGCGTGGGTGCAGCAGTCATATGACAGACGTATGACCTGATCATGTGCTCCAGCATTTTCTGCCCAGATAGTAAAAAAAGAAGGGCAGGCAGGTCTCAATGGTGCGGCTTCTCAGCAAAAAAGAATAATAAATATTTCCTAACCAATAATTAAATCCCCTACAAAAGCTGAGGCATTCCCCCCCAACTTTCACATCGGTTAGACTTTCCTTGTCAATAGACGAGTAATGCATTACTCTACTTCTGAAAAGCTTAAACGCTTCCCCTCTTTCTGTTTTGTTTTCTATCAACTCGTTGCACATGACCAACTAGAGTCAGGTGGTTGGTTTAGGCTCCGCCCAGAGGTCAAGAGTGATTGGATGCTGCACCGAGGCGTTGAGCTGATTGGATGCCTCATGGACTCGGTTTGCCGTGATTGGCTGCTGCCCATGAGTCCTCGCAGCGCTGTTTGTAATAAAGCGTCGTGTCGCTGCAGCGCAGGGAGATCGGGCAGCGCGTACAGAGCTGGTAAGGGCCAACAAACTACGAATAATGTTATTTTATAATAATCATGCTTATTTTGTTTGGTCGTGGTTTGTGTAATTAATTAACTCCAGGTTAAATACAGCTTTCCGCTAAAGAGTACAGTTGAAATCCTCCTATGGCCTGTTGTTTCTATTGTCTGATGTCCTTGTATGTTTATATGATGATTTCGAGACCACTTACAAAAATATACCATAGTAAACAATCAAAAAGTAATTTTAGTATTTAATACCATTATCATATAAAATGAGACATTTAGCAAAATAATGTATTTTGCCGATTGAGGAGATTTTCTATAGTAGCAACAATAGTTAACGTAATATTAATTAACTACGGTTTTGTAAATAACTCAAAAGAAGACCTATATCTTTAACACTTCCTACATAATCTCTGCCTTACTGTAAACAGATTTTTATAAAGGACATGTTTTGACGCGTGATAAAGTCAACACCGCTTTATTTAACATTAAAGTGTGCAACGAATATTTACAATATACCCATATTATAATATATTTCTATTATATTTTTAGCAAAATGAATCATATTAACTACTTTCTGTAGTATTACAACATTTTATCTTTCGCTTAAACTTTTAATAGCATGCATGGTGTTTTTCTCTGATTGGTTTGCATCTCTGTTCCCAGTAGACTGCAGAGATGAGTCCACAGACAGCAGCAGTTTTAGGTCTTGTCCTGAGCCTGGGGCTGGCAGTGAGTGGTTTTCCTGCCGAGCAGCCGGATAATGGGAAGCACTGGGTTGTCATTGTGGCTGGTTCGAATGGCTGGTACAATTACAGACACCAGGTGAGAGTGGAACTGATCTTTGTGGTGGAGAAAGTACATGGGTTTTCCCAAACTTAGTCAGTTGTCATATCTTAAGTCTGTTTAGATATTTATTTTGTTGTATACTTATTTGTCTATAGGCCGATGTGTGCCATGCATACCAGATTGTCCATAAGAACGGGATTCCTGATGAGCAGATTGTGGTGATGATGTATGACGATCTTGCTCAGAACCCTGAGTGAGTATGTCTTGATTATTTAAACAAGCTAGTATAGAGTAGTGCATCTCAAGCTGCTTGCCTCCTATGCCCCCAGTTTGTCAAAAACAATATTCAAAGCTTATATGTGTTTGTTGTACATCTGTTTTAATTAATTTCAATAAACTAAAAAAGGTAATGTCAGTTTGATTTGACATCTTCATACATCTTAAATGCATCTAGTGTTTTTTTAGCATGTTAACAGTTTAATTGTAAGTATATTAACAATTTACAGTAAGTAATTTTAAGATTTATTGGACCCTCTTGGAAGTTTGCTGACCATTAATCACTGGTATAGTAAGATTTGATCTGGAAGAGCAAGAGATATTAAATCAAGCCTAGTAAGAAATGATTCATGACCTGGAGTATCTTTGTTCAAATGCAATCGTGATAGAAGAATAAGCACTTGACCCTCAATGCCTCAAACTCTAGATAATGTTCTGCTAGCATTTGAGATAATTAAAAACACTATTTCTCATGATCACTAATATGAGCACTTCCCCCGAGTCATTTTAGTAAAGTGTTGACTCCCAAAAGCAGATATAAGAAATTTAGCTCCCCTACATGCACACACACAGAAACAAAGCTTTTTGAGTCAGTTACTTTGCAGAAGTCACACGTATCTAATTTAACCACCACAAGTCTGCCAACAGGGAAAAATGCATGAATTGTAATTTGTCAGGTGGCTGGCTTTCATAAATGAGTAGAGTCTATAAAAGAGTGTCATATTAATGTAATCTTGAACTATATATACACACACTCACTTTAACCTTTGGGCCTATGTTTTTATCGGAAGTTGCACAGTTGGCAAATGTATTGCTTTAGTGGCTTTTTTATGAATTCATATGTAGGTCAGGTGTTCTGACTGAATTAAACAATGAAAGAAAGTGATGCGTTATCTGATAGTTGGCTTAGTCGCATGGTTTCGGGGTTAAATTTTCACTTGTTTAATAAGTTGAGAAGAAAGAGGTCATTTATTATTGTTTGTGGTCTTTTTATATTTATTGTTTTAAGAATCAATTTGCCAGTTTTGCTCCTTTTTTAAAAACCAAAAGCCTTTTCAGTACAGATATTCATATGATCATGTTTTTGTTTGTGTCCAGAAACCCTACTAAAGGAGTGGTCATAAACAGACCCAATGGATCAGATGTTTACAAAGGAGTGCTAAAGGACTACACTGGTGACGTGAGTCAATGCGTGCATCTCTGAATCTGAGATTTGAAGACGGAAGTGGTGTGTTTGCCATCTGTATATTTATGTTGTGTGTTTGTTACATAGGACGTGACTCCTCAGAACTTCCTGGCTGTGTTGAAAGGTGATGCTGCCGGTGTGAAGGGAGGCTCTGGAAAAGTGCTGAAAAGGCAAGTTCCTATAAAAACTGTGGCAGCGGAGGGTTAGAGGTCATTAGCATGCTGTTGAAATGTAATTTTATTGTGTTACTGAATTTATTCGATTACTCCGTTCCTGTGAAATCTCAGTCTGTCTTGTCTCTGTTTGTGCATGTTGAGTGGGAAATGTGGAAAAACAGGTCTTGTGATATACCTTCCTTTCTGAGTTTATTCTTTCTTTTTCCTGGCAGTGGTCCAAATGATCATGTGTTTGTTTATTTCACTGATCACGGAGCTCCAGGTCTGCTGGCCTTCCCTAATGATGATGTAAGCACTTTCTGCTTCCTGTGGTCACTTAGCTGAGTCAGATCCTTTCAGATCCTTTTTACGCACACTACACCACTCTTCAAAAAGTTATAGTACACTAGTGTAAATTATAATTTTTTTTATATATATATATATATATATAATACATATATTACAAATTATATAATCAACATAAGTTTCAAATGAATCATATTATATCAATGTAATCATTATAAAAAATTCCAGATGATCTAATGGTTTTTTTTTCATCTGACTCTGAAGATACTCCTGAAGTAGGTCAGCTGACATAGATCTCAAATAATGAGTAACACATTTTAGCTGTGAGTTGCATCGACAACTTGCTGCGCTGACAAACTTTCCAGTAATTGTGCGTGATCATTGGGTGGGGGAGTTATTGCTTCACTTCCTTATACTTGATATGTTTATAAATGAATTGGAATGTTGTAAGTGCCTCATAGATGGCTTTCATCTGTTAAAACTTGCAGTAAATAATACTAGTACTAATAATAATAATAGTACTTTTCTCCACTTTTTAGCTTCATGTAGATGACCTGATGGAAACCATTACATACATGCATCAAAACAACAAATACAAGAAGGTGACCATTACGTGCATTTGCTCTTTAGATACAATTTATTTATTTATTTGCATTTTTTTAATAAATCTTTTCTCGCACACATAGATGGTGTTTTATGTGGAGGCCTGTGAATCTGGCTCTATGATGAAGCCTCTGCCGGTTAATATTAATGGTGAGTGTTTCTTTAACACAATCACACATGTAGGGTTGTACGGTATACCGGTATGGCGGTTTATCGTGATATTGACATGTACGATTATCATATTGTGCACATTTGCTTATTACCGGTTTTGAAATAAAAAATGATATTTCAAAAAAATAAATTCATATTTCAAAAAATATGAAACGTCTTTGCGCTTGACTGCTTAGACTCCACCCAATACAGCGGAGAAAAAGTCTGATACAGAGGCTGCTAATTCTAATCTCTATCTCCTGCTGAAAAAGACGTATTATTTCTGTGATGCAGAGGGAATCCAGTCATGTAATTATATAAATCAAAATCTAGCTGTGCAGTAAATCAAATCGTGATGTGCGTGTCTGTGAATATACAGCGCAAAAAGGCTGCCATAGATTGTAATTGGATATTCTGTGTCTCTGTATGAAAGAGCAGCGTCGTTTGGCCTATACAGTAGATCTAGTACACACTCAAGTGCGCGTGATGCTCGTGGTTTTAAAGCGTCTGCTGTCTCACTCACTATGTGAAGATGTGAACACATCAACATATCCAGAGCTGCTCTCAGTGAACACTTAATGATCATTTTATTATTTTATTAAAAACAATATATATCATCAAATACACAAACTGAAAGGTGTTTAGTACAACCTTTCAAAATAAAAAAAAAAGTTTGGTTTAGCCTGAAGAAGCATTTATTAGCATTTGCCCATGTTTTAGTTTAGTAGACCTCTCGTATAGAGAAGCAAAAGTTTTATTTCACCTAATTGTATTTTCAATAAAACATTATATATTATAGAATCCAGAACAATTATATCAGACAACCCATCCAAGTTATATCCACATTTCAGTTTCTTTTACATCCATGTTTACATCCATCCAGCATGACCCTGCACATATTGCTCTCATATATGCTGTTAAAGAAGAACAGCTTGATTTGGGTTTTTTTTTGGTAAAAAAAAATTGTTACAATAAACCATGTTCAACCAAAAACCATATATGCTTTTATTCATTTAAGGGTCATTGTAGCTGATGATTATAATAATGATGATAATTTAATACCGTATACCGTGAAACTGTGATATTTTCTGAGACTATTATCATACCGTTACAACCCCAGCTATTATTAATTGCCATCAGGCATTGCATCATTCCAATTATGCCATCTGATAAATATCAAGTGAACACTTGCAGTGAAAGCAGGATTGCAGTTTATTAATTGCTACATGTTTGACAAAAACCTAAGCTGTGAGACGAGATTTTTACAGCAAACAGTGAGGTTTGTAATTGCGAGTGCACCGTGCATTACTGTATTAACAATGAGGTAACTGCTCTGGAAATAAACAGAAGCTGTTCAGTCATGATTGTTGGGTGGCTAATCCTATCATATGATCGTTGTTCATGACAACCAGCAGATTGCTTAATCTCCCTTAGAGTCTGACGAGAGAAAAAGAGAGAGAAGGATGGATTTAAAATGTTCTGATCTGATGACCTGTGACATCAGTCTGGGTCATACTTTCCAACCAGGACCACACAGACAAACAGACCTTCCATCAAATCACTTCAAAGCATCAGAGAGAATGATTGAGCTTGGCCGAAGACAGCCAGAGACGCATACAAGATAGATATTTAACCTAACCTTGATCTAACCTGAGTCACTCATTCAAGCCATATGACATAACTCTGACCAAAGCGTGAGAGAAAGGAATGAGCATACCAACCCAAGAAGTCATCAAGAAGCACTCAAAACCTCATCAAAGATCACAAAACAATGGCTTGGCTGATTGTCGCCCACTACAGTCCACCGATACGGCTCACCTGCAATTAATCCAGAGCAAGCCGTGCTCTCTGGCTTTCCACCCGGGTAAGATGATGCTCTGTGGGTGGTGGTCTCCAAAGGCCTGTCAGGACAATGGATCAAATGCCAGCGCTGTTCCTTTGAACTATTGTGTTTGTGTCTCTCAAAGGCATTATCTGAACCAGGACTACCTGGCCTGTCAGCGAAAGAAGCAGGCACTGCTCAATGTAGCAAGAAATCCACTTGTCTGGTATGTGACATGGGAAATACTTTCCTTTATTGTGGTGCTTTGGGTTCTCTCTGGGAAATCTTTTAGGTCTCTGAAGTGTGAATAAATGTGGATAAGATCATGATTCAAAATGTTTTTATCAAACTGCTTTGTATGCTAGAAAGCTAAATAAAAATAAAAAAAAAGATTTTTTGTAGTTACACAAATCACTGGATCAAATGAGATACAAGGTCATCAAAGAATTGACCATTCCACATGTTTTTATTATCAGCTATATGTTTTATCCATGATACCACATGAAATCAGTTATCACTGAGAGAAACTGAGAATCCACCATTCAAGATAGACCAGACAAGAGAGCTGATTAGTTTCACTGTTTAGGCACCAGCACCACCCTACAACTTGTTGAAAGTCATCCAAATACAACATGACATGCTCTGATTAACCGAGCTGTTGTTTCGCAAAAATATAGAGACACTGTGGGGGCAGATTTTCACAGGTAAAATCTTTTCATGCTAAGCAAAGATTTTAGAACAGGTTTATAGGATTTTGGCAGAATCACTGTGTATTTATGTCACTGAAATGGTTACGCTTTAGTTTAAATGATTTTGCGGGAGGGGCAGTGCTCAGTGGCTCCATTGCGTCACCAAGCTTTAATTTAGACCCCCCCCCCAATAAATCCTGCTTACGAAAATGGTGAAAAATAGTTTAACAGTATAACTCCACCATTAAGTATTATATAGTTTGTCTCGGTTACATATGTAACCCTCGTTCCCTGAAGAAGGGAACGGAGACGTCACGTCGGTGACCAACGAATACAAATCTCGCTTCGAGACAACCAATCTACTCTGCGTGTATGAAAACACGCCAATGAAATTGGCATGCGCTGATTAACATCCAACTGCATCTGATCGCAGCGCGAGTATAAATAGGCAGTGGATTAAGCGTTCATTAGTTTGTCGCTGAGAAGCCGAGCCGGTGACACGGCCCCCTATCAGCGGTACAGACCCGTGGTGACAGGATGTGATGTCTTCGTTCCCTTAATCAGGGAACAAGGGTTACATATGTAACTAGAAATAATACGCCCACCTCGGGACTCAATCATGGAGCCAGTGCTCCAGATTTTTTTAATCTTATTTCAAATTAATGCTTAAATATGTACTTAAAATCGTACTTACCTCAAACTTTGAACGGCAGTGCTTTGCTTTATTTATTGAGGAAAATATGCATTGGTATTTGATGCAAAAATATAAAGGAGCAGTTACTGACAACATGTGCATGAAACAGATCCAGAAACAATCCTCAGTATTCACTAAATCCATGACTGTGTGGGATTCAGACGAAGAGTACCAGGCATGCTAGCTGGCAGAGCAGCTAAATGAGAGATTCTGGCACAGGTGAGGAGCTGTTAAAACCTCATAAACAAAGTCTCACAACCAGTTTATGGATCATGGTGATTTATTAGCGTAACCTATTAGCACACACTTGCTGTGGGTAAGACTGTGAGTGGGGGCCATCTCTAAAATCACAACAATCTCCTTACTGCAACACCTGATCAAACGCATCAAACTCAGAGTAACAAAAGTATTTTCTTGACAACACAACAAAACAGAAACCAAATAAAGGTAAAAATTATTTTCAAAAGACTTAATTTACCTCACATTCAATGTCTTCTTGAAATGTCTTCTTAAGCACCAATCACCACACACAATCCACTGCTAGACACTGAACGGTGTGGGTCTAATATGTGTGTGATGCTGGATTACAGTACTACAAATGTGCAGATGTGGAAACATCCACAGATGGTCCATCATCGCGTTGACGCTGGCACACTGACCCACTGATGGGCACCAATCAGCTTCCACCACTATTACTAAGATATATAAGATGAAATCATTTTTTGTAAAATACTGCAGTGATTCCCCTTTATTCATATAAATTCTATTTGTTTTAGGCCACAGATGGAGAAGACTGTAATGCTAGTGTTAAAAAGTAGTATGGGAAAAGTGTTTATAGCAGAAACTGCAACACAGCGCAGACAAGAGATGCAAAAGCCTGTTTTAGATTAAGCTGATTAAAAAGCGACAGATGGACCAATATCTGAGAAAGAACAGTACTATTCACACAGACGTAACAGTTTTATGCAGGCATCACTGCACATCTGTACGCATGCGCTGTATTCAGGATAAAGTAGGTCAACACACATGAGCATTACCAAATAAACATGTTATGACCAGTGGACTTTTCAAATAAAGACAAATTTACAAAATCATCTGCTGTGAGTGAGTTCCCTTAAAATGGGAGCTCAAACAGCTGATAACAGCTGAACTTTTAAAGCAAAAAGCTGTGTATTTGTAATAAATATATCAAAACATTTTTAACTCCAAACCGTTATATCCCAGCTAAAACATAAATCCCCTATCCATAATATTGCTTTCTCCCATAAAAATGAATTTCCTCTGAATAAAAAGAGAAATATGCAAAGATTTAGCACTGGTTAAAATTAAAAACAGTCCAAAACAGTTTTAAACAAATACAATGATTTTGATGTGAGAGAAAAACAGGAGGTGGATTTTTTTGCTGGAGGAAGCATCACTATGGATTACAGACTTTTACTATTTTTACTATTTCCGGCACAAACTATGGTTTGTGTTAAAATGCCTTAATGATGGACTTATTATATTGCCTAATTCTGACGGTACCCAGCATCTTTTGATAAAAAAGTGATAATTTTTCCACTATTCCAATTACTAGTCCAACAAACTAATGGTGAGTACTGTACATTTACAGTATGCTTTCTTATCTTTTTTATTTATTTATTTGGTGTGAACTATTCATTTAAATTTAGCCTTCAATCATATCGAAAAATAAAGGTAGTGCTTGAACCATGTAATGACCTTTGCCCTCCCCTCTGTGGTCTTGCTTCAGTTGAGGAATTGCTCTGGGGCAAGCCTGCCTGATTGGTAACCAGCCCATCTGGAAACTGCCATGAATCTACTGAGGAATCAAATTAACACTTACACAGTAAAACGATTAGAAATGCATTAAAGAAAAATCTCATCAACCAATATCTAAACACACAGGCCTGCTCTTAAACCAATAATCACGGGCCAGATTAAAATATGCATATGGATATAGTTATCGAAATGCTTGGACTAGGAAAGCAATTGCAAGATTTCTAATATTGATATCTTTCCAATTTGGTCTTTCTACGTGCGAATATCAGTTAATCTTGCTAACACTTTTTTTTCCCCCTTTAAACAATTAGAGGTGGATCTCTCAATCCTCATACCCATTAAAAGCCCTCATTTAAGTACAGATACTAACTCTTAAGGGAAGTTCTACCCAACATTATATTAGGTGCTCCCAATTTATGCTTCCTTGTTTCATTGTCCACAATATGTACTTTCATTGACAGGAAAGGCTTCAGCGTCTACTGTCTTCCTGTTCTTGAGGAAGGTTTTGTGATTACACACTGACTCAGCGACTGCAGTACTGATTGACTCCACAGATGTGCAATCTGGGAATCATGTGAGCTTTCAAAATGTGCAGTGCTGCTACAAAGTGCACTCACAGCCAAAATCTTTACTGCATCCAATATAGAATAGTAGTGTATTTTTAAAATTATTTTCTTAATCTGCCGATTTCTTTGTGTTCCAGTACAATTATCCAAACAACATTATTTCTCAATAATGTTTGTTTTTGTTTTAAATCTTCCTATGTAAATTTGTTTTTGTGTTTTTTCCATGAAAACACTATGACACATATTGCAAAAATATGTGCAGCAACACTGCTTATGACATCAAGACATTTTTGCTGTGCATTTACTGTGTTGTACGCACACCTAGCATACAATAAAGCACCTTTAATCTGTGGTTTTACCAGCAAGGCCTCCTGAACATAAAACATTACTCCCAGCGGAAAATGAAGCACATGCTGGAATCATGGTGATTAGCTTGATATTTCCCAGGGAGTGTTTGCATTGCAGATAGAAATCTTCAAGGAAATGTCTGAGAAGCTATGATGACAGAAACACTATAATGAGGAATTCAAAATGGTTAATCACGGGTAACCTAGCTCATGCTACAGTCCCAGGACCTTACTCTTGTGTGTCTTTTTCTGGATGCATAGCAACAGTCACTTTATACCATGCTGTTTCAATAGACATGCTAGCCACATTGTAAAATTAAACAGTGACATTGTTTGGATTTGTAAATAGTAACAGCAATGGTGTTAAAACATTAGATTCAACATTTTAAGGGCTAATCATATATTTAGTTTTGGTATGTCTATACGTGAAATACAGGAATACACACACATATTTTATTGTGCATATAAAGAAAACTGTTGCTGTTGCAGAAGTGTTGTTCATTTGCATTTGCCAGCTCTACTGTGTGTTGCGTTACAAGCAATTATGGCTACTTTAGGGATCCTATAAAACACACTGATGTAGACATTTAACAAGCTCAGACAATATTTTCTCAAGAATTAAACAAAAAAACGTACAGGGTATTAAACGACGTCATCCACTCCTATTTTTGGTTTACATCTGTACAGCTCCATGAAATTGACTAGGTGCTTTTGTTGTCTGACCTCCTGGGCTGTTCTAGACCGCTTTGGTGTTGGACCTGCCTCTTGAGAGTCATTAAACTGATGTTTTTTTCACTCACGTTTACTGTGCTTGGAAATAAACCAAGATAGATGTCTAATCTACTTGCTTGTCGAACCTTGCCTTGTCATGCACTTGACCAAGATTTAAAAACAGAAAGAAGCTCTCATGGAACCAGACCATGCGTAAAACTCCTCACAACGTCTTTAAAGCTATTTATGGTATTTTATAGTAATGCAACAATACTAATAAAAGCGTCCCGCAAGGAATAACATTTACTGTAGCCTTTTAAGTGAATTGCTTTCCTTCTAAAAAGCATGTTTATGCAATGCTATACAGGATTATAAAAACTGGACGGCTTTTATTTTATTTCATGATGCATCAGAACATCAGTTTCAAGGCTGTCATTAACACCAGTAATCAGATATGCTGTAACTCCAAGCAGCAGTGTACCTCAAGCAAAAGATCACTATCATTCTTGGCTCCAATATATATATATAGCATCCGACATGTTTTTTTGAGACTTTCAATAATGCCAGATTCTTTCCCCCTCAACGGACGTCTAAGAGCGCAGTTCGCAAATCAAAGCATTACAGTGAAGTCTTGAATTTATGCTAATTGAAAACAGCTCATTCACTAATTTACATTTATATAGCAAACAGACACTTCGATTCGACAATTGATTGCCATTAATACATTTTGAATGAGTCAGGTTTATACTGTTTGGCTATAAAAAGCCTGGCCATTTCTGGAGGATCTTATTTTTAATTACAGTTGTTTTGACTATCTTGCTTTTTATGACGAAGGGCCAGTTTTCTTTGATTTACCACAGGAGACAATTCAAGGAAATCAACTTACTTAGCACTTAGCGAAGTCGTTAACGGAGCAAATAGGAGTGTGATGTTTTGATTAAAACGCTTCAAAGCCCAGGGGTGTGCATTCATGGAAGAATTGAGAGATTGCCCAGGAGTCCATTTTTAACAATTCCCTCAACCTTTCTTCCCCTGCCAATGCATTGTCCGCCCCAAAATGCCTCATTCTTTTGTTGCACCAAAATGTAAAAAAAACAAAGACTTAAATGGCTGAGCAATATATATATTTCCATTTAGCTCAGTCTTAAAAAAATTTGTTGTTTGGTCTAGCGCTGATTGAAGGTGCACACTTGAAGAGTTGATGAGTTTGGAATAAATCTGTATAAACAATTTGAATGGAGTATCATAAGAAGTTTAGGACATGACTCAGGGGTGTTTGTATGGAGAGACGCCTAATATGAAAGAAATGGATGACTGTTTTGAGATCTAACATGCACTGTTGGCGTAGAGATGGATGACAAACCACGTGGTGGTTTTGGCCTGCCATGGGAGATGTGTGGGTGAACACCAGACAAAAGTCTGTCCAGCTGTTTTGAGTGACCCAGTTAGTGAGTGACAGGCTGGAGTCTATTGTCTTTTATGCATGTATCTGTGATGTATCTGTGATGTGTTTGAAAAGCATTTAGCAATGAAGGCTTGTGGTGAGTAGGTTGGTGGCCCATGGTGAGGAAAGTCAACAGCATCACATCTCGTCCTGCCTTCTCTCTTTCTCTCACACTGTAAAAAAATGTGCTGATACGTTTTGCTAGGACATTATCTGTGAAGTTTAGCAGACAATCCATGACTTCAACTGGATGTGAAGATCCAGTGCTGGTTCTCCACAAACTATGAATGTATTATTGCAAATATATAATAATTTACTAATATTCTCTTAGCTTCCTGGTACACTTCTGCACTTTAATTCAATTAGGAAATTTGCACAAACACTGCTGTCTTAATTGTAATACTTATTTCCGATTTAACAGTTGAGCTGCTTGTGATGCAGCTGAACTGTTGAGCTCTGTTATATGTAGACCTACAGTATATCAACTACAGAAAGTGAGCGAGAAGAATAATGCTGTTAATGCTTGCTTTTGCCCTGGAATGACAATGACTTGCCTTCCTCTGGACTGGCTATTAGGGAAAGACATACACACACACACACACACACACACACACACACACAGTTTCCCTCTCTCCACTGTTTCTCTCCCTTGATTTCTCCCCACTTCCCTCTCTCCCCCTTCAGGAACAGAGACATGCTTCAGGCTGGGTCTGGGAGAAGAACAGACAGGGATAGGCCTTTGAAAGAACAGTATTGTGAGGTCACATTCTTCCCAAATGTGAGCGGGAGCCAAGTCAGTAGCTGTCGGAATTACCCCATGAATCATACCCATTGTGATGCCTACTCCAAGATGAGAACATGGAAAGGAATTAGGTACGGCTAGTCTTATCAGTCCTCCAACATGGACGTGTGTCTACAGCGACAGGGTGACGTTCCTGCGACCGTCAATCAGAAGAATTCCTCCGCTGCTGCCATATGTTGTTACTTAAGGGTGTGCTTCTGCAGCCAAGCAGAGTGTGCTTTTCCATACACGCCCGTCTTCCTGTCTATGCACTTCCTCCCTTTGCCGTTACCCAGAGATCTTTGTGGTGGGTCCTGGAGTTCAGGCAATATTAGGTTGCACCTCTTAAAACATGTCAGCTTTGTGGTGAAAATTAAAGAATGGAAAAAATGATGAAACGTAATGTTTTATTGATCCTTTTCTTCAGGTTTCAACTGTTAAACAGAGAGAGAGAGAGACAGCGAGAAGCGAATGGAAAGACAGTTTCAGTGGAGGCGTGCGAGCGAGGCCATTGCCACTCGTGAAGGGTGGTTTTTCGACAACTTGGATTTATTAAGCATGGTGAATTTGCATGGAAATTGTGTTACCTCCAGTGTCTGACTCACTGTTTGGTCTAAACGGCGGCACTTTGATTTGAAGGAGCGAATGCTGAGCTGGAAGTTTTCAGGGTTTTACAGTCAAACCTTTGTTTTTGCTCCTCTCCTGTTTTCACTTTCGCAAGTTCATGTTTTGATGAGGAAAAAATTATTTTTACGAAGACCTCCAGTGGAAACATTAAAACACATGTTGAATATTAGATAAACAGATACCTTGTTAGGAGGCCCCAGACTGCAGAGCGCAATCGTTCCCCGCTTTGAGCCGTTGTATCTTCACGGCAGGCCTGGAGAGAGAGAGATGCGAGCGAGATATGACAAATGAACTGTGTTCTGCAAGTTGAAAGAGAAATGTGTTTGTCATTTTAGTTACAGAGGATGAAAGAGGGAGAAATCAACAATGAGGCAGTGTAATCTAAACCACTTTACAATGGAAAGAGGCACGGTCTCTCCCAGGATATGAGAGGGGAGAAAGAGGTTAAGGAATAATCGGCTGGACCGTTCAGATTTGAAGACATACGAGCTGTATGTCCACAAAGAGCTCCGTCCTCAAGGAATCTGATGATGGATGAGCACAGTGCCAAAAAAAAAACATTCTGAATAAAGTAATGAAGTAATAGTGCTCTGAACAGCAAAACACACTGGCAGGAAATCTCATGTCAGCATTCTCCACAGACCCCAAAAACACAAGAGAAGAGGGACGAGACAGGGTGGAAGGAAAAAGAGAAGAGAAGAGAAGGGATTCTCTGAACTCACAAATACTCTGAACTCACAGACACAAAACTGTGCATGTCTACGCTCTGGGCTGCTGTCTGTTAACAGTCGAGGGAAGGAGGTGGTCTATATGTGCTAGTCATTGGTGGATCCTCATGTGGTCCTCCCTATCTCACTTAGAGAAAATGCACCACATGGGTGCATTACAACTTGTAGACTGCACAGTTTACAGGGTGAAGACAGGTGGAGATACAGGATAACAAGAAAGGCAAAATTATTATTGGATACTAAAAGTGAAGGCTAAAGGGTAAACTTTGTTCATGTCGAAAAATAAATACAAACTTACATTACATTAAACACATGTTGCTTCCATGTAAACGTAGCAAAGCATCAAACTGAGCCACTACCATCCTGAAGTAAACTTCCTCTCTATATCTTAAGCTTTGATTAACCCCAATATTTTTATTTTTAAGAAGTGAGAAGACAACAAAATAATCCTCAATTGAAGGCTCAATTTAGTACTGTTTTGTGAATTTCTTTCAAAACTGATTATTAAATATGCATCAGAGTGCCACAGTGTGCAAGGTTTCTCATATTTCTGATAAATATGACAAACTTTAAGAGATGAAAACTTAATTTGCAAACAGTAATAATTAATGCAAATGATGCAACACTTTGAAAGAAACACTATATAACTTACACATAAAACGAACGTGCATGATGCCATTATTTTTTCAGTTTACACAGAGAAGACAATTGTACTGTTTTCAAAAGTTTGCATTCCAGTGCATTTTCAGTATTGGTAATGTTTTTATTTTTTAATGGAATCTCTTATGCTCATCAAGGCTGTAACATTTTATTGCAATTTCTAATATTGTTTTACTATTTTAATATACTTCAAAATGTCATTTATTTATATGACACAGTGATTAATTTTCATCAGCCATTACCCCAATCTTTCTGTTTCACATGATCCTTTACTATCTTTCTAACAGTAACTTTTTACTATCACTTTATGCATTTAACCCATCCTCGCTGAATAAAAGTATTAATTTCTTTAAAAAATAAGTAAATAATACAAAATATTTGCAATGTATACAGTGCCCGCCACTAATATTGGCACCCTTGGCAAATCTGAGCAAACGTGGCTGTGAAAATAAGTCTGCATATTTTTTATCCTTTTGATCTTTCATTTAAGAAATTCACACAATTCTAACCTATCATTGAAGTAAAACAATTGAAAACAGGGAGAAATTATTGTGATGAAATAAATGTTTTTCTCCAATACCTTTTGACCACAATTATTGGCACGCTTAGAATTTTTTATGAGTAAAATATCTCTGAACTATGAAGTGGGTACGGAAAGTATTCAGGCCCTCTTAAATATCTAACTCTTTTTTATAATGCAGCCATTTGCTAAAATCATTAAGTTAATCTTTTTCCTCATTAATGTACAAACAGCACCCCATATTGAAAGAAAAATACAGAATTGTTGACATTTTTGCGGATTTATTAAAAAAGAAAAACTGATATCACATGGTCCTAAGAATTCAGACCCTTTTCTGTGACACTCATATATTTAACTCAGATGCTGTCCATTTCTCATCCTTGAGATGTTTCTACACCTTCATTTGAGACACACACCTGTCTATATAAGACCTTACAGCTCACAATGCATGTCAAAGCAATTGAGAATCATGAGGCCAAAGGAACTGCCTGAAGAGCTCAGAGACAGAATTGTGGCAAGGCACAGATCTGGCCAAGGTTAGAAAAAAATTCTGCTGCACTTAAGGTTCCTAAGAGCACAGTGGCCTCCATAATCTCCATAAAGACATTTGGGACGACCAGAACCCTTCCTAGAGCTGGCCGTCTGGCCAAACTGAGCTATCGCGAGAGAAGAGCCTTGATGCGAGAGGTAAAGAAGAACCCAAACATCACTGTGGCTGAACTCCAGAGATGCAGTCGGGAGATGGGAGAAAGTTGTTCAAAGTGGTGCCCTCCACTAGTCGGGGCTTCAGAGTGGCCCGACGGAAGTCTGCTACTGCTAATGCAGTGTGTACATTAATGAGGAAAAAAGAGTTTGAGTGGCTAAAGACTCTTCAAGGATCACAGCCTGAGAATTGCAGAAAATAGTTGAGTCTCAGGGTCAGAAAACCTTTAAAGAAAATAATCAAACAGCCCCTACATCAGCACATGTTATTCCAGAGGGTTTAAGAAAAATTATCCTCACTCATCCAAAAACAATCTCAAGGATGTTTAGTTGTCAGACAGGACTGGAACTACAAATGGGACTGGTCTGATCTATGATCAGATAAAACTAAAAAATTTGCTTTTTAGCAGCAAACACTCAAGATGGGTTTGGTGAACACAGTAATAAAAAGTTCTCCATGTGTACAATGAAATATGTTAAATAAGCTGTTTTGATGTTCTGGACATCTTGTTTAGAAACATGGCATCATGGATTTTATCAAATACCAACAGATATAAAACTGACTGACTCTGTTAGAAATCTTATAATGGGCCATGGTTGGGTCTTCCCCTGGGACAATAATCCAAACACAAACATCAAAATAAACACAAGAATTAGTCACTGAGCACAAAATGAAGCCTTTGCCATTGCTGTCTTTTGACCTGAACCCGGAGAAAAATAAGTGAGGTGCTAACTAAAGAGGAGAAGCACCAACATGGAGCTGGTATTCTTAAGGATCTGGAGAGATTCTGCATGAAGGAGTGGTCTCTTCTCTTATCAGGTGTTCTCCAAACTCTTCAGGCATTACGGGAGAAAACTTAAAACTGTTATCTTGAAAAAAAGACATAGCAATAATTGGGTGCCAATAATTGTGGCCAACATGTACTGTACAGAAGAAAAACATTTATTTCATCATGAGTTTTTCTCCCCATTTCTATTGTTTTACTTCAATGAAAGGTTAGAATTTAGTGAATTTTTTGAATGAAAGATCAAAATGACAAACAATGCAGATTATTTTCACAGTCACCTTTGCTCAGATTGCAAATAGCAGAGACTAATGAATTCACGGCAAACAGCTAAAACTGGACAACCCATAGCGTTTCGTCTGGTTTTTATGTATTTATGCACAAATGGCTGATTGGTTTGCTGGAACGATTAAACCTAAACTACAACATAACATGAATGCAAAAATAGTAGTAAATAAAGAAAAGCAATTTGCAAAAGAGAGAGACAGACGAAAACAAGGGCGAGATGGAGGAGGTAGCGGGTGAGTGCGCAACAAAGCAACAAGCCCCCCCAAGTTGATTTGCTCGTTGGTGAGTAAAGCTCCCAGTCCATTAGGCCAAATAACAACCAGGTGCTGTCACTGCCGCTTTTCATGTAAGGAAGGTCTGCTCTGTTTCATGAAGAGACGCAGGAGGTCGGGAAGCGGTCCAGCCAGAGCCATAAAGAGAGTTCTCACCGCATTTAAACTTTTCTCCTCTCGTACTGTCACTTGAGTCACTCTCCTCTATTCCGAAAGGGCACCATACTTTCCATTTCACGTTCTGACATCAATGCCCATTACAGTACCTCATTCCTTCATAAACGTGGGTGTCATCTCCCCCTGAGTGAGACCTCCCTCCATTAACTGTTCACGCTGCTTCCCACAACAGAGCACGGGGCCCCTAGGCCAGAAGCAAACAAGCTTTTTTCCCCTCTCCTCTCCTCTCCGTCTGTCTCCCCCTGAACTTTTAATGAGAAACAAGTAAAAGAGTAGGCAATGGAGGGCAGAGGAATGTTTGACAGAAGTACAGAGGAATTTGACAAAACAACCACAGACAATATATGTGAAGGACAATAAGAAAGGGAACAAAAACCCTTCCAAACGAGTTCAAACGGTAGACGCTCTCACAAACAGAAGACCACCTGGACCAGCTTGAGAAATTAGAGTCTGACTAACACCCTAAGACAAGGAAGATCTTGTATAAGAGTTTTCTCAAAGAATCTGTGACTTAAGCTCTGGAGAATCAAGGCTTCAACCAAAAACCACAGCAGAAAGAAGTGAAGAAAACATTTTTTATAACTATCCCTCCATTAGTCAAACAGAAATGACAGAAAAAGTCAATGCCTAGCTTGGGTGTGCCTCATACAGTAGACGCTAAGGGGTAAAGCCTTTGCTATACTGTGCTCATTCACATTCACACAATCCTTCTATCAATGGGAATACATGTCAGAACAAGGAAAGAAAGCATTTATCTCTTCCTTCTGGATCTAGTTTGTCAGCCTAGGCTGCATCTCAGCGTCTTAGATTTGAAAAGCCTCATTCCAGAACCTCTGTGTTTGCTTGTCTCTGGGAAAACACACCAAGTGGAGACGCTCTTATGTGACATCCAGTTCTCACCGTACACTCACTCAACACAAACTGACGGTCAAGAGAAGGTGCTATTAGAGTCAACCCAACCAGAAAATCCACTAGTTTATCTTTTCTCCCCCCCTGATCTGAGAACAGTCATTATCTGACACTAAAGAGCACTCAAGTCATGAAAACAGCACTTTTCCAAATCAGGGCCGGGTCGGGGGCAGAGCGCACTGTATGGCTCCTCGCATCGTTAGGAATATGTTTCTTAAGCTCAGGAATGACGGATAGCTTTGTTCATATCTAACAGTGAGACATCCAAATACCTCTAGGCTTGATTCAGACCGGGGTGTGGCGAGTCTTAATGTTTTTTTTGTTGTTTTTTTTTGCTCAGTGGTTCAACATATATTTGAAGAGTTGTGTTTACCACTGAACAGAAAATTTTATGAGCAGTAAAAACAGAATGAACATGTTTTTGTGGGAGGGTTTATATTATCGCATAACACTTCTCTTTCAATCAATCACCTACATAGTTGTTATTTAATCTTTAGGAAGGCAATGGGATGGAAAATGCTTTAGAGGCATTAGATGACGCCTGAAAAAAAATATTTACATAGACTTGCTATCACGTCATTTTGAGCAAACGTAAAAGAATTGTAAACATTAGTTGCAAAACCTAACATGAACTGAAAATGAGAAATTGTCAGAAATGTAAAATGAATATGCTGTTTATTGTGTAAAGATACATTAAATAGATTGTGAGCTTTGTGTTTATCAAATAATCCTGAAAAAAAAATCATTTTTCCACAACAATATTAAGCAGAAACTCAAATTTTTAGCATTGACAATAATAAGAAATTGTTTTGAGCACTAAAATAGAAAAGTTATTTTATATTTCGCAATACTTTTGTTTTTACTGTATTTCTGAGCAAATAAATGCTTTGGTGGTCATAAGAGACAGAAATGTGTTGCTTATTGTTGCTTCATAATACTAAATGCATTATCTATGTTAATAAAGAGAACCTTGTTGACCAAATTTGTTATTTGGACATACCTTGTCTGTGTTCATGATTTCTCCTGTCAACAAAGCACCTAACTAGACATGGTCTACTCAGAAAAACAAATTCTCATGCTTTACATCAACCTAACTTTATTATGTGTTTGCTTTGCATTATGTTTATTGGACTCAGCAGGAGGTCCTAACCTAAAAGCACAAAGATTGATGACTGTGGTCCAGAGTGGTGTTACTGAACGGCTATGAAGCAAACAGCAGACCAGCCGTGTGGGATTCCCCCCTCATAGAACACCAGATGGTGCAGCCCAGGACATGGTTTCACTTAAATGATTGTTTTCTGACTTCGCATACTCTTCAACCTATATACATGGTTCTTCCCTGGGGCCTCTTTTTTTTTTCTTTATTTATAAATGATCTTCCACAAATCTGTTCAGACTGTAGTATTCATCTGTATGCTGACGATACAGTGATATACACATCTAATGTCCTGGTTTCCAATACTCAATCTTCTCTACAATCTAACTTTAATGCCAATCAATGCAGGTTCCAGTCCAATCATTTATTACTAAATAAGAAAAAGTCATATAGCATGCTGTTTGCTACTAGATCAGCTTTTTTGAACCAAAGTAATAATCTTTCACTCAAATTTCCAGATGATACTCCACTTGAACAAGTTGCTGAATTTAAATACCTTGGCCTTTGGCTGGATTCGCAGCTTTATTTTTAGATGTCATATTAATTCTGTTGTGAAGAAGATTAATTGTAACCTACGAATATTGTATCGCTCTATTAATTGTTTCACTCAAATTACTAGGCTAAGAATTGTGTCACAGTTAATATTTCCTCTATTAGACTATACAGATGTTGTCTACCAAAACACCTCAGAAACAAACTTGAAGCCTCTAACTGTTGTTTTCAATAATATTTGTAGATTTGTCCTGAGATGTCCTTTCACTACTCATCACTGTCTATTGTATGACTCACTGAACCTATTAGCACCAGAAGCTAGAAGACAGTTTCACTGGTACCTGGTTCTTTTTAAATGAGTGTACTTTTTTGTGCTACATGTTTATGCTCCTTACCTGAAGGAATATTTAATTCCATATAGACCTAGATATAGATTAAGACATACTGAGTACTTATATTTCATAGTGCCAAACATTTCCAAAGAGACTGGTAGACGTTTACATTTAAAGCCCCTTCTGACTGGAATAGCCTGCCCGGGTCTCTAAGATCTATCACTTCTTTGTATTCATTCAAAACATTGCTCTTCACCTATTTGCAAGCAAAGCATTGCTGTAAATGTTATCCTTAGGTGTGTATGTTTTGTCAAGTGATCTGTATTACTTGTATTTGTTTTTCAATAATGAGTATGTTGGATGGTTAGGGTTGCTTAGGTGGGATGAGGGAGAGTTTTGATGAATGCAAAAGTACATGTGTTGTATTGTTTTTGTTTTTAGAACCCCCTTGAAAACTAGATGTTTCATCTCAAGTGGCTATCCTCCTAACACCAATAAAATTTACATATCATTCACCCTTGAAGACTGTACTGCATTTAATTAGATAGTCGGTTATGTTGCAATGTATATTTTGTTATTCAATGTATAAATGTATTCAGTAGTGTGTATCCCATAGTCCAACTGAAGTGACACTACCATTCAAAAGTTTAGGATCAGCAAGATTTTAGTTTTTGAATTATTTTTAAGAGAGGACTGATGAAATTGATCAGTGACAGTGAAGACATTTATAATGTTTTATGCTGTTATTTTCTATAAATATACCAGGAAAAAGAATCAAGGTTTCCACAAAAATTTTGAGCACAACTGCTTTCAACACTGATAATAAAAAATATTTAGCTTCAGATCAACTTATCAGAATGATTTCGGAAGCATCATGTGACACTGAAGTCTAATGAAATTTCAGCTTTGCAAATAGAAATTATGCTACATTGTAAATACTTAGTAATACTTTTTTACTGCAGTTTTTGATTAAAAATGCAGCTTTCGTGAGCATATATATTCTTAAAAACCATTAAAAAAAATCTTACCAAGCCCAAACTTTTGAAAGCTTTCTTTTATTGTAGGTTTGGTTTCATAATCAGAGAAGAGTCTTGTGACACAATCAGCAAAGTAATGCAGTCGTTAATAACTGCAACAAATTATAATTATGCAACTCTTCCCCAGATAATGATGGGGTATTTTTCCACCTCTCAAAGATTATAGGATTATCCAGGCACTTTTGGCTCATTCTCAACAAGGGATTTAGAGCTAAATAGATTTAGTCAATATAAATGCTATAAAGCGCACTGATTTCTGGGAGATCCTACTCATCATAAAAGGGCCCCTAAGACATTGCACGCACTTAGAGGATAACACTGCAGTAACGTTCTCCAAACGCTGACATCAACGTTGGAGAGGACGGTGGTGGTTAGAGTCAGTCAGCAGGGTGTGACTATGGGACGGCTGGCAATAGGTGCCCAAGACTATGCCAGGAGGAAGAGAGATTCCAAGTTCCTGTCCAGATTTCAAGGCTTGACATGACTTGGGTCTACAACACTACAGTTAAATCTTTATTTATTGAGTTTATTAAAAAGGTTTCTTCTATGAAACAGTGTGAGAAACTATGGAAACTGAGTCTAAACTGTAATTTGTGTTTGCTCAGTGGTTCAAGTTGCTGGACTTTGCCATGGCTCATTTGCTGGGTTTGATGGAAAAGGGCAAATGCTACCTAATTGTCTCTTTCCATTTTCCATTATAGTAGACCATTTTCAAATTATAGTAGATTTAAGCAGGTAGTTCTGAAAATAAATAAATAAATAAATAATCTAAATGGTGTGTACAGTAGGGTTGTGTCATGATCAGCTGGATGTGCCAGCCTGCATGGCAATCCAGCTCCCTGCAAGCTTTGTGTTTGTTTTGTGTCTGTTTCATTCATGGACTCGCTTCAATGTACTCATGTCTCCGCCCACTCGTTGGTTGTCTAGGTGTTTGATTGTCTGCTCCACCCCCTTGACCTACTTTCACCTGTATATATACCAGTCTGTTTGTTTGTCTTGCACGGTCTCCCTGTTGTTTTGCTACCCCGTGGCTATCGATGTATTTTGATCTGTTTGTTACCCTCCTTGCCTGTTATTCATCTACCGTCTCTGTCTTGTCGCCTGGATTGTAGTTTGCTGTTACCGACCCTCACCTGGACTTTGACTACTCTTTTGCCCTGGCTCTGCCATAGATGTTAACTGGTGATGAACCTTCCTGTCTGTCTATGCTCTGTGTGTAAATAAACAGCTTGTATTTAAATCCGACTGCTTCCTCACGTCCTTCAGGATGGGTTGAAAGAAACTTCTAAGTATTAATTACCATTAATTAATTCTCACTTGAATCAATATATTGATTTTGGGGAGGGCGGTGGTGGTTGGGGGGGGGGGTTCTTATTTATATGCAATCAATATTCACATTGTTTTGACAGCCACCATTTAAATAAAAAAAGCTAACTGGAGAACATTTTAAATTTATTATAAACATAAATATTACAAAAAGTGCAATTTTGCATTGTGCAAAATGTGATTTACATTTTTTGAATACCAAATTTTTTTCAAGTAATATTTTAATTGCTATGATTCCCTTCATAGTTTACTGTAGTAATTGAAAAATATATTTTTCTTGAGAAAAACTGACATACTATAACATCTAGGTTAGGAACGTAACCCACGTTCCCTGAAGGAGTGAACAGAGATGTTACATATGGGAACTCGCCAGTGAGACCAATTGTCTTTGAGCTTTATACAAATGGCCAATGATTATTGGCGTGCATTTGATTGCGCTCAGGTGCCCCTCATCACTACATGGGTATAAGAGGGCACGAACGCAATGCACATGCAGGTTTTCGCAGAAGAGTCAAGTCGGCGTCAGCGCGACCTCAGAGTCGTGGCACGAAAGTGTAACATCTCTGTTCCCTCCTTCAGGGAACGTGGGTTACGTTCGTAACCTAGACGTTACCCTTTCAGTCGACTCACTTCGACATTACATATGGGAACACTCATGGAACAGGTCACGACCCTTGAGTCTGTGTTACGCGGAGCAATCTGACACCAGCTGGCCTCCCGCTCACCTGCTGTCTTCAGTGAAGACACGGGAGGACACAGCCTCTATGCGAAGGTGTTGGGTGTCGCCCAGCCCGCAACCCTACAGATATCTGCTAGAGAGGCGCCATGAGCCAATGTATAAGACGAAGCAACACTCCTTGTTGAGTGAGCTCTCAGTCCTAAGGGGCAAGGCTCTCCCTGGTATAGATAAGCCAGGGATATGGCTTCAACCACCCAATGAGCAACCTCTGTTTGGAGACAGCATTCCATTTCTGCTGTCCACCATAGCAAATAAAGAGCTGCTGGGAGCGTCTGATGCTCAGAGTGTGGTCAGTGTAGAGGCGCAAAGCGTGTACAGGACACAACAACTCCAAGACTGGGTCTGCCTCCTTCTGGGGCAGAGCTTGCAGGTTCACTACCTGATCGCAAAAGGGCGTGGTAGGAACCTTGGGCACGTAGCCGGGCCGGGGTCTCAAAATATCACATGAGAATCAGCCGAGCCGAACTCTAAGCACTCTTCGTTAACAGAACGTAGTCACACTTTGAGAGTCGAAGGGGACAGCATGCGCTCCAACTTCTCTTGCAGGATGGAAAGCACAACTGCGAACGTGCATCTCTGTGGTTCCTCTCCACGAGAGGAGCACCAGTCGACGAACAGGCCCCATCTCAGAGCATAAGCCTGCCTCGTAGATGGAGCTTTTGCCTGAGAGATCTCTATCACAGTGCTTGAAAGGCCGGAAAGGTCTGACATGTCCCGTCCAGGAACCAGACGTGCAGGTGCCATATCATGCCCATCCCCTGAGATAGAAGGTCCTTCCTCAAGGGGATCTTCCAGGGAGGGGCTGCCGTAAGGAACATGAGGTCGGCAAACCAAGTCCGGGAGGGCCAGTAAGGCGCTACCAGCAGGACTTGCTCCTCGTCCACCCCGATCTTGCACAGGGTCTGTGCAAGGAGGCTCACTGGGGGAAAGGCGTACTTGAGCCCAGAAGGCCAGCTGTGTGCCAGTGCATCCCTACCGAGTGATTTCTTGGACTCGGGGGAGGCGAAGAGGTCTATCTTGGCCATGCCGAAGTGGCTCCATATCAGCTGGACTACCTGAGGGTGGAGCCACCATTCTCCAGGGTGGGTGGACTGCCGTGAGAGCTGATCGTCTGCACGGTTGAGTATCCCTGGAATGTGAACAGCACGCAGCGATTTCAGCCGCTTGTGACTCCACAGGAGCAGATGGCGGGCGAGTTGTGACATGCGGCGGGAGCGTAGACCACCTTGTTTGTTGATGTACCGCTGTGTTGTCCATCTGAACCAGCATGTGCTTGTGGCACAGCATTGGGAGAAACACCAGGTACCCGGAGGGAAGCAGGGTTTGTCCATGGGCTGAATAGACAGCGACATTGCGGGGAAACACCAATCTAGAGTGTACCACAGTGCCATGCCCATCTCGGGACCCAATCGTGTAACCACCTCCTGACGCGGTTCCTGCCTCACCGTCTGTATCACCCTCTGATGCTGCCAAAGACATCTCAGCCTCTCGGGGCACCCCGAAGGACAGACTCGGACCTGCTATGGGGGCAGAGGTCTCCGTCAGGAGGACCACGGGACTACGCGGTGCACCAGAAGTCCGAGGGGCTGTTACACCGGATGGAACATTCTGGACAGTCACCTGGAGGTCCGCCAAGCGCCTCAGCGTGGGAGTCGTGAACTTGCTACATTCCAACGACTTCCCGCAGGAAGAGCGCGAGGGGAGCCATCTCACAAATAAGAGGCGAGTCCTCAATGTAGCCAGGGTCATTCGCAATGAGTGCACTGACCATCCACAAAAGCCGCCTCAGCGTGTTCTCGGCCCAGACACGTGAGGCAATGATCATGTCCGTCCGAAGAGGTGAGGAAACGTACGCACCCATAAACGCACGGTCGGATCGATATTCCAGAGAACGTTTTCACCAACCGTGGAAAAATGTGCTCTTTCTCCCGATTGCCCAGGGAAGACCTTACGTGGCAACTCTGTGCACTCAGAGGTCTTTGCTCGCTGGATATGCAAGATGACTGGCACAGCAGGCCTTTAAAAATGCCACCAGCCCGCAGGATCCGCTGACATTTTTTACAGTACAGTATTTATTAATTTTTGGCAATATATACTGTACACAAGATGTTTTGTCAAATTAATTACTTTTCAAGTAAAGTTAAAAATATTTCAAAATGCATTTAAAAAGACTAAATTAAATCCTTCAAATAACTCCCTAAAAAATATATGCAAACATTGGTTTACTCATAAGCATAATAATAACGGATTAAGGGATTTTCAATTTGTGAATTGCATTAACATTAAAAATGAAAGATGATCATTTAAACAAGTCACATTCAAACTCAAGATTCCACCAATATTTATAGCTACAGTGCTTTAAAAATAATGACTTAAACTCCAGTTACCGTTACATTAACTGGAATCAGCCTGATATTCGTTTGATGAAAAGAGGTCAAATGACAGTCATTCTCTGTATCCACAAGAGGTTCTGTGAGCCAGAACAACATGTGGAGGAAATTCATGCTCCACGAATTCAAATCACAGCTGGAGACAGAAAGCATTTTTACAATGTACATGACAGGATAAAACCAGGCTATTTGAGATCACGATCAGAGCAGGCTTACTTTTGGTCTCTTTTGATCTTTGAAGAGCACCTGCATCTGATGGCTCAAGGAAATCCTTTAAAAGTGACTTCTGCAGTAATGTGGAAGCAGTTGAGATGAGGCAGACCACTCTAATCTGACAATGGTTTTTCCTGTAGCGTAAACAGCAGAGCGATAGAAAGACATGCAGGTCCTCAGGACACATATGGAAGACCTAAAACGTATAACAATGATTAAAATCGACCCATGCTGACAGGCAGTGAATCATCTATGTTAACTGATCACATCTGTGATGGGAGAAATCATATAAACCACCTGTACTCCACAAAAATATATCTGTGCAATGTTTTTGCAAATGTGTTAATGTCAGCATTATGCATGAACAGTGATGCACATTAACACCAGCAGTCTAGTTAACTTTAATGATAAATAGAATTATGAATTTGAGTTAATCTTCCACTTAAAAATGTCTGAGAACCTCTAAAGATGAGACCGAATTTTATTACCAATTTGCGCAGGAAACAAGATGAATCCTCAAACTGTTAAGCATGTGTGAGAGCATAAAGATGCACGAAAGATATAAAGAGCAAGCACACAGTCAGCGGGGGATTGCTGAAAAACCTTTGTTGTTTCACTTAATCAGTTTCACCTGAAATCAGGCCATGCACTGTTGGCAAATGATGATCCTGGGCGCAGGGCAGATGGGGCTTCCTGTCTGGCTTGGGCCATGCAGGCGGGCCTGACTCATCACGCAGGAGGAGCCGTGACTACGAGTGTGAAGATGAGGGGAAGTAAGTGCTCTGGTGGCCTGCCTCTCCACGGGGCTAAATCACTGCCCTCTAATTAACTACAAAACGGCTCTTTCGGAGGCCCCTGGTGCTTAAACCATTATAGACACCGTCTAACACAACTAATAACTTTTGCAGTCTGGGGGGTACGCACACAACGCTTTGAGGTCTTGCTTTCTCTGTACTCAGTAAATGCTAATAGGTAACAGGGACCTCCATGGTGAATCCACGGAGGAAGAGAAGGCTTATTTTCCAATAAGTGGGAACATTTTAGTGATAAAATAATACTTAAATACTTTTAAATATGTTGGTGAAAATAACAATAATATTTTAAACTCTAAAATAACACAATATTTTAATTATTGTAAACTAGGATGAAATTGTTCAGAAGACTAAAGAACAAATATATTTTTATATTAAATAAATTTAATTTAAAACAAACCAATCCAAATCAAGTATTCTAGAGTAATAAGTTCTGCATAACATCATGGATTTAAAGTTTCTTGCTCAGAAAAGCAGCTGGATAAACTTCAGTGACTTTGTTGTGCTGTATGCTTCCATTTCATCTGAAGCAACAAAGTGCATTCAAGCTAAACATTTATATGTTCCCTCAGAATTGAACTTTTGACCTCAATGTAGTTAGCGGCATGTTATATCAGTTACGCTACAGAAAAATTCCAATATGTGGAATATTTTAATACCAAACTCTGTTTCCGTTAACAGATGTTGTGATTTTACTCAGATATCTTCAAAGCTATTATGTGAAATAGATCCGACTAAAATTATTTGGCATCTTATAAGCCTGACCTATTGGAATTTCAGAGTGGCTCGCAAAATCTGCATACGATAACCACAACCGACCACAGACAGGGTGAAGTCTGTCTGTATTGCAGCAGCGCTTTGATTCTATCATTGTAAACAAACCTTGTAAACATGCCTCGTTAAGAAAAAAATACAAAACAGATTGACAGTTCCACAGTTTCCAGTCTGGTAGGAAAGCAAGTGAGCCAATTGCTGCAAAAGCTCTGGTTATGGCTGACATAAGTCATTTGATAAATTACACAGGCCATTGAGTAAAGCCTCTACAGGCTCCGGTGCTATATAAGCTCATGGTCACAGACGTAACAGCTATGCCTATGTTTAACAAAGCTTTCCAGTTAACTAGCCCTCAGTTGCTAACATGTGGTGGAATTTTGCATCAAGTGTGTCCACCCCAAATCCTCTGCTTTTGCCCCAACTTTCTAGTCATTCTGTGTTCATTTGCAGAGCGTCTGCAAACTCTAAGCTGGGTTTGAGGTGAAAGTGTATCCCATTGAGCTCCATGCATGATTGCCATCTTGGGAGTGCCATAGAGTGGCATAAATGGAAATAAGACGGGGTCAAAGACTGCCTATGATGTAGTGTTGATGTAATATGGCTCCCATTATCTCCAACAATGGCCAGCAGATGAGGAATATCCTCCCTAAAGTCAGAGTCAATTTGGCCTAGAGAGAAGTAGTGCCGCCTCCCTGCCAGCTCCACACATTAAAGAATCAAATCCCTAACTGTACTGAAGACAAGTTTAGCCATTCAGACTTTAAACGTTGTGCAAGTATTTTTGACTGTACTAAAGCATAAAAATGCCATATTACATTTATAGATATTTCGGAAACATGGTGAGTTCACATACTTGTTTCTCTGAAAATCAGTGTTATGGCCAGTTTTGAAAACGTGCTTTCTGTGTCGGAAGGTCTGTTTTTGTTTCGGCTTGTTTGATTCCACCCACTTACAGTTTACCCCATTGTACAGCCTGGGTTGCCAGTTTGGAGAAAACATAGCATACTGTAGCCACTGAAATAAACAAACAAGCTTGGTCAGTGATTGTAGATTCTACCAGACCTAAAAAGCCTCAGAATTCATCTAACAAGCTCTAATGCAGATAAATCAACTCATCAGTTTACAGTGTAAGGTTACTCATCTTCAATTGGTAGTTACACTCATTTGTGTTTTCTGCTGCTTTTAGCTGTCACTGCTCCTGAATTTTTTTAAAGTTTTGAAATTAGTTAACACTAGTCACTGACAGTGGTTTTTGTATAAAATTTAAATTGAGCATCACAAAATGTACACAAAACAAATCTCAACTGCCTGATTTTTGCAACTATTTTATTGCTCAACTCAGCTTTCTCTCAATTTTATATATATACACAATACTGTGCAACGGCCACTAGTATTTTTACCAACAAAAAATGGTTTTAAGTCAGTTATTTCTATCTGCAGTACCGTGTCAGATGGAAATATTTCTATTTATATTTCCAAACATTGTTTGTCATTAATTGTAATAATGCAGTGAGATTATTGTCTGCACAAGGAGTCTGACAACAGCCAGTGCTCCACACAGAGATCTGATCTGATCATCATCCAGTCTGTCTGGAATGATATGAAGTAACAAACTTAGACAGACTCAATCCAGAAGAACTGTGGCAGTTAATAATATTTGGAAATATACTGCTACATATTCAGTAATGCTACCTGGAAAGCTAAAGTACTGTTCAAATCACACTAATAACTAAAGCAAAAAATAGAAATAACCAACTTAAAATTTTGTTGGTGGCCTAAGACTTTTGCACAGTACATATATATATATATATATATATATATATGCAAACAACCCAGCACAACCAGTAAATACTTGTGTAGGGTGATATATGCTACAAATAAATTTCATTAAAATGTTAATTATATTACACTATGAAATAAAAATGTAAAACAATATATTTTTAATAGTTAAAATGTAATATTTACTTTTAAGTATTATCTTACAAATTTGCATAATGTTAAAAAAATGTTAAAGAAATAGCATTTTAAAAATTCTGCTGAAAAAATACGTAATTCATGTTAATTATTTTAAATAGTACCTTTGATATTATGGTGCAAACGTAAACATACTTGGGAAAAAAATGCCCCTTACCTCCAACACTAGTGATTCATAAAGCAATAATTGCTTCTGTGGGCTCTTGTCAAGTTTTCTCTAGTTCTCCTTTCCTAAGCCATATTCCTAAATTGCAATGAAACTATTTGAAATTTCTATCTTCTTATGTAGCCTGGAGGCCACTGGAGAAAAGAAGCCACAGTTCCAGTCTCCTAAAGCATGGCGATGAACAGTCCATGGGGCAGAGTTTACATACCAGCAGAGGTCCTCATCAAGGGCCAGACAGAAGACATGGCCTTGCTCACAGTTTGCACATACAAACATGCCCCAATATGAAGACACACCCTGACACGGTCTGTCTTCTCCTCATTCCATCTCTGTTGGTTGATGTCTGACATGTCTTCATGCATCTGACAGACATTTCAGGCTTAGCAGCGTTATTTGCATAATAAAGTATCTTGATCAATCAAAACAAGCTAATACCAATATCAGGAAACAATTAAGCCAGTTTTCTGCACATTGAATATTATATATTCAGTCTTGGCAAGCGTTCTTTATGCGTATTTGGCCATGCAAGACTGCTTTACATTTTAAAGTGAGTACACAACGCGCTGTGTGCTTCCTTTTAGAAGCAAGACCTCCTGGAAAAACGTCTCCTGGAAAACTTCTATCCAAAAGCATTGGTAATGGTCTGGATAGCTCTGAGGAGAAGCAGAACAAACATGTATTTTCATTGGCACACTGCAGGCACATTGTGTGGGGCATGCAACTCTACAGACCCCAGGCGATTGAAGTTTCATCCAGAACATGATGTCATTGGATAAAATGTGGCATTCTGTATGACTGTTAAACAGTTGTATCTACACTGCAGAGATCACAGTATTAAAGACTGATGGTGTAAAAGACAAATTTATGGGTTTGATTATCTCAGTTTACAATCATGAAACTTGGAATCATGGAATAATACAATCTTTATTGTCTAGAAGTCATAATTTATCTGCTAGTAGTTGTAGATAAGAGTCGGGTGGTTACACATTTGCGCAATTAAAAGAACAGTGCATCTAAAAATTAAAAATTTCATCATTACATACTCACCCTTACTGTTCATCATACTTATCCTTTTTCTTCCATAGAGTGAACACATAGAACCTTTATTTAGGAAATGTTTCCATGATCATGCATTCCAAGTCATGGTTTTGTGTAAGGAGCACACCAACATTTTAAAATAAAAAATTCTGTCATCATTTACTCACCCTCATTTCATTTCAAACTTAATTTTCATTCTTTATTGGAACATAAGATATTTTAAAGAAAGTTGGTAAGTAGGCAGTTCTGACTCACATTAACTGAATAAATAACATCACTTTTAAGAGATTATTTATTGATAATCTTGAGAGTCAGTGAGATTGACGAATCAGTCCGATTCCTAAAGAAAAGAACCAATGAACGATTCAAAAGTGAACATTCATTTTTGCAGTTCAATCCAGTCCAGTAAATAAGGCAAATTACTCATGTTTCTCATTTGTAAGCCACTTTGGATGAAAGTATCTGTTAAACACATGAATGTAAATGTTTAAAGACAAACTCAACTCTCAAACAGATTCATGATCAAAAGGAAAATTTGGCATTGACTACAAAAAATTGAAAACTGTGTTGTCTTGAGGCACTCACTTGAATCGCCAGGCATTCCATGACTTGCATTTCAGATAAAAAAATGTTTTAGCAAGGAGGGGGAGCTCCCGAGATTTAACTGAAACATCATCCCCGCGTTTAGGTTGTTCGTGAAGCTCAGCAGCCTGTTTTCAATGTTGTTGTAGCACAGTTGCCAAGAACAGGAACACACCTGAGTAAATACACAGCACGCTTTCTCCCTCTCACTCCCTCTCCCGAGCGCAGATGAAGAACTCTTGGCGCTATGATGCAGCCGGTTCTTCAGTCTTCATTCTTCTCGCTGTCAGTGCTGTTAGGCTTGGCGATTAGCATAGATCCATCTTACTATAGGCCATTGTCTGACCAGACAGCAGCATATCTGCTCCGATCCAGAGGCCCAGCGTACTGTACGGCATGAAATCACTTTGAATCTAAAGTATCTCACTTCATCAATCTGCTCTCATGTCAGAGAACATGTCTGGGCCTCCTTATCTCATGATGAAGTCTTAGGGCTTAAAGGGATAGTTCACGCAGAAATGAAACTTCTGTCAGCATTTATTCACCTTGTCGTTTTCAAAATTATATGATTTTCTTTCTTCCATAGTAGGTAAAACATACAGTAAATCATTAGCAGAAGGTCAAAGCAGTTTTTTTTCCATACAAGGAAAGTGAATGGTGACTACAGCTGTTAAACATGATTGCAACTTAGATTTGACTGTACACAAAGCTACCTCAGACTGCAAATTGATTTATGCTATTAAGTTTTTGTGATCTTTTTGGCAACTGCTGATGTTCCCTACATAGAAGAAATCAGTGCTGATCCTTCACTTCACATTTCTGTCTGTTCTAGGTAGTGTTATCAAACGTGTACCAAGCCAATACTGAAAATCATATTTTGAAAAATATGATGATGCCAGGCCCTGCCTTGAAATGCTACCGTTTATTTTTGTGTGAACACTCTGTAAAAAGCTTTACGTGTTTATAATTATATATATTTTTTTAAGTGTTTTTTAAAGCTCACCCTTTTTTTAAAGTGTGAGCGCTGTAACCAATCACAGACTTGTCTGCTGAGCATGTCAATGCAATGGCCAATCAGATGTGTTTAAATAATACCACTCAGAACACTGACATATTTGGTTACAGCAAGTTCGTTAAGTTTGGCATGCTTCATTGATTATAACAAGTTTTTACAAGAGTAAGCTCACACTAAACTAAAGTGACTGACAGCTTCAGTGATTAACACCCATTCAAAGTAAGAATTAAAGTCATATTTTGCATGTTGCTTAACACAATACAAATATTTGGCAGTTACAAATGTACGTACAGTAAAAATAGATGTAATAGTGACAGCTGAATGCTAATGTTTTGTTCATGTATTTAATTACTATTACCATTAATAAATAACTAATTTAATATTTCTTATTTTCAATTAAAAAAAAAAAAATCATAGGTACAAAAGCTGTCACTGGGGTGGTACCCTTTCAAAATGTACTCATATGTGCAATTTAGGCACTAACATCTATCTTTAATGTACCAAGACGCACCTTTCAGAGGGAATATATTTTTTCCTTATTTTTTACTACGGTACCCTCAAATTTTATGGCGTAGGTCTACTGGTAACTAATGAAACTTTGGTATTGTAACAACATTAGAAGACAGAAGGTCATACGGGTTGGGGACAACAGCGAGTAAGAGGAAGATGACTAACCATTTAAAAATAGTCAGAAACACATCAAGCGTCCCTCTGAGCATAGCAGAACAGTTCAAGAACATCCACGGTTAGTTGAAAGAGCAACTAGTGGAAGTGATTGCCAGTTCCACTCATGTCAACAACATTTGTAACTAAATGTAGAATCCATAACCTTCTCAGCTGTGCTGTGGGGCCTCTCAGTCTGAATGACATAACCCTGTTGCCTGTAAACCAGGAAAAAGAGAAACAGAATTGTTATAATGACTGTATTGGTGGCCCTCTCTGCCTCAGAGTAGGATTTTGGCTGAAACACTAGGCTGCGTTGGAGGGCCAGTGAGTATTAGTGGTTCCAGTAAAGTGCTCTGGAAGCCAGTGTGTTTCGTATCTGACTTCCCTCTCCCACTTTCTAGTTCTTTTTCTTGCAGGCTTGCTGTTCGTTGATGGGGAAGGAATTGAGGTTTTTCTTATTTATTTATGGCTCTTTTTATACAAAGGCAGCCTGGTCCAGAGTTTTATAATGGAGGTGAGGTACAGGCTCGCCCATATCACACCACCAGACCTCTGTAAAATTTTACAGTATCCCACCATGTATCCATGGAAATCTGGTTTCAGTGACGCAAGGCTCATGAGAATATTATTTACTGACATGATTGCAGGGAGGTGGTTACATTGGACTAATCACAGAACTGTTCCTCCAAAGCGGGGTTCTTCCTAGGGTTAAGTGCATCAAAAAGTAACCAAGATAGCATCAAAGTTCAATTTAACTTGTCGCTAAGAAACTTGGCTTTACACAGAGAAAACTGCTTTTTGTGCCTAATTAGGACACATTTTACATCCAGTTTTCTCTCATTTTCATCTCATTTTGACGGTACATGCCATAACAAAACCTCCATCTTCCTTACTGAAGATCTCACTCTGAACCATGTTCATTTTCCCTCTCATCTCCACTTTCCCCACTCTCTTTTCTTTACCCATCTGGCTTTTATAAGAGCCAGACCCCTATGGAAGCATATTAAAGCAACACAACATGAACGGCAGGAGAGGTAAATGGAAGGTAGTGAAGTCTTTTGAACCTCTGTTACATTATAACCCTCCTAAACACATCCAGCTGGCCAAAGTTCAGGGAAGACATAAAAGGGGCTTTTGCGTGTTACCTCGGAGAATGATAATAGCCAAGTACCACTAAAACTACTGAGACACTTCACAATCAAAGGAACGACTCCCCACACTTATTACTGGCTGCTAATGGGAAGTCTATATGAAGGAAAGCTCTATGTGAAAGGATGTCCATCTCATAACACGGCCAACAGCCATCGTAAAGGAGAGGAAATTTTCTGTGAAAGCGATTAAACCCAATTAAACCAGGGTCAATTAAATTTCCTAAGAACAGGATTTGTACTAATTTCACATGACAAAGTCATTTTGATGACAGTACAGAAGCTACAAGCAAAAAGCAGCTTTGATTTTGGATCGTGTCAGCCACATGAAGCCCAGAGTTCGAGATTGCAGATGTAGTATCTATATCTTTATTCTCACACACTGCAAAACCACAGATCTGTTTGAATTAGCATTGAGAATGTTGAAACCTCTAGTCTTATACCATATGGTCTGGTTTGGGTTGTCTGTTTGGAAAAAGACAAAAAGAAAGATTAAAACAGAAAGGGGAGAGCAAGACAATTTGCATGTTGTTAGTGTGATGATAGACTCTATCGATGGTGAGTCTTTGTACGTATTGTGTGTGTTTGTGTGTCTGTTTACGCAGTTTATGTTTGGGTCATGTGTTTTCTGTGGTTCCAGTGTGGAGCTTTTACCACACACAGTAAATATGAGCTTGTGGTGGGACTGCAGGGTTTGAAGAATGCTCTCATGTGGTAGGGCCACTAACCACCATTGACAAGAGAGTCAAGAGTCTTTCGTCATCACTGCTGGTCGGTGACATATGAGGGACGTGGAGAGTCTCTATATGGACAGTGACTGGATCAATTTAATGCATCTTTTCTGATTGGAGGCATTAATTTCTTTAAAAAAACAGAATGGTAGTATACATTTAGTATATCTATTCATCCACCATTCATGAAAGGACATTGGATCCCACTTTATCTTAGGTGGCCTTAACTTACTGTACTTACATTTAAAATAATAATTTGATACAATACATTTATTGTATATGCACACGTTTTTACATCGTACTTATTTTTTTTAAATATCTATATGTAATTGCATTTGTAACTAATTTCTGTAATTACATTTAGAATTACACTGTTGATGCATTCTTTAAACCTTAACCCACCCTTACCTACCCAAACTACCAAACCTGTCCCTAACCTTACCCCCACCACAATAGCAGCAGAAGTGTTTTGCAATAAAATATAAACACAGCAAGTACTTATTTTTTGACGCAAGTACATAGTAGTTAAGGCCACCTAATATGACCAGAACTTGTGATATAATCTGTTTGGGTCTCAATCATAAATGTTAGCTTAAAAAGGCATTTTAGAACAAAAAAAAACTTGTTTTTTACTTGGGATCATCAGAAGAATTCACAGAGCTGTAGGTGAAAAACGCAGCCAGAAACAACACAAGATTTGATAAATCTCCCACCATTTAACTGTCATCATAGTTATTCTGGTCGTTGGCAACATTATATTTAAACTGATTATTTTCAATAAAAGCTCTTTTTCATAGTAGGCCTATTTCAAAGTCAAAATTTAATTCCGTGTGATACAATACCCATTGAAAGGAACAAACAGAAATGCATTCCCCAAAACTGATATTTCCCAGAAGTGGAGAAAACTATATTTCTAGTTTAACAAGCAATGCTGATTAGTGGTTGGTCTGAGATGAATATTTCCACAGCCACAACATCCAGAGATGGATGTGAATGGAAAATAGGTGGGAATGAAAGAAAACATAAGGGGGAAAGTCAGGGATTCGTAGCCCATGCCAAATCCAACGCTTGTAGTGATAAGCTCTCGGTATGCTTTGTGAATTCATCAATAAAATCTTAACTTCAGAACTTCAGGTCTGCCACAAGGAATGAAAATTTGTTCCAGCTTCACCCCTAAAGATAAAACATGTGGACATATTTTAAGCATTCCCTGATACGTCTATCAGTAAACCTCAGGCTAGCACGTCAACTGTTTAAATACATTATCCAGACATCTTAGAGAATGGAGAATGAAATACTGGGCTGGTGTAGTTGACCTTGTGTGCCAGAGGTTCTGGGAAATGAATGCAAAAGGTGAGATAAAGCCCAGCATCTGTGCGTGTGACTGATGCCACACAGTGAGACAGCGCTCAGAGAGGAAAAGCAGTGC
The DNA here is from genome assembly GCA_032359435.1 of Enteromius unitaeniatus. Taxonomy (NCBI): domain Eukaryota; kingdom Metazoa; phylum Chordata; class Actinopteri; order Cypriniformes; family Cyprinidae; genus Enteromius; species Enteromius unitaeniatus. The sequence goes on from JAUMHI010000054.1 coordinate 16,282,238, forward strand.
CCTTCTCCCCGCACATGGAACAATACAACAATGTGATCATATTTGTGATCGCTATCAGTGTTTGGGTTAGACCCAGGAAACGCAGAAGAGTACAGTTTTTTGGATGACATGAAACCATGTCAATTACCTGCAGATCTCATTCACAATGTTTACTGAGCATGTCTAAATCTAACTTTAAAAAATAGGTATGATGACATTATATAAATATCTCCATTTAAATTGCCCCTATTATGCCATTTTAAAGGTGGTTAATATTGTTTTATGAGTGTCTTAAACCAGGTTTACATGTATGCAAGGTCAAAAAACACTTTAGTTTTCTCTAAAAATAGATTTTATTTTACCACATTTCTAAATGATTCGTAAACGACTCATGTGAAGCAGTTCGAAGACTCAGTTTCTCTAAGTTTCTCGTTAAGCCATCGTTTATCATTACTTAGGCTAAAATATTCAAATATATTCAAATATTTAAAATATTAAAGACGTATTATTTCTGTGATGCAGTCATGTAATTATATAAATCAAAATCTAGCTGTGCAGTAAATCAAATCGTGATGTGCGTGTCTGTGAATATACAG
>JAUMHI010000054.1:16287254-16300603 GCA_032359435.1 Enteromius unitaeniatus
ATTTTTACTTACCTTTGAAGCACCCTGGGTGCATGTGACTTTCTTCTTTCAGTCGAATCCAATCCCTGCGTTATTTTAAAAATGATCCTGGCACTTCTAAGCTCTCTCATTGCAGTAAGTGGGTGGTTCACTTTAACAGTCTAAAACATGTAATAAAGCGCACACAAACTTAACAAAACGTCCCTCACATGGCTCCGGGGGGTTAATAAAGGCCTCCTGTAGCAAATTTCAAACATTACTAGCATTTTATTTAACATGTTTTAGACTGTTAAAGGAAACCACCCACATATGATAGAGCAATGATAAAACAATGATAGAGCTTAGAAGTGCCAGGATCATTTTTAATATAACTCAGATTGGAATCATCTGAAAGAAGAAAGTTACATATAGGATGGTCGAAGGTAAATAAAACACAAACTAATTAAAATTTTAATATAAATGTAAAAAAGGCAGAAATGGGCATGCACATTTAAGAAAATAAGAATATATTTTTTGCATCCTCACAACATATTACAACAAGTATTAGACTATTACTATAAATACTAAATTAGTTAACATAAACATAATTATTGCAGTGATCAATGTTGCATATAATTTTCGATTTGTGGAAATAATTCCCATTCAAATGAAGTGGTTGAAACCTAACCAACATTTCTTTACATTACATTTACAGACATATGAAGGGAAGCGACACTCCATAGAGATTTATTGAAACTCCACCAATTACCTAAGAGCACTCAGCCTGATCCTCCTTTAAGTTCCCCATCCATTTACATTAAACTGCGGCATTATCTCCCTTTCCTCTTTAATAATGAGGTTTGTTAATGATTCTTCTTTGGGATTATTAGTTTAGCTACATTCTCCACATAGAGAAGAGTCATTCAGATGAACAATGTTTGTTCGAGAGTATATTGGTTGGTGGCCTGATATTCTGTTTTTTCAGCTCTGGCATTTTAATGCAAACACCTTTCATAACAAAACTCTAATCAGTCATAATTCTTTCAATCACAATGCTGTTTCAAAACCACACAAGTAGCTTACAATGTCTTGGGCATTTCACAAAAAAAAAGGTTTTCATTGTGCAGTTTTAATGTGCTGTTTCTTATTTCCAGGGGAGCGGTGTACAAGCCAGATCCCCAAATCTGTGCCAGTAAGTCTCAATGCTATTAAATTCAAAATGTCAACATTTCAGCTGTACTACGGCTATAACGCTGCACATAGCGTCATGTTGCACAGTCCCTTTCATAATGAGCACTATAAATTAAGCGAACTCTTTGCCCTATGCTGCATACCCTCTTTCCTCTTCATCTAGATCTACAAATGGGAAAATTCCAGTTTGCGATCGAGTCCAAGAGCAAAAACTCTTTCTCAGTATGAGAGCCCAGCCCAGTCGCTATACCAGTCGAAGTCTGTGAGGCCTGCTGCTAGCCTTTTCAACCACTCCACCTACTCCCATGATGCATTACTCAACGGGACTTCCCCTAATGATCAGAAAACGAGGAAAAGGAGGGAAAAAAGCCAAAGGATGAGGCGCTGTCTGGCTGTGTGTGTCTGCAAACGGCAGAAACAAGGGAAACAGTGTTGTAGACTCGCTGCTGCAGTAAGACACTTTTTGTGTTTGTACAATGAACAAACAGTGTGTAAAAACATGTTAAATTCATAATTATATAATATATATACTCTATACTAAAATCCACAATAATGTAATGTACAGATAATCACTATGATGATGACCATAAAGCATGGCTAATAAACCTAAACTAAAGACAATCCATTAAACGTTGACAACTTTAAATGTTTAAAACTGAATTTATTAAAGAAATTATTAAATTTAAAAATATAAATAAATACATATCTTACACCTTTATATATAATATAATATATAATAAAATATTTAAAATATATATATTTTTTATAATGATGATTCATACTTTTTCTCTAAGGAAAACACAAATGTATAATAAAATTCAATATAGTATTACATCCATACTCCATAAGTAATCGACACGACTCCAAAAACGAAAAACTGTTTGTGAGAAACATAAATACTGAACCAGTAATCAGTATTCAATAATCATAACCATTAACAATAATAATCCTTCCGTCAGTAAAAATGTCCATCCCCTGTCATCCTCAAATGGTTTTTATTTGTTTTTATATGAACTTATTCAATGTAGAAAGCAATATCATGGAGAGAGGAGTTAAAAAAAACTGTGTGAAGTTAAAAAATCTATCATCATGCTGGAGAAAATTTATTCTGCACTTTGAAAATTATAACCAGCAATGGCCCATGACCATGCTATGTTAAAAAAAAAATATATATATATTATAATATGTATATATAGCATCAATCAGATAATTTTTGTTGATGCAGGCATCACATCCTAGATAATAAGCAGGTGAATTGAAAATCACTGGTGCATACCGTTGTAATTGAAGCTGGAATCTGCTATTACATATGCCATCCTGGAAATGTGTGAATCAGTGATCAAGAAGATAAACCCAGTTATTTTCCAACTATGCACAAGAAAATCTACTACAACGTTTCTGATTTTCAGTCATTCTAATAAAACATTGCTAATTAAATGAAAATGTCCACACCATCTGTAAAGCAATAAAAACAAAATCTGTTTAAAATGAGGATAAGTGACGGGATAGAATAAAATACACTAATCTGAATTACAGGGTCGTTATGTCATACTTACATCTGAAGGTGGTTCTTCTGTTTTTCAGTGAAAAAAAAAGAGAAAATTAGATGCTGCCCTGTACTTCAAAAGCAAATGAATAGATGTAACAAAAGCATTTGTCAAAATTACGTGAATGTTTTTTGCAAAATAACATAATTTCGAGAGGATCACTGAACGAGTAATCATACACAGCTGGCAGCCCTTTACCTAATCATCCATTATTCATTCGCACCCAATCAAATAATTTCCCCTTCACTATAAATTCTCCCAGCTTTCATTTCCCCGCTTCCTGCTTTTGTGCATCCCTCCTCCACCCCTTCTCCTCCGTTTTCCATTTAGTTCACGACTTTCAGGGGGGGCAGACGGTGAACGAGCCGAACGCCGAACTCTTGCCCACGCTAGGGTTCTATCCATTCGGGGTTCGGAGTTCGCCGTTCTCCCGGCTCGCTCCCCAGACAGCTTGCCAAATTTGCTCATTATTCATTATGAGGAAATCGTGAACTTTTGAAATGCATATTCATAACATTCCAGTAACATGATGTGTAATTCAAACTGTCTGACAGAGCAGTTAGTGGTGCTCAAACACTCAAGGTTAATCATTTCTTTTATTTGTAAGACAAATTTCTATTACAGATTTGTACATGTTGGAATATATACATATATATATATATATATATATAAACTGCTAAAAAAAAATAAAGGGAACACTTAAACAACACAATGTAACTCCAAGTTAAACACACTTCTGTAAAATCAAACTGCCCACTTAGGAAGCAACACTGATTGACAATCAATTTCACATGCTGTGGGAACAGGTGGAAATTTTAGGCAGTTAGCAAGACCCCCCAATAAAGGAGTGCTTCTGCAGGTGGTGACCACAGACCACTCCTCAGTTCCTATGCTTTCTGGCTGATGTTTTGGTCACTTTTGAATGCTGGCGGTGCTTTCAATCTAGTGGTAGCGTGAGATGGAGTCTACAACCCAATCAAGTGGCTCAGTTAGAGCAGCTTATCCAGGATGGCACATCAATGCGAGCTGTGGCAAGAAGGTTTGCTGTGTCTGTCAGCGTAGTGTCCAGAGCATGGATGTGCTACCAGGAGACAGGCCAGTACATCAGGAGATGTGAAGGAGGGCAATAACCCAGCAGCAGGACCGCTACCTCCAACTTTGTGCAAGGAGGAACAGGAGGAGCACTGCCAGGGAACACTTTTTGCATGATAGAGTTCAGTTGGCATCTGCAGATAGAACGGCGGTTGTGTTTACCGACAGTGGTGTCTGGAAGTATTCCTGGGCCCATTTAGTAATGTCAATGACAGAATCATGCAGATAAGTGATGCAGTGTTGTCTGAAGGCCCAAAGACCAGGAACATCTAACAAAGGTCTTCAGCCTTGTTAGTCACATGCAGAGATTTCTAAAGTTTCTTTGAATCTTTTGATAATGTTATGCACTATAGATGATTTGCAAAGCCTTTGAAATTTAACACCGAGGAATGTTGTTCTAAACATCTCAAACATCTTTTTACACACTGTTTCACAGATTGGAGAGCCTCTGCCCATCTTTGCTTCTGATAGACTCTGCCTCTCTAAGACTTCTTATTTTATAGCTAATTACATTACAGACCAGATGTCAATTAACTAAATGAGCTCATTTAGTGGATAAAATTTTTATATTTCCCAATTTTAACATTTGTTATGTTATCTATGTTCTACTGTGAATATAATATTGCCTCATGTGTTCTGATTTTATTCAAATTTAAAAAAAAACATCCAGAAATTTTCAGAATGTGGGTTGTAATAATGAAATATACATATGTAGAAACATTTGGGAAATTTTAGAGAATGAATGTGCATGATAGAGCAAACATGCCTTTTCCCACACCATTCAACATTGACATTCATTACTCATGGTCGTATCTCTATTACATTCTGGAATTTTGCCCAAGATTAAATCTCTCAGCACCAAGAATAGGGGCATGTCACAGAGATGTGAACTGTGTGCAATGATTATGGATGTTTTTATAACTAATTTTTGGAAAAACCTTTAGGGAAAAATTTTTAAAAAGTGATGTCTATATTTTTTCTGTGACAAAAATACTTCCTGACATAATATGCATAGCATCTCCATAACTAAAACACACCCTTTGGAAATGATTTAATGAGATACCTGCATTATCACTGATATCTGTGGCTGAGCATGCACTTGCATGATTGAGACTGCACATGAATAAAAATGACGTTTTGGCTCAGCGCTGACATATTTCCTTCATAAAATAAATATGAACCTCAACTAAAGCACCAGGACTGTCTCCGAATAACAAACAACACCATATATTTCCCTGTTGAGCAAAAGGCATCAGCTGTGAAAACAGACGTCCACCTAAAAAGACATGACAAGGAGACGTCTCCAGCATTCTCGCAAACAATATAGCAAGTCTCACCTCACACAGCACTTCCACTATACTGACAACATTTACTGTAATCGACCATCTGATATCTCTACAAAGTACAATTTTACCAGAAAAAAATACAATTTCCTTAAGCCAAAATGATAGGTATACTAGTATTTTCACCAGTCCGTTATTTCAATGTTTTGTAATGCATCAGTAAGAAATATCAGTTTACATTTCCAAACATTAATTTTGCCATTAAATGTAATAATCCAGTGAGATTATTGTCTGCACAAGGAGTTTGATAACAGCCAGTGCGCCACACAGAGATCTGATCTGATCATCATCCAGTCTGTCTAGAATGACATGAAGTAACAAAACAAACTGAGACTAAATCCTGAAGAACTGTGGCAATGTCTCCAAGATGCTACAAGAAACCTATCTGCAAAGCTAGAGTACTGTTAAAACTTTTAGGCACTTGTGTAAATGAAAAGCAGATTTTGCCCTTGAAGCAATTGTGCATAATTTATCAGAAAGCTTTGCAGGAAGGACACTTGAAGCATCTTGGATACGCTGCCACAGTTTCCTCATGACTAATATATTAATTTCCAAAAAAGATACAAATGCAATGTAATTCAACAGAAAAAAAAAACATGTACACATACATTCATTTAAAAAAATGAGGCCATTTTTTATCATTTTAAAAAGAAAGACAGAAAGAAAGAAACTTGAAAAGCCACTTGAAGCTTTCTCAGTGAAATTCGTGACATTTGTCTGAGTGGGCTCTTGTCTTTCTCCAGACTTTACACACTCTGTTTCCACACAGATACCCTGCGGGGGAAGCTGGGATCAGGGGCCTCACTCGTCCTTCCCTCTCTCACTCTCTCTAACACATGTTCAGAACCTACGCCTGCCACACAGAGCCCCAGGGATCCATGCAGTGGACTCCAGGGGGAAAAAAGGGCTGCATGTGCCCCACAAGGGGCCAAAGGTTTAGAGGCCAGACAGAGAGCTCTGGAGCCCGTCATTGTGGCCCAGACTGTGGGGGTGTGCATTCACATGCAGAGTACTGCGGAGGCCAGCTGTCAATCAACAGAATCTGACACATCTACATGGTCTGCATACATCATAAAGGGTGTCCATTTTCAGTCAGCCTGCTCAGTGATTGAAAGCTAATATTTGGCAATTAATCTATTAATATTCATTTTCTTTTAGATTTTATATTACATGAATATAGTTATAATTATATCAACATTTAAAAAGAAATTATGAACTGTCATAATTTAAAGAGGGATATTATCATAATTTAATGTGTCATACACATTATTTAAAATGTGCAAGTAAAAGAATACTAAATTATATATATATATATATATATATATATATATATTCAGTTTTAGTAATTTTGTTGTCTATACATTGTTTCATGAATAAATAAAAGTAAAAATGTTTCTAACAGTATGGTTTTAGTTTTAGTTTCAGCTTTATTTAACTAAAATAACCCTGATATATGATTTGAATGGACAAGTTTAAGCAGGATGACAACTGTCAGTCAAGTCCAAAGGGAAAAAGAGTCTTAACAGCAATGTAGAGCTCTCTCACACACAAACCACTACCCAAGCTTTGTCAAATAAATGATACCCGTCTCATTTCAATCATCAAAGCTATAGGGTTTAGGGTCTTTCACTCTGTACGTCAATCAACGCCACTCACGGTTGCTTGGATGGCGAAACACTATCCACAGGCGCACACGCATACACAGACACACACACCTCACTGGCTCTGTTCTGCAGCTTCATTGATTTGCCCTCCATTCTTTCTGTTCACAAAAGATTCCTTCAAGTGCCACAGTGACAATGGCCTTAAGATCATCAGAGCGTAATGATTGCTGTCCAATGAGTGCCGCTTCAGGATTAATTGAGCCAGAATTAATTTGGGGAATTTCAGAGTACACTGAAAGGAGACTGTGGTAAAGAGCAGATAGATTTCAGGTAGTCGAGGGCAGATGTCTTCAAAACCCTTCCGTTTCTAAAGAGAAGTCATGTCAACATTTTACATTTCTAAAAAATTTTTAAATGAGACATTTACTTGAGAAGCAGAACTACAGAAGATGTATATAAACCCATATTTAATTTCTGACAAGGCTAAACACAAGGTTATGATAGATAGAAGTACAGTGTGTTTAATGGATTATTCTGTTGTTTATCCAATTTTTTTTATTATTCTTTCATTAGTTACTCCTCCTTGTGTTATAATACCTTTGATCTTCAGAACACAAATTAAGTTATTTTCAATAAAATCTGAGAGAAATCATTTTTGAGTGAATTAACCCTTTAACAACACATCAATTGTTTAGGTGATGAATGTCTTTCCAAAAGACTTTAAGTAGATTAAATTAATCTTATCTTATTAATCATTTCTTTAATTTGTATTTTCAAGCATAAATCTTAAAAAAAGGAAAAAAACTATAGCCAAGACAATATATAATTGTGGCTGTAAAAATAGTCCCAAACGATATACTAAACGTAACACTTTGCCATAATCTTAATTAGATCGGCCTATTTTAGCTGAAAATGTTTTTGCACTACAGGCGATCATTCAGAGCCAGTATTTGTTTGATGTTCTCTCACTAAAAAGGTTTTACCTCGACAAAGACATTTCGTGCAACCTTGTTCTCTGTGGTTTGTACACGAGGTAAATGTCAACAGGACTTTATAGGAACAAGGAACAACTCCTGCAGACCTCTTCAGTCTTAATGGCTGTCTCACATGTCACAGTTTCCACCCAGTGTGTTATAAAAGCAAAGGCGATTACAGTGACTAATTCAGCTAATTACTTAATCTTGAATTTTACTGAAAGTAGTCTACAAATGAAGTACTGTTCTCTTTAAAATCTAAAGATTAAAGTTATTCATTTAATATAAAATGACTTAAATGTAAGTTCCCCCCAAAGCACGTTTTTGCTTAAAAGCTTAAAAGGAAAATAATTTATGCCCAGCAGTCATGTTTTATAACTCAATATGATGTCAGCCTAATTTTATGATCATAAGCAGCCACATACACACCCAGACATGGAGCAAAAACATAAAATTTACAAACAGCTACTAAAGTTCTGATAAAATTACCAAGGGATAAGGGAAATAAAAGAGCGGACAGAATTCCCTGTGGGCAAATCCCTGTCTGGGTCCAACACAGTAAACAAATTTTGCTCAGTTCATCACTGCATTACAGACAAACAGAGACAGTGATTCAAATTCCATGTGACTTGCCAGCATGGCCTTTTTCTTTCAACGACTGCCAACAGAGCGACCGATAGACAGGCTCCTTCACGTCACACTTCATACCACCTGCATGTTGACCTGCTCCAGAGGTTTTACCATGAAGAGCATGTTCTCACACCACACGTGTGCCATTTGGCTCTCCTCATAGTAGATGGTGGCATGATAAGATTTGACTTCCAACAGAATCATGATTGAACACGACGTTCTTCTGGCTACATTCGTGTTCGTGTGAGTGGGTTGATCGGTGGCTCAAATTAAAAGAACAGGTTGGCAGAGAAGTGTATCTGACCTCAGTGTACCTTGTTCCTTTGCCAAAAGAATCATTTTAAAACTACCAACAGTTACACCAAAACTGCTTCACTGTCTACATCCTATAGAAAGCTGTTTCTTATGGCAGCATCATAACTGCAGGGGAACATCTTGAGCGATGGATTTCTACTGAAGCATAAACTCTGTGTCTGTGCATCTACTGTGCATTACTTGTTTTATACTATATTACATAATGAATTACAAGAATATTTAAACTTTTTGCAAATTTACTATCATGAAAGCATTAGAGCTAATCCAGAGACATTAGGTAAGTATATAAATGAGTGGGAAAGGAAAGGAAAAGAAAGGAAAGGAAAGGAATTCACTTGAATGCATATTCATTTTATGCTTGCTTTGAGCTAAAGAGCAGAATTTGTAACTTTTAGATTGAATTCCTGATATAAACTGACAAAACGTTTTACAAATTTCATTCTTTCTCCTTTCAAGTAGGTAAGAGCTGTCAGAAAGATGAATAGATGACTGGGGGCATTAAAAAGATTGCCACTGAGTGAACTAACTTGGCTTAATGTCTTAAAAATAAAACAAAGAAAGAGGACTGAGAATTTTCCCATGTCACCAATGTTTACTATGATCTGCCAACTTTGATGCATAATTAAGAACGTTTATCGTTTGACAAAGTGTGTAGTGTTTTATGTTGAAATTAATTTATGAATGGAGAGTTGACAAAGCATTTTTTTTTCAACAAATTGTATTCTAGCTTTTATCTGTTGCTGTACAGTACTGCATAATTAATACATTATGTCTCTTGTCGTCCCATCTCATCACAGAGATGTTTGAGATCTGAGCTGCTTGGATTTTTTTTTTTATCTGCATGCCACACTTTTCTACTTCAATTTAGCACTTTATTTCTAATTAGTCTGAGAACAATCTTTTTAGATGACGTACTGTAGATCTCAAAACAGATGCTTTCTCATCAGCATTCCAACAGCTTCATTGGTAACATTTCACCTTCTGTACTTTCACATCGTTCTGTTGTTTCTTTTTTTGCTCTTATCTCTCCCACTAACACATGCACAGCACGTTAATAGAGCCTACTACACGCTTCAAGTTTCAGCTGTTCTCTGTCTGCAACACTATTGTTTTTCTTAACCAGCATCTCAGTTCAGCCTGGTTTTAAGCCAAATCTTAGGATGAAAACAAAACTGCCAAAATTAATCAAAAAGGTTTTGATCCCAATCTCAAATATCTAACACACCTTCAAAGCATTTTTTACCAGAACAGGTCTCTGCTTTCTCTTTGGAGCTTAAGAAGCATTACTTTAGGAAGCGTATATATTTTTTTGATAAATAAAACAGCTACACAAGTCAACTACACAAGCCATAAACCACTATGTCCCATAAAAAGAATTACAAAGTAAATAGTGTTTGTATATACTGTAAATATTTAAGTTGAACATTTTAGCTTGGGAATTTTTCTTAAATTTGGTTGATTTGATACAGAAATAATTATTAACATTAAGTTTTTTTACTGGACATGTGATGCATCCACTGTAATTTACACCCAACAAAACATCTTGTTAGCCATTAATCCATCATGAAGGCAGGAAGAACAGGCTCATCGGTTCAGCATTAAACACTTGCTGATACACTTCATTGAACTGTGCCCTTCCTGAAACCTAGAGATGCCACCAAGATACAGTCATTCGCTAATAGATTCCATTTCTCCAAACAGATCAAAGCACATGTACTGTATATACAGTCACCTACCAGCAACTTCATAAATTAGTGTGGTTAACAATAAAAAAACTAATAATAAATAATAGCTTTAATATAAACTCTAATTTCTCCATCTTTGGGGACAATAAGATAAACACCTGGCTGTAAGTTGCAAATCGTTATTATTTTAGTATTTGGCTAGGCTGCTATGTTTCTACAGCTGACTTTACTGGTACACTTGGTTCTCTTAAATTACAGTGGGATTTTGCCATTTGTAAAGTTATGAAAACAGTATCAATCTGATTTTACCCGCCTCCAGTGCTTCATACATTCCACGAAAGGGAGAACGCATGAAAAAAAGAAAAGGAGGAAAGAACCCCTCACACATAAAAACATACATCATCTTACAAAGCTGCCTGGACCACTTGAAGTTATTGCTTTATGTGTTCATATGAGCTGTGTGGATTGAAAAGGATTTTGTTTACTTTGAAACTAAATGGAATGTCTATGTTAGATTTATTAATACTGACAGGACCATTTGGAAACAATCATCAGAAGTGTCATGGAAAAACCGCTACGTCATGGGCTGCTAGAGGCTCCACTCCGCCAGCATCAATATTTTCACCCAGCTTCAACATGTCTGTCGGCTGACGATGTTACAGTTTCAGAGTGAGATACAAGCTGTAAAAAAAAAACGTAAAGTTGTTAGATAAACTCTAACGATTGATTAAACCATCTAATGCAGAAACCACTTAACCACACATGGTGCACTTAAACACCCAGACAATAAAATATTTCAGGTTGACTCAATGCAGTATTTTAGTAACTAGGGTGTTGATGTAATGCATGACCAGATTGTGGGTTTTTCTTTTCCGTAATATTCCGCGGTAAAACAAAATGTACTTTTTTGGTCACAGGCGAGAAATTCTTTTAACTAAGAAGGATCCAAGTTCACCAAAAGAAGCACTAATCAACTTAACAATGACTCTCAATAAACCACACCTCTTTGCAACAAAACTCCCCACAAAAAGTCAAAAGCAGTAGACACAGCTACAACATGTGTTAATTCTAAATAGCAATTATTTGCTTGCTCTAAAATTATTCACTCGCAAGGGCTTATGGGTATTTCCCCAGCCACAAAGCTTACTAGCAGATGCAGCAATATGAAGTTCATAGCACTTAAGCCTTAATAGCTTTAAAACAGTTAACTTAGAGTTTCCAGATCACAGACATGTCCACAGAAAATAAAGAGACAGTCCTGCGTCATTTGCAAAAATACTCTGTCAGCAATTAAGGAACTGTAGTAAATGTTATTTTTTTTATCAATATTATCCATATTTAATTAGAAAGTCTTACTTAAAGTAGCACACCAAAATGATTTGTATGATTTGAGCAGTCAACCACAGGTGTTATTCTCATAACTGAAAAAGAGTGCATAAACTGATTTGCTGAAAAATATAAAATAAATACATTTGTCCACTTTTTGGATTTCCTAATTATATTGCCTAGTTATAGTGATGGTTGGATTTTGGGGTTGGTGGTATTGAATCAATTGTCTGTGTGTGCTAACTGTTCATTTAAAGGAATATATTTTAATCATGTCCTCTTAAATGAAAGAACAGCATCTGTTTATTTCTGCATTTATCTTTAATATATGTGACCAAAAAGTGTACATTTTTCGAAATCGAGATACATTTATAATCTGAAAACTGAATAAATAAACTTTCAATTGAAGTATGGTTTGTTAGGACAGGACTATTTGAAAATCTGGAATCTCAGGATGCAAAAAAAAATCTAAATACAGAGAAAATTACTCCTTCTTAGCAATGCATATTACCATCAAAAATTAGGTTTTAGTATATTTACAGTAGGAAATTAAAAAAATATCTTCATGGAACATGATCTTTACTTATTTTCCTGATTTTTGGCATGAAAGAAAACATAATTTTGACCCATAAAAATTATTTTTGCCTATTCTTAGACGTAAATACCCTAGTGCCTTAAGACCAGTTTTGTGGTCCAGGGTCATATATTGTAACACTCTTCTTCAGTGTCTATAAAGAAGATCCCTAAACTGACATAAATACATAATAACTTTGATGTCCAGATAAATGTTTACAATTTACAATGTACACTTTTACTGTAGACATCTTTATAAGGATTATGTATAATCTCAATTCAAAACAAATATTTCAAGAGGCTCTACCTGTTTAATGATGTGCTGAAGTAGGGCTTTTGAACAAATATGCTCTCTAACACTTTTATGACAAATTTAGCATGAACAAGAAACATTAAAGCATCTGTTTCTAGACTCTTTATCAGTTATGAGTTTACAGGCCACCAGGCTGCATTTCTTCACACTACTCAGGAGAAAGAGAAGGCAAGTTTGTTTGACAGTTCTCATGCCTCCCACCGCTAGCTGCTAAATGGGGCAGACAGGCGGGTGAGCAGCAAACTGGGTTAGTATCAACTGAGACTCTCACTACATCCTCTGAGAAATCCGTAACTTCCTTCTAGCTCTAAAGCGAAGAGCAGAACATTCAAACAGTGATTGCTGACAGTTTAACAAAGTGTTTTCAAGTTAATTAGCAACACATCTCTCAATACAAGCAGAGCCATTACTGTGTAAACATACTTTGGCAAAAGAACACAAACGCTACTGACCCAACATTTACACAGGCACCACTACCTCAAAGGCCCAGTGAAAGTAAAAAGTTAAAAAGGCACAAGCAACAAGATGTTATTCTATCCAACTTTGATTTGTTTAAGCACACAGACACAATTTTGCTGTCTGAAAGGATGTCAGAGGTCAAATCAGAAAAGCTTGGATCACTTGGATGACATGCTTATTGAGGGATAATTAATAGCTTTTAAATAAATAAAAAGCAGAATGAAATACTAATGAAATACTATTACAATTTACAATTTATTATTTTATTATATTGATTAAATTAAATATATTAGAGGATAGCACTTCAATGGGGTCAGTCACACTGATCAGAAAGAACAA
>JAUMHI010000054.1:16300703-16330697 GCA_032359435.1 Enteromius unitaeniatus
TTTATTATATTGATTAAATTAAATATATTAGAGGATAGCACTTCAATGGGGTCAGTCACACTGATCAGAAAGAACAAAATGAATTAATAAACTTTTCAAAAATGTATTGTGTGAAATAGAATAGAAGCCAAAAAACAAACAAAGATGTAGAGTACAAATATGTAAAATAACATAACACATAATAATATGTGTATTTAAAAATAAATAATTTATTATAATAAGTATTGAAATAAAGTCAATCGTACAAGCAATAATAGTGAAGTAAAGGGGGGGGGTGTAAAGTACAAATATTTAAATGATTTTTTAATATTTACAATAAAATAATTTTTGTATTTAAAATGTAATTATAAAAAGTAAATGATTGGGTAACTAAACTCAATCTGACAAGAAGCAATAGTGAAGTACAGGGACACGAATATAATACATTTTAATAAATAAATAAATTATTGCGTGAATGAGTGAGTGAATGAATAATGTCTGCACTACAATATTCCATCAGACAGGCAAGAATGTTAAAAGGAAAGGAAAATGTTAAAAAGTACAAAAATAATTAAATAAATGTCATTCTGTGCACAGGAACAATCTTATGAACGAGTAACTAAAGTCAATCCCATTTTCATTCTTGTTATACACAATAAAAAGTACACGATTAATCAGAACTGCAGACACTGCTAGACGCCTAAACAATCTAACTTTATAAAATTAAAGATGTCTTGGAAGAGGATGAAAGGATTAGGATGGCCAAAAGGGAAATAGCAGCGGAAGTGCTTGATAAAGTCAATCAAAACCCCCTTTTCCTGTGGATGGGAAATGTAAATAATTAGCCTCACGAGGCCCAGCAAGTCATTTCCTGTCCAAGGAGGACACAGTTCCACCTCATTGAGAATCTGTCACATGGCACCCTGAGCTTAGTGAAGTGGAACCCTCCCAAAGTCCTGCAGAATTCTGTTCTCGGGGGTCGGTGTGGGAGAGCTTGTGTTGTTTCAGTGCGTGCAGAGAGATACAAGCGAGCGCTCCTCACTTCCTCCGATCCGTTCCCTCATCACATCAATCATCCCCATTCCTAACATTGTGATCACAGTGCCAGCAGTTCCACACTTGTTTTCCTTCCTCTTTCCCTCTCACTTTTTTTTTCATCTGTGGATGGTCTTTCTCTCACGCTAATGTTAGCCCGGACACAGAGGACGCTGGGCATGAGGGGTTGTAGCGGCGACATGGGTTTCCCACACAGCTGTGCTAATGCGACCCTTCACGCACGGCTCAAGCATGTACAGAGGCACTTATGTGCATAAAGTGAGAGCATTCATCAGGACTTGAGATGGCCCACTCGTCGCTGAGGAAACAGTGTGTCATTTGACTTGTTCATCTCCCCCTGCCAATATCCACTTATCAGTTTAACATTTTTGTTTCTCCGTCCTCTGCTGACTAACGCTAAGTGGGGAATTTATGGTCTGTGCGGACACTCTAGGCTAGATTTACACACATGCAGAATACAGTTGACAGTCTTTTTTTAAAGCGCTAAAAACTTACGTTCACATATAAGACAATCGCAGTGACTCTGGACTAGCAATATTGAAATTTTGAAAGCAAGGACCGTTGTTTTGTAATAAAAATAACAGCTGTATTCATGACTCCAGGTTACATTTCGAGAGTGAGTTTGAATAACCTATGCTGTGTGAACAGAATTATTGTTACATTCACAAATGCACTCTAGAACTGGAGTGATTCCAGATTAACAACTGAATTTTTGTGCTTTTTGAACAATATTGTTGTTATGCTATGTTCATATATAATTTTGTTATGAATATTAGTAAAAAAACTGCATTCTTTATCCAAAGTGACAGTTCAGATTAACAACAATTTTTGCTTCAGTTGTTCATAACATTATTCATAGCATAAATTGTGTGTCAACATAACATAACAATGGTTCTGTTCTCACAGCCCTGATCAACCAAACTATACTCTCAAAATTTGTTTGTTAAACTGGAACCACTTTGGTTATAAAATGCAGTTGTTACTCATAAATAAATTATGTGTGAACACAACATAATAATGCTTCTGTTCACAGTGCACAAGTTCTCATCCAGTACTGACACAGCTGACACTTGTATTCATAACTAAAGTGACTCTAGACAAAATTTTGAAAGAGTTTGTTTAATCCTTGCTGTGTGAACAAAACAACAGTGAACAAACAGTTGTCATCATTTAAGGTCATTATTATTCTCTTCTGCACATATGACCATAAAAATAATTTTTTCTAACAATAAATAATAAGAATAATTCATTTTCTGCGTTGGTAGACTTACACCGGTAATTGTGGCATTATGTGAAATTATGAGAGCCATCATACGCAGCCACTGACTAAGTGGATATGAGGATATGTATTATAACAGACCATTAATTTGGTCATTGTTTTTCTATTCTATCTACTTGTTTCCTTAAAAAAAAGTAAAAACCTTTGCGTGTATTGCATTGGGCTATAAATGAAGCTTAGTCCTTGCATGTTATTGCTCTTTTGTTGTTTTTGATTGCCTCCATTGTCTCTTTGGAAAAAAGCATCTACTAAATGAATAAAATATAAATGTAAATGTAATTTTTTTAAATAAAAATCCAGAAGCTTATTTTCAAACTGTTTTCAGCAAATGTCTAACAATCACAGATTTATTAGGCTGCTTATAAGACAGGGCTGAAGAAGACTGCCTATGGTTACAGTTACTGCCATTTGGTTATATTTCTTTCTTTTTTCTTCTTCTTCATCTGTATGTGACAGAGTTAATGCTAATCACTGAGAGAGAAAGTGACGACAGTATCTCGTATTAGCATTAGCCAGGGATGATCGGCTCAGACTCAGTGCGTAGGCAACACAAGTCATCTCTGCCCCCACCTATGACCGGATCAAAACTCTGGATTAATGAGCATGTTCTTAACTGACACACAAGTTAGTAAACGTCATTTTGACTGACACGCACAGGCCTACTGTCATCATGACACACAGACCTACAATCACATTCACTCTCATCCTTAATCCACTTGAATCCCTATTTGTTACAAAACTGACGTACAGTACAGCTGAAAAAGAAGGCTTTAGCAATGTCATCATTTCTTTATGGCATCACTGGGGATGAAGTTATACGCCTGTGGCAGACAAGAAGCAACAGTATAGACCATGATAAAACATAACACCTTTAGGCTCAATCTGCCTGCCTATTAATGCAGAACGTTGTGTGTCTTTTACTGTAAGTCCATAACTATGTTATCTTGACATCAAGCATTCTATGGGACACTTTCAGTTTCAAAACATATAATTCAGATTAATGCAATTATTAAGCTCATGGTATATAATAAAAAAAAAGCCATAAACATTTTGTTTAAGTAGCCTAAGTAGTCTTCTATAAAATATTTATATCACATTATTTATTAACTTCAAAATAACAAGAAACAGCATGGTTTTGTGAAATATAGTGCAAGTTAATGTAGGCTATAATGCGTAACAACAGAACAAAATAATATGCAAGATCTTATCAGGTGTTTCTGGTTACAATTAATGTTCAGCGGGGTGTCATATAAGCATAGCAAGACATTATGGCTTCATTTTTCATTTGCATAGATAGATAGAGAGATAGATAGGCCTAGGTATGCTTATGCATATGTTATCCATTATTAATTGCCGTTGAAACCAAATGAAGCCTACCTATTAAAATATAATTCTCGCCATCAGTGAGACCTATAATCCAATAATCAAAGCCGTATTTGTTTTACTTTCCTGTAATCAAAGTAGAGCATTTATTTAATTGAAGCGCATCATTTCAATTCACATCAAGATCTATGATGTTCTGTCATCCAGGTAAAAGTTTATACTTAGCATGCCTACAACTTCTTTCCATCTGCTATCCGATGCAGTCACCAATGAAATGTCCACTATTTATTTCACAAGGGCCGGTTTAAAATAAATGGTAAAAATGAACAATGGAGGTCTCACATATCAGGGGAGAATAATATTTATATCAGGACCCAGAGCCTCTGCTGTCCTGGTAAGTAAAAGCTGGTCACGTAAACAGAAAGTGTAAATATTCTAAAAGTGTGAGTGAGAAGTTCTAAGCAGAAAGATGTTCCAAAGCACTCTATCTCTCACTTCCTCAAATACCACTGCCTTCACAGTGTCATCTTTACTGTGTCATCTGGTCAGGATCAGTTCTCTCCATCCTCACAAAGTACAATTAGAATGTCAATGTCAACGAACATCTTAAGAGAGCACATAGATGAAGACCTGCATAAACACACATGAAAGCACATATACACAAACACTGAAATGAAAAAGTCCATTATTTATAAAGTCTGCCTGACTTGTAAATCAGAATATGGGTGTTCCTTTCTAAACTACAGAACTGTTCAAAAGGGGTCATTATGATTTTTTTTTATTTTTATAAAAAATATTATTTAGTAAGGATGCAATTTAAGGTTAATTTAAGACATTTAAGACATATTTCCATTTTAAATAAATGCCATTATTTACCCCTATGCAAAAAATCTCCTTGCACCTTTACTGTCTTTCTTTTATATCCTACCCATACTCTCTCTACACAGACAGTTCCTACATCTATTATTCATTTTCTCTCTTTTTCCCTGTCCAGTCACATGTTGACAGCATGTTTCACAACAGTATTATTTTTGGATTAAGATTAGTACGTCATTATTTCCGGGAGACATTTGATTTGTGTGACATCATCTGCCTGCAATATTCTGTTTCCCCATTTTCCAGCTGTGCGCACTTTGAAGATTCACAGCATTGATCTTTCATAAATCCCCAGACAGACCTCTGGTCACTCCAATACACTACAACCACCATGATATAACATATTATATATTGTCAAGAATCTGCAGTGAAAGCGCGTGGGCTTTCTTATTAAAGCACATAATCTGTCCAAGCACACTCTTGTCAGGCTGGACTTGCATTGGTGAATGGTAATATGAGAGGTGGCAACAAGCTTAAGTAATTGGATTGGTATAGCACTGGATGTCAGACAATAGATAGTCATCTCTGCAACAGCCATCTGACCCTTTGTTCCTGGTTTCAGGCGTGATTTAGAAGCCCATAACTGCCTGGTTTGATCCCAGTCAAGGATGAAAAAGGGGGCGAGCAGAGCAGAGTGGGACCGGAAAAGTCTAGTTCAGTCTGATGACCCGTACACATCTCGGGTCCCCAGTCGAATTTGGGCTCCCCAAAGGTTTGCGGCTTACTTGTGTGGTCATTACTCAAATCACATTAGCCCTGGGGCAGCTTTACAAACACAGATTCTGGCCTGTGGATAAGCTGATATGAAAAAAGTCATACAAACACACAGAAATTGGTGTATAGATTTGCTATAAAACACTCAGAAATTCCTATTTAATTAAAAATAAAAAATTGAACAAATTTGGAAATAGAAAGCCTAAAATAGTCTTATTCACAACTTTGAAAATCCTTTTAAGATGTATACATACATTTACACAATATAGGCCCAAATATAATTATTAGGAATTATTATATATTTCTGCGGTACAGAATCTTTAAATTAAATTCTCAGAGTACATTCTAAACTTAACAGCTTTTGATGTTACAATGGCATACCGAACATGATATTCTCTATAATCTATGACTGACTTTACTAATCTATAGTTGCTTTTAAGCAAGCAGCATCTTAAAGTGACAGGCCAGGAGTCTCTAACAAAAGCTGTGGTTTAAATCCCACAAACCTGTCCGACTTTCAAAAGAAGGGATTTGGCATCCCAGATGAAATGTGAATGCGGATATCAAAATGGGCGAAACCCTTTGAGGGGAAAGCGCTCAAGTTTTGAGGTCTAAATAGTCTAATTAACCCTTATTACACAGAGTGGCTATTTGAATGCCGTGAGTAACCTGAGACCTCTCTTGGGGGTCAGAATCTTTTAAAGGCACAGTGGCCGGTACAAAAGGTCCAGCGCACCTTTAATCTTGAACCTCACCGACAGGAAATATCAGCCTGGCATCTTGCCCTCAACTTGCTATGGATCTCCTTTATGTGGCCACACACATTATTGAGGGCTGTGATTCTGCTGTCGTTACAATATAAAGGTGAAGAGGCTCAACGGAGAAAAAAAAATATCTACAGTGTATTTTCAATTGTATTGCATGTCATTTTTCTTTGTAAAGATTCTTTCTAGTAAACAACTTTGTAAAGGTAAAAAAGGTGAACTTTTAAAACAGCACGTTGGCTCAACCGATGGTGTGAGTTTAGGACAGGGCTACGTGTTTGACTGACTAATGACAAACAAAGAGTCTGCACTGTTAGTGTTACTGAATTCTATACACTTCAAATTGAATAACTCACTGATTATATAGTAATATATTAACATGACATAACAAAAATGCTTGTAATTCCTTTTATATTGTATTCTTTTTGTGGTACGGCTTCCTTACTCAGATCCAACACAGAGATAAACAGAGACCCTCACTCATCTTTCAACATCAAGATTAATAGACTCCCAACACTGTGACTAAAAAGCTATTTGACTGACATGTAGAAATGCACTTTTCCTTATGGGGTTGCTTATCAGAGGTTTTCGTACCACAATCCCGCCTGTTTCACATACTACAGCGGTTGTAAAATGATGTGGCGAAATAACCCACTAGTTACTGATTAGCCGCAGTCTCATGCTGAGGAACTGTTTGCGCTAAGGTCTGTGGTATGACCTATAGTGTGACCTGTATGCACAACATCAGAGAAAGAGTAAAAGATATCTGGCAGGTACTCAAGTCATAATTTCCTTTTTACATAACCTGTATTCAAATAGCTTTTCAGCTTTGCCCCATGCCCAGAAGAGGGCAGCAAGAGGTATGGGGGCAATTAACTCCAGATTACTGTATGTGGATCTATGCATGCACAAGGAATGCCTCAGGGATTTTATCACACATGGATATTAACATACACAGCTATTGAAAGAGTCTGAATGTTGACATCATGAAGCGAACGACCCTTTTTGTGTCAATATTTCTCCACTAAAAAAATGTTGTGACTTTCAAGGTTTCTAAACGAGCAGTGACCTCTCATATCTGTCTGGCTGCAAGTTATCCTTTTTAAGCGCCGATGTGTTCGGTTAAAGACAGACAGACAGCTAGCTAGGTTTACAATGAAATATTATTTTAACAATATCTCACTGTAAAATAATATGTATTGCTTAGTTAAATACGAAACTTGAACTTTTTTGTTCTTTAGATGTATTCTTTAGTAGGCTACAGCTGTATTTTATTTCAAGTATTTAACATGCAGTGAACTAATCTTTCGAACTATATCTATTTAAAAAAATGCAGTGGAAGAACATGCGGTTTAGTCTCCCAGATAAACCCGTCATCTTGTGGGACTGGGGGACACGGGCGGGGCTTCTGTACACGCCACACCCTTTAACTTTTGAATATTAAAATTACGCATGCGTTTGCCACCCCCATTAACTGAACTTGGTGTATTGAATGCGCAGTCAGTCAGTCGCGGACAAACGCTCCCATGGCTTCTGTGTAATGTATACCCGCCGCTGAGAGAGAGAAGCAGAATAAGAAAGATAAGAATTCAGATACGCTGGGATAATAGGAGGCAGTTTCCTACACATTGGAAAATAGTCTTCTGAAAGAAATAAAGTTGTTCTCCACCCGTGCATGTTAAATCGGGGAGAACATTAGAGCCGTGAGGCGGCTAGAACTTCTGAGTCTCAAAGCAACACCAACAAGAAGGCATGATTGTGCGACGGAGTTCAGTATTTTCTGCTTTCTACCTTCATGCCTTTTTGTTATGCTTACCGACGAAGGTGAGTGTGTTTTACATTTTTTATTATTTGTATTAAATATAAAGCTGTGAATTAGCTGCAAAATAGCATTGACAAATATCTCAAAAACAACCTTGTTTGGACTCTCAAAAGCAGCGCAAACGTTCTGCATGGTTCAGTCTGACACTGACAGATTGGCAGACAAAAGTTTAGCAGCCTATCCCATAAAACAAGGCACGGTTGATTTGGGGGCGCTTGATATACACGGATTTCAAATGCTTCTTTTCAACAGGTGTCTGACGCATCGGGGCACTTCGAGCTGGAAATCGTATCGATGCAGAATGCGAAAGGCGAACTGCAGAACGGCTCGTGCTGCGACGGCGAGAGGAACCCGGCGGATCGCAAATGCACGCGGGACGAATGTGATACGTATTTTAAAGTTTGCCTGAAGGAATATCAATCGCGAGTTTCCGCGGCTGGGGCTTGCAGTTTCGGAACTGGATCTACGCCCGTTCTCGGTGGGAATAAATTTTCGACCAAGGGAACGCGGAGTGAAAAGTCAAGGATTGTTTTGCCCTTCAGTTTTGCGTGGCCGGTGAGTAGACGTCCAATTTCTTGTTTAAGAGCATAATTAATGAGGTCATAGCGGGTTATGATGACGCAACGTTGGTGGTACATTGTGGCAATGTTTCGATCCACGTGCGCGGTTCGTCCCGGAGTTTCTACCTGCTCGGTTGTGTTTGTGTGCGCATGACACCGTAAACAAAAACAACAACAAGAGGTCTTTTTTAAACTACTTGGCCAACACTAACCTTGCTCAAAAATGTGTTTACTGGTGAATAAAGTCGAGTTGAAAGTGATGACATTTAAATGTTAAACGGATGTGAGCAAAGATGTTTCCTTGGCAAAACATTTAGAAATGTCTTGATTAGAATTTCGTGCCATGTTGACAGTGGCCTGCAGTAAATTCACTCCTCATGAAGCTTCTGTCAAGTGTCTCCTTTTTGGCAGTCAGCTCAATACATCAAATAAACCTCTTAATTTGTGTCAATGTACTAGAATGCAAATAAAAGAAGATTTGTTTGGTGTGAAGCACATGAGCCGAAGCTCCACAGAAAGAGATTTACCAATGTTTATCTTGCAGCACTAAAGAATTTATGAGTTAACCGTGATCTCTTGAAATGGTAGTCATCTGTTTAAGGGGCTTTTATAACCTGCGTTATCAGCTCAGTCTAAACTGCAGGTGATTTGCAGTAAACCTGTGTGTTATAATATGCAGATATGTAATGGAATCCCATAGTATGCAGTGTGATGTCTGCCAACATTTAAGCTGTATTAACTCAATAAATTGTGGACCCCCAAGGGTCATTGAAGGTACTCCAGGGGGGTCGATGGAGAATGTAAGCTAGATAAAACATACTCTCTTTTTTTTTGGACCATGTTCAATAATATGTTATGTTGTGATGTTAACTAATATTCTTAATGAAAGTGTTACTCTGAGAAAATCTAGCTTTATTTATGCTCAGGGTCACAGGGTTGGCTCACAGTCTGGTTGGGGGTCGTAAACCTTGTAAACCTTGGTTTGGGTAACCTTAAACTGGTAGCAATACCTTTGTTGGAGCTATTTTAGTGGTATTGATCTACTTGATACAGTTTCAGGGTTTCCCTATTCAGAAATAGATATTCACAGGATTCCCACAGTCCTGCAAAACATGAACATGTCAGAAAACGTGATTTCAAAGCCTGTAAAAGTTGAATCAATGAATCAAGTCTTAAAAATAATGTAACAGTTGGAAAAATCCGTTAGTCAGAAAGTGTGGGAACCCTCAGTTTGTGTTAATTTCTCAGGAGCGCTTGACTTTGGGGACGTTGAACTGTCCTTTCATACAGTTGGCGTGAGCGCTTGTGCACCTGCTCGCTTGGTGATGTCATTGTGGATACATTCTCAGTGGGGTCAAAATGATAAAAAAAAAAAAAGAATCAAAGCATGGACTGTCGGTCTGACAAAGAAAACTGTTTGCCCCAGTGAGCTGCCCACCTGTCCAGTATTTGAACTAGATGGCCAGTAGGCATCTGTTGATCATGTAACACTTCAGCTATTTTTGTGATGTGCGCATACTGCAAAAGGTTTCTTTTAATCATCAAAATTATAACATGTAAAATTTCGATATGGCACACTTCAGTCAGTCGCTAATTATTTTTTCGGTTGGCAGCTGGGGAGAGTTGAAGTTTAGGCTTTGTGTCAGTCACGGCTGACTGGAGACTAGGTATGGCACCTTTTAACTTTGCAACCCTTGGTAATTCCTCTCAGCAAGTTCCCAGACACAACAGCCAAATCTCGTCGCCAAACTTTAAATGTTTCATTTACAGGAATACCACCCATTTATTTTGCACCTTTTTACTGCATTTGATTGCCCCGTGCTTTTGGTTTTAAAGAGGGGTGTAGAGTGAAAAAGAGAGTGAGAGGGTTTTAGTCATAGCCCACCCAGACAGAGCCAGCTTCAGCGAACATGAAACAGGGGGTGACAATAGACGGGCCAAACTGGCTACAGGGAGGATTACTGTGCATAATGGAGCCGGTCCAGGAATAATGCCGGCCCAGGGCAAGCAACAGGAAGCTGCGTTCGACTCAGCAGTGATGAGATCGGCTCCTAGACAAACCCGCCCCAGCCCTGACCTTACTTCTCATACTGGCCGTTTCAGCAAATTACAGCGCTGCTCTCTGGCCCCGTGGCCCTGAATGCACCTGGGGCCTGTCTGCTCAGCATGAGCCAAAAGCTGGTTCACCAACAAATTGGATAATTCCTTTTTCCCTGTCCCATCTTCCATTCTGTTTAATAGTCTGTGAACCCGTTCCCTTTGCTAAAAGCCAAACTAGCATTTATGTGTGTATTTAATTCATGTCTCTTTCAAAGTAAACACAGAAGTAATCCAAACCATATTTTGAAGTCTTTTTTTGCTTTTGTTTGAGCACATTCTGTCCATTTCTCTTATGCTCTTGGGAAACAGCAGGCTGAGCATTGGTCGGTGTGGGAATAAAATGCAGGTGAACCGTCTACAAGCCTGAGGGAAAGAGCAACGGGCAGCTAAGGGGATAATGACATGTTTGCTTTATACGGTCTCCTCTGATGTGGCACTTAAGTGCAAATTACTCAAGTCGTAGAACAGGGGAATGCATCGTTTTTGTCTTTTTTCTCACCCTTGTTAAGGTTTTGATTGAGGTATTGTTAGGTCATTGTAAAGTAGTGTAATACTGATGTTATGTTGAGCTAACTTTTCTTAATCACGGCACAGATGACTTACTCAATTCAGATTTATGAAGTTAACAGGAAACATTTTGTTGTATTGAGATGTCTATTGTTGAATGCGCTCCCTTTGACTGGATACCTGACAGCTGATGTGCCGCTTGATCCGATTCTCTCCTCAGTCCCTGCCCGCGATCACCTTCCTGAGTGACAGGAGATTAGATGGCTGCCAGTAGCGATTGTGTGCGCACAGGTGACTGACAGACCTGTTATGAGGGAAGCCTGTCTCATTTTCCACGCCAGAGAGAGCAGT
Organism: Enteromius unitaeniatus; assembly: GCA_032359435.1. NCBI lineage: Eukaryota > Metazoa > Chordata > Actinopteri > Cypriniformes > Cyprinidae > Enteromius > Enteromius unitaeniatus. The sequence goes on from JAUMHI010000054.1 coordinate 16,312,035, forward strand.
GAAAGATTGTCAAAAGCTTTCCCTGCGAGCCCCCCTTATCTGCGGCCACCACTCCTGATAGGAATCTCTCACAAAAAAAGCTTCCTTCAGTGATTGCACCTACTGAAAGGCAAAAAAAAGGGTGGTTACCTTCTTGGATATGGTCTAGTTTTCCAAGCTGCTAATGTAAACCCTGTTGACTTGATTGATTGGAATCTGGCGAAGTACATCCGGAGCCATTGTTGAACATTTGTCACTCTAAATGTCAGCCTCTCCCTATTAGCAATCACACTTTTACCAGCGGAGACATCACTCGGCAGATTGCCAGAGCAAGTGAGTGTGATAAAAGCAAAAATGAGGAGCCTCGGTCGTTTGTTGAAGATGAATATCAGAGCTCAGGGGGTTTGGGAGCAAGTGTAGACCTTTATCAGATGTCTGTGAAGGCCTAGAGTGATAAGGCAAATGCAGTGTGAAGTTTGGGAGTCTGCTGATGGGGATAGTGAGAGTTCAATGATGACACTGAGGTCAGTGACAAGCATGGGAAAAATGAACCTGGCAGCAGCAGGCATTTAGAGCTGATAACCAGATTGTGAGTTATGGAGTGAGATCCACAGAGGCCCTTTTCTTTAAGTCTTTCCCTGCTTCTCACAAAAAATGCATAATTGTGTCTCATTCATTTTGCCTGTTTAAACCCTTTTAAGGCACAAAACTTTTCTGTACCTCAAAGAGTAGATCGTGTTTTTAGCAACACCAAGGTCATGGGATTGGTTCCCAGAGAATGCATGAAAAAAAGGCATAAAGTATGCCTTTAATGCAGTGCAAGTCACTTTAGATCAAAGCATCTACCAAATGCATAAATGTAAAACTGCATAATGTCCGATAAAAAAATTGCTTAGGTTAAGTCCATCACAGCTTTTAGTCGCTGGGCTGATCTGAGGGGAGGTTGTGTAGCTCATGTCCGGACATGTAATATAGAGCAGCGGGCACTTTCAAACACTTTGTGGAAGTGCGGGGCAGTTGAGAGTAATGAGGTGTTTGCTTGATATACATAAACTGGCAAGATTTGTTAATTCAATGGGGGCTGTGAATCCACGGCGTGTTTGTGTTAACAATGCGTTCAAGTGTGGACAAGGAGAGGAAGGACAAGGTGTATCTCAGTGGAGGTGACATCAAATGAACTGATATTTGATAACCATAAACACAGCGACTGTGTAAAGTTATATTAATGGGCTTTTTAGGCCTTTATTGGGACGGGACAGTAGCATTGGGTGGAGAGAGGGGAGAGGGGTCAGCAAAGAACCTTAAGAAGAGAATCCAACCCTGTCAGCGCACTAACCACAAGGATATTGGCAGAGACTTTTTTTTAAATTTGAGGTAACTAAGCACCCGTGCATTAATAAGCATTCTGAGATTTTGCACAGTACAACATTCTGTCCTTAAAACTTGTAGCTCTTAATTAATGCACTTAAAGCACCGCCTCTACATGCAGATGGACCGCCTTGGCTGTTATATCTTTTGCTATACATTATGTTTTTAAGGGAAATTAGTTTATAGTAAACTAAACTAAAATAGTAAATATTTTCAAAAATGTCTTGAGTATGTCTAATCTTGTATTGTATAGAAAGTATTGTATTAGCTAGAATGTCTAGTACCACTTGAGGTGCTGCTTTGTTTTGCCGATGTTGTTATCTTGATATTCTTCAGGTCATGGCGATCCGAATGGCCCAGACTAATTTTAGCTCTTTGTAGAGTGAGACGTGTTGCGCATTGGTTTGTTTGAATGGCCTGGCGCAGGGGACTCAGGACCCATCATTGCTGCAAAAGTACAGTGAGAACCATGGAGATGTTGGAAATTCCGTGGTCCCTCGTCAAGAGTACGAGTGTGTGAATCTGACAAGTAGGTGCCGAAAAGAGACGCTTCAATTCTGGCACAGACACATTCACACGCAGGCTCGTTTTCTCTCATACGCTTCTGCTTTTTTCGATCAACTAACACTAAATCCTAGATATGGACGCTCATTTTATTCTCTCAGGCGGAGTAATCTCTCTCTCTCTCCGTGACTCTTGTTACCTGATACCGGTGAGAGCCATGATGACCTTAAGTCAGACAAAGCGTTTCAGAAGTGCTGAAATGTAGCCAACCCCTCCAGAGATCTCGGCCTGCATTGGAGTCATGCTAAAAGCAGCCCACCCCCCGCAACTCCCTCAGATCCTCACTCCACATTCCTCTCCGTGGGGAAAAAGAGGAACAAAACGCAGCACACAAAAGACCTGAAAGCGAGAAGTGAAAGGGGATTTTTGTGGGTTTTTCAAAGAAACAAGTTCACTTTCAACCTGCAGTTTTCTTTTTCTTGTAAATCTTTCTGTCATGTGAGCTAATATGCAGTATTAGGACATGTATTAGTATGTATGTACTGTAAGGAAAAAAATAACTAAAACATATATTTATAAATATGAACTTTGGTAAAAACCAAAGAGGCCTATAATACTTGGGACAGCATTTCCAACTGGTATAGTCCAAAGTGAATTTCCCCCAGCCTTGCTTAAGAGCACTGAAATGTGCATACATTAGCCAATAACTATCATTTGACTAATCACATGATACCATTAGCCAACCAGAAACTGACATCATCAAGACATTTACAATCTCAAAACTTTCATTGGGAATTTTTTTTTTTTCCGGTCCTCTAATAATTTGTAGTTATGGCATCTGTTTCCCACACCAGCCAAACCTTTACCTCTTGGGTCAAACTGTAGTGTTTTCTCGGCGTACCATGTAAATAATGTGGTACATGGATTTGAATCATTCAGCATTATTGTATATATTAAAGAACCATAATGCAGCCATTCAATTCTATCATTTTATTTCTCAACTATATATTCAAAAATAGAAGTAGATGTTTTCTTCCTATTTGTCAAATTGCAAATTAAATGGCTGCTTTGCATAATAAAGATAGTTCTAAGATAGAAGAACTTGAATGAAAAAAACTCCCATAACTGTCAGGGAGAATAACATGACCCAGTGATTCAACTGTACAACTAGACCCTCACACATAATAAACACACACATGTAAAAGAAGTCATTTCTGGAAATGGAGAGGAACAGCTTGATGCTGCAATGCTCAAACACAACGAAAAGCCTAAATCTGTTTAATTTGTTTTTTTTTTTTATTATAAAGCAAATAGAGTTTATCATTATTAATACAAATTTGTATTCATTATTAAAAACCTTTGTAAAGAAACTGCTGAAATTGCACCAAATGGAATCTATTAATTTCATGTGCAAAAGCAAATAAATTGTACTTGACAAATGTGTTGATTAAATAATGTAGTTAAGTGTCACTCAGGTGTACTGTGAAGGTTAGACAGCTGCTTAGTTCTTTTGATTGGATGAACAACAGTCTCACACAGTTATAAACAAAGATGCTTGTTGAACTCTTCTGTCAGTCATTGTTTCAATTGTAAAGATGGTTCTGCCCAAAGTTTCAGGAGAGCACTTCCAGACAAGGTGAAGGTTGTATTATTCTTCTGATCTTTCACGGCACATTTCTCAAAGTGTACCCATGGTCACATTTTGTCATTGGTGTTTATTAGTTACGAGTCAAGGTCCTTGGTTAAAGCTCTGTTGATGTAAAATGATCTTTGATGTTTCTTTGTTTTGGTTTCATTGCTGACTGCATGTGTGTTTTTCTCTTTCAGCGGTCCTACACATTGATAGTGGAGGCCTTGGACTTCAATAACGATACCGCCAGCGAAAGTGAGTAGCGTGATCTTTGACCGTTTTTAGGGGTTCGAGCGCGTAGCGCTGAAACCCTATTGTAATTTTTGCTTCTTTTTGTTTTTGTTTGATATATTTTGTCTGCTTTTGAATTCTTTTTCGGTGCTTGATTTGTTTCTATTTTTGTGTTATTTTGTTCATTTGTTTAAACTTAATAAATTTACGTTTGTTTTGTTTCTTCTGCATACCTTTTTTATTTTGTTTAAACTGGGAATTGTAAGATCTTAAGTTTGTTTTGTTTTGTTTCTTTTTTCCCCTTCTTGTTTAAACTTTGGGAAATGTAAGAAATTAAAGTTTGTTTTTGTACCATTTCCGCTCATAGCATGCTAGTCTTTAAACTAAATGTGCTGACAGGTGTGTGTGACAGGACAGGGAAGTGAAGAGGAGAAAGACTGTGTGCGTCTGTGAGAAACATTGTTGAGGGGGCCTCATGCTTATGAAAATGTTTCCGAATACCTGATGACTAATGGCAGGTGTTGGCAGTCAAGGTCTCATGGCCTCTCTGTCACGGTGCATAGCTCAAGCACAAGGTTATGTTTGCTATAACCTTTCTCTTCTTACACCTCAACAGGGCTTAACACTCCAGAAACAGTCCCATTTAGACACTAAACTGAGCCTGGTGGAGTTCATTTGAATAGCTCTTCTGGGTTGTGTTACCATTAACCAATATAGCGACCAGCTATATTCAGATATTCAAAGGGTTGTTTTTTTTGCTAAAAAGATGAAGCTGTACTCTTGTCTTGTACTCTACAGCATGTATCAGTGTATAGACTGCATTTGATAATGGTTTATCTGATGCTAGGTCCTGTCATTATATTCTCTTTGGATGGGTGGTCTCGTCAAACGCTTCCTAGTATGTGTTGTGCTACATTTTAGAGGCATTTGGTTCTGTTTATTGCATTTGAATATTCAAATGAAATATTAGAATCTAAAAATCCCCAAATCTGTAGCCAATTCATACTTGCTTGCATTTGTGACTGCTGCATTTTAAGAAGATTTAGTAACACCTTTATTTTTATAAATATTATAAAACAACATTGTCCACCAAAGGTAGATTTAGGCCAATTCTTTGTCATTTTTAAAGCTGTACTAGTTAAAACAGTGGAAAGTGGTGCTGTTAACACCAAAGTCATGGATCTGATTCCCAGGAATTATAGAATTATAGAAACTGATCAAATGTGTACTGTACCTTAACCTTAAATTCACTACCAAGTTGCTGTGGTTAAAAATGACAAACAAATGTTTTTACCAATAACTTTTATCTACATATGCTGCCATTTAAACTTTGGGGTTGGTAAGACTCTTATGCTCCTTTGGCCTGCATTTTTGTTGCTTGTATACAAATATAATAGTGTTTTCTCTATTGTTGTATAATGTAATTCATTCCTGTGATGGGAAAACTGAATAACTACAGTCTTCAGTATCACATGATCCTTCAGAAATACTTTTAATATGCTGATTTGGTGCTCAAAAAGCATGTCCTATTATTATAAATTTTAAAAACAGTTGTGCTGCTTAATATTTTTTGGAAATCACGGCACATTGTTTTCAGGAATCTTTAACGAAGAGGGTTTGTGTTCAAAGAACAACATAAAATAGAAATCTTTTAGCATTATAAATGTCTTTAATATCACTTTTAGTCAACTTAATGTGCCCTTGCACATATTTTCAATATTTTTCAAATATATAACAAATACATATCCATATCATTAGTAGAATTTGTTTTTCATTTCTGCTAGCAACTCCCTTATTCCTTGTCCGAAGGGTGTGGAGTTTTTTCTGTCAGTTTAATGTGACTTTCTCACCCCACAGTGAAGTGGATCAGGCTGCAGGTAGTAAAGACGTGACACTTGGCCCTGTCTGCAGGGTTCAGGGTGCAAGAGAAATGCCACAATGACCCTCTGCATTCCAGAGTACTATGAACTACAGTACAAGCCCACCTGGCCTCCATAATATGATCTATTTTCACTCTTTCTACCTCCTCTAGGAATAAATCTACCCATGTTTATCAGTTTGCAGAGAGCTTTAAAGATTAGTGTTTATGTGAAAGGGAGGAATAGACTTTTCACAGTCCCTTCTTCTAGTCATATTCAGGAAAATTGTGAAGGATGTGAGCTGTTGGCTTGCCTCATCTTCTGCTGGTAGAAACAGCACAGTTAGGAATAGAGATGGGAAGTATAACCAAAGTCTGATTAGTGATCATTTTAACATTAAAAGATACCATAGTTTGTTTATAAACGATTATAATAAAGTAATTAATAAACATCTGAGTAAAATACTCACTGGATACATATTGGAACTTGAACACAAACAAATAGATAATTATTTAAAAATTCAGGTAAAAATAAAGGATTTGAAACATTGAATGTAACATTGTAAATGCTTGGGGTCTGCAAAAGTGTATATTTTGCTTGATGCTGTGCCTATCAAACACTCCTTGATAACAAGGTTTTCCACATCTTGACTTGTTTTGGATATGTTTTATTCTGTAATTTCAGTCCTGATCACCAGTAGCTACACAGATAACTTAAACATTACCTACCACATTTCTACCAGCACATATATAGAATATCATGTCTAGGACTGCATTTCTATCTAAGTAGATCATAGAGACCAATCTTATCAACAGTGCTTTGGGAAAGGCTGGCCAGCCCTAGTTGGGAGTATAGTAAGAATTTAAGGATGAAATCTGTGGGCGAGTGGGCGGTTGTGTGATTGTGGTCAGAGAGCCTGAAGGGAATACATGTCAGTTTACTAGTATTTACACACATTTATTTCCAGTGTTTTTATAAAAAAAAAAAAAGGAATTCAAAATTTAACCAAAATAAAAAATAAATAAATTGAATAAATGTAAAATAATTGAATGAAGTATCAGTGCTAATTTAATAGCAGCATTTTTCTCTGTAATATTCAATGGGGTCTCAAGAAACCCTTGCTGTAATTCATTTCCCTGCATTGGATCTGTATCTACTGTGGTGAATATGTCAGACAGAGAGAGAGAAAGAGTGAGCAAGACCGTGTTTATTCACTGATGTCATGAGTCCTGGCTGCTAGTAGGATTACATATTAATGTAATTAATAGTGATTGTGGCTTTTTCTTCAGCTATAAACATGAGGGGTTATTTTCGGCCAGCGATATTTTCAATCTGCGAGCAACTAGATATCGAGACATTGACGGTTTAACACTTTGAACTGTATGTGGAGTTATTGTATCAAAGCCTTTCTAACTGTTACACATTGGCTGTTCAGGTGGAAAGCTCATCGCGAAAGCGTCCCACTCTGGCATGATCAACCCAAATCGACAATGGCAGAGACTGACCCACAACGGCCCCATTGCTCAGTTTGAGTACCAGATCCGGGTCACCTGCGATGAACACTACTACGGCTTTGGCTGCAACAAGTTCTGCCGGCCACGTGACGAGTTCTTTGGACATTACACCTGTGACCAGAACGGCAACAAGACCTGCCTGGAAGGATGGACGGGTCCTGAATGCAATACAGGTGAGCAACTTTTTTTGTGCATTTATTTAATATAAAATACAGTAATGTACGTGTAGTAATATATATTTTAAAATGCACTTCTTCACATGTCACTTCAGAATACATTCTAATATACTGAAGTGAAGTGAAATGTTTAGCAAAAACTGTTGACGCTAATGCTTTCAAACAGTTGCCATTTTAAGAGGCTGATGGGTGAGGGTATTAGTTTGGAATCAGCCGTGAACGGAGAGCGCAGCACCCGAAGCCTGACGACAGGACTCAAATTAGAGCAGGATGCAGTTAGTCTGGTCAGGGGTTTGAAGGATTCCCGCCCCATACGTTGCCAAAATTGTTTTCATGGGTAACACAGGGGACATTGAGGCCCATGGTATATCTTAAAGCGAGGATAGATAACAAACATACTCTCATTCACCCATTGACATTCTTTCTGTTTTGCAGCAATCTGCAGACAAGGTTGCAGCACAGAACATGGATCCTGTAAACAACCAGGTGGCTGCAAGTGAGTAATCTGCAGTATTATTCTAGATTTTTGCAAAACTGTCACCAGGTTTGTTTGGTCCTCAGCCTTGTTCTTTTTTTACATTTTTAGCCAAGCCTTGTTAAAGTGTGAAAGATGCAACAGTACAAGCTTTCATAGCAAGTAGAGGCTGATGTTTAAATCTTGTTAGAATCCATGCGTCCTGCTTGACCTTTTGTGGTCTGATAGCTCAAGCTCTGTTTCTGGTCCACAGACAATGAAAGCACAGATTTACTGACATTCACCTCCAAATATTTCAACATAGCTGGCGGTGTTGTAAAGACAACTGAAACACAAAGCTATTTTTAGCCATTTTGCTTTTGTTTGGCGAGACGCTGAAGCCTTATCTGCAAACCATCATCTGCCAAGTTCAATCTTTAATTGGGTTTTAAAATGCACTGCTTGTTTTACTAATGATGTATAAATTTGACCACAGGGGAAGAGCGATGTGTATCTTACAGCTATAGCTCAGTGATTTATGAGTGCATGATAAATACTTTCTATTCTTTTGTAACACTGAAGCTCATTAAAAAAAAATTGTCAAACTTACTGGCTTGTTTCATTTGTAATAAAATAACTCGGCGGTTTATTCTATTGTGTTGTTTCCCTAGAGAACAGAATTTGAAGCCTTTTTTATCCTTCCATAGCAGTGTGTTTTCCTTGAGTTAGGCTTTGCGCCGTAATATGTACAATTGCAGCATGCGGGAAAAAAAATGCATAAACAAGGCTTTCTGAAGTCATTTGCTTCGTCATAAAGGAATGCGTCATGTGTAACTTATTTGTGTTGAGTAGGGCATCGAGTTAATGAAAATTGAATTTCTTGCGCGACAAACTAATTTTCTATTGGTTGGGGCAAGTCACGACAGGTTTTGCATTGAGCTTTTTCTGGTTTTTCATCATTTCGTTATAGGTGATTGCATGTTTTTTGGTCAACGGATTGACATCGTGATGTTTTGTTTCAAAGATCTGTTTTGTATGAGTAATTCTCAACATTGTACCATCTCTGAAAGCGTTCGAGATCAAGGCTGGAAGTCTACGGAATTCAATGTATACTAAAACCTCAGCTCTTTGTTACATTTGGCATGATTATATCCCATTACCTATTCATCTCTCACTGAAAGCTTGCCAGAACACACAACCATGCAATTGTGCAACTGTTGTAACAAGAGCTCTTACCGTGCTAAATTGGAACCGCCGAGGCCTACGGTCGAGGTAAAAATGTTACTCAGCCATGCTGCTTTAATGCCTTATTTTTGCTTTAATATCATTCACAGTCACTTCTGAGACATCGCTAAAGTGAAATAGCGTTTTGTGAATGTTTCTCATAGTCAAAATCTTCTCGCAGGTTTAAAAATAGTTGTCTTTAATCACAGAGAGAGGTTTCCTCAACCACCGTGTTTATTTTCACAGCTGAACTGCCGCCTCAGGCTAATTGTTTTCTTTTTTCCCCAGAGGACAGTCTGTTTGTCAGTCCTGTGGCTAAGCGCTCAAGTGACTTAGTATCTCATCTGAATCGTTCTTTAAGGGGCAGGTTATCGCTCGGGCTGTTTAATTACTGCCATTTAAAGGGGGAAGTGTAGGGGAGAGCTTTTGCTGAGCTGTTTTGGAGATGTCTTTTAATTACAGGCTCAGAAATATTCTGTGGCTCTAGATCTGACTCAGTTTTTTCGTTCCCTGGGTGGAGAAAGGCTACATGGGAACAAGAGTGAGAATGCAAAAGAACCCGCCATAAATATATTGGCCAATGGAGCAGTTTACAAACACAACCCCCCCCTACCCAGACGGTCCGAGCCGTTCTGGGGCCAAGCCGCTCTGCTTTTATTGAGACAGAGTGTCCTGCCACAAGCTAATGTTAGTCTCTTTAAAAGACCCAGTGGAGTTTTAAAGCTGCTGTTTGTTGTTTGCATGGCTTGGCATTAAATAATCAGACAAGAAGTTGTCGGCGGTTCCATTTTCCCAGTGAACTTTTAAAACAGGGTTTATGAAAGGGTAACCTCTTAGCATTGAACGCCCTGAAAAACAACACTTTTCCCAAAAGTTTGATAAGTACTTTGAGAAAATAATGGCAAATTATGCTTTAGAAAATCACTACACATTGTTTTTGTGTGGTGGTGTTCAGCCCTGACGCCTTTTGAGAAAATAAGAGAATTGGAAACGCAAATTCGTTCTAAAAGGGGGAATATTATTTGACATTTTCAAAGAACATTTTCTTCAACATTTGCAACAATGTTCATGTATTTGATCTCTAAGGAAAAGATCTGCTAAGCTGCTGCTGATGTTGGTTATTGCTGTAGTTGTACAGTAGGTTATTATTGCTGCTGCTGCAAGCAAGTAAAGGAACTTGCTACTTATTTATTGATTAGGATTAATTTGCATTTATAAAACATTGCCTTAGTGTCTACTTGTGTTTTTCAGGTGTCTGTACGGCTGGCAGGGTCCATACTGTGATAAGTGCATCCCTCATCCGGGCTGTGTACACGGAACTTGCATTGAACCCTGGCAGTGCCTCTGTGACACTAACTGGGGTGGGCAACTCTGTGACAAAGGTAAGCATGCGTCAATTTTACTTATGCTGTCTCTGTTTTTTTCCCCCTAACATTCAGTACTAATCATATTCTCACCTTTCAGATCTAAACTACTGTGGAACTTACCAGCCATGTCTGAATGGAGGAACGTGCAGCAATACAGGGCCTGACAAATACCAGTGCTCTTGTGAAGATGGCTACTCTGGGGTCAACTGTGAACGAGGTGAGTCCCTCATGCTAGCCGCACTTTCAAAACCCACACTAGAGTCAGTTTGCATTCTGACTGACATGAAAAGTGGCCAATCACATATTGTTTTATGTTCTCTTAGTGTAGTCACAATAATAATGCAATTAGGTTTTTTGGCCATCAATATGCATCAGACAGTTTTTGAGGCAGAGGCTAGTTGTTCTGTGTAGCAAATCATAAAAATCATAAAACAGTGATGTATCGGTTAATGCATGTTTTGGATATAATGAGAGTTGGATTGACACACCGCATTATAAAGAATCACTTAATAGTACCTTTTAGAGGTTCCCTTTGGGTTTGTAGCTTATTTACCCTTAAAAGGTGCAAATTACTAACTTAGAGTTGTATGCGTGAACATTTTAAGGGGTAAATAAAGCATAGATTTGTACCTTAGAGTTTAGTGTCTAGAGTTTATGTGTCTGTGCTTTTTTTGTAGCAGTACTGCCCAAAAGTTTGATCAACTTTCCCTGTTTACGCCTCTGAAAGATAATGACACTAGCTGCTTGAAACTTGATACAAGGAGCAGTTTAGATGCAGTCGTTTGAATTTAATTATCTTGTTTAATGAATCTTAACAGTCATTATGCACTGCTTTCTGTGTTTCTGTTGGCACAAGTCCATTTTATACACAATGCCGTTTTGTTAATGACTCTAAGTGAACGTTTGCAGCAGTGTCATTGAATTCTGATATAGCAAGATGGTAAGAATGCGGTAGAGAGCCTATGGGGGATCAGATGATGTCAGACCATGGGCCTTAACTGTCTACAGTGTCAGGAAGGGCGCCCAAGTCTGCTAATCCTCTGTTATGATATGTCCTGCCAGTGAATCTCGTCTGTTTTGACAGTCAGTGGTTGGATGGGTATAGTGATGAAATATGCCAGATGGATCGTCATGGCTTTTTTCATCCTTATCGTCTCTCAGATTCATATGATCCAGATTCAAGCCCTCAGGGTGGTGACAACCTTCTAGGGCAGTGAAATCTTCCCCTATCAAAACCATTGGAGAAATCGTTCAGGCCTAAGCAGGAAGATAAAAGCTTGACTAACTGCTAATTTAATGGGGTCAGTCATGTGACTGCAGTGCAAAGGTTAGATCAACATACTCAGGTCAGACTTGAGAGCATATCAGACCCATATTTAACCCAAAAAATGAGTCCTTGTGTAGTTCATTTCTTCTGTTTATTCATTTTAGTTTCAATATAATGACAATAAGTCTTTACGGGAGAATTTGAAACACCATGAGGGTAAATAATGACAGATTTTCTGGTGGAAAACAATAAAAACTGCATACAAGTGATACAATATGCTTGCGTTCACAGCTGAACATGCCTGTCTGTCCAACCCTTGTGCGAATGGAGGAACGTGCAAGGAGACCAGTCAGGGTTACGAGTGTCACTGTGCAGTCGGCTGGAGTGGCCCATCGTGCGAAATCAGTAAGAAGGCACACAAACACACTCTGAAGAAGATATTCAGAAACACTTGATTTGTATAATCTTCTCTGATCTCACAGATGTGGATGATTGTGCTCCCAACCCATGCAAACATGGAGGCACCTGCCAGGATTTGGTTAATGGCTTCAAATGTACCTGCCCTCCTCACTGGACTGGCAAAATGTGTCTCATTGGTGAGAGATTAGTAAAGCAATTTGAAGTTTGACTTTCATCACGCTTTTAGCTAGGCGTTAATCATCAAATGTATTTTCAAAAGATGCCAATGAATGTGAGGACAAGCCATGTGTGAATGCCAAGTCATGCCACAATCTGATTGGTGGATATTTCTGCGAGTGTCTCTCTGGTTGGACGGGTCAGAATTGTGACACAAGTGAGTATACCCATCGCTTTTTTTTTTTTTTTTTTATCACTGCATGAGCTTTTGCTTTCTATCTGCTGTTTTTGTCTTAAAAATTCAGACATGTTTCTCGTAATTTCAGACATAAATGACTGCCAGGGTCAATGTCTGAATGGAGGAACTTGCAAGGTAAGAGATCTTCTGATGTTTTTTCTATCAATGTGCACTATTGTTTAAAAGTCCTGATTTCTGAAGGATCATGTGACACTGGAGTAATGCCTGACAATTCAAGAATAAATTACATTTCATAATATAATAAATTAGAAAACTATTTTTAGAAACAGCAATAAAAACAATATTTTTAACAAACAAGTGCAAACTTATTAAAGATAAGAGACTTTTCAAAAATATCTTACCCCAAACAAAGGAATGGTAGTGTTATATTGTTTTGTTTTTATTTAAGCAGGAAGGGGTTGGCATGTAAAGAGGCAGAGTACAGCTAGTTATTTTGATATTTAGCGATGTGATTATCTGAAATCAGATATAACTGAGAACAAAGTGGAATGTACAGGTGTGCTCAAGGATATCCCTTTTAATTGCTCCTGACTGCTTCAAACTAAACTCTTGAGTCATTTTCTAAGGCTTAGTGCCACGAACCTCTCAAACTTTGACAAATCTTGTGAGTAGTTCATCTCCAGAAGAGCTTATTGTTGAAGACTAGAAACTGTAAACATTCAGAACAGAAACATGGGTGTGCCGTCTAAGGCTGACATATTGGTACCATTTATTCTCAAAAGTGCTGTACAACAAAAACTTTAAGCTTTCTAAGCTGAACATTTATTTTTGGGGGTTAGTGCCAGGAAAGTATGCCCATGATTATGGCAAAGAGATGACACTACACTGTAACTTAAAAAAAATAAAAAATAAATTTCTATCGCTCATCTTTGACAGGATTTGGTGAATGGTTACCGCTGTATTTGCCCTCCTGGCTATTTGGGTGAACACTGTGATAAGGACGTGGACGAGTGTGCTAGCAGTCCCTGCCTAAATGGTGGCCGCTGTCAGGATGAAGTCAATGGATTTCAGTGTCTGTGTCCTACCGGCTTTTCGGGTCAGCTGTGTCAGGTGAGAGAAAGTCCTCTTTTTCTTGACAATTGATATCTTTGTATAAAAAATAAAATACTTGAATCACAATTAATGTATATGCTTTACACTTGTAAACTTTACACTCGTACACATTTTGTACAAAAAAATGTTTGAAATGTATGGATCTGGTATCCATACGGAGTCAATCTCAGCTAAAAATAAGAACACATACTGTACAAACCTACAGTAACTGTTGCTAAACTGGAAACTTGTTGCACTAAAAAAAAACTTGAACATGGAGTTTACTGATATGTATAAATAGTATATCAGAATTTGACATTTCTGTTTTTGAAATAAGTCAAAAATTCATTAAAAACAGTAATATTATGAAATAGAAAACAGTTCGATTCAAAAACTAATTTAATATATTTAAAAATATTTTTGTACATTTTCAGCAGCCATTACTCCAGTGTTCAGTGTGACATGATTCTTTATTTCTTCTTATTATTAATGCTAAAACAGTTGTGTTTAATGTTTTTTTGGAAGCCATAGCTTTTTTCAGGATTCACGAATGCAAAGTTTAAACAGCATTCATTTGAAATATAAACATTTTATAACATTCTAAACATCTTTACTGTCACTTTTGATCAGTTTAATATATCTCAGCTGAATAAAAGTATTAATTTGGTTAAAAATGTGTAAAACAGTATGTACCTTCATCCACCCAGCTCTAGTTGTACCTTGCAGAAAGAGAAAGACAAAGAAAGACGGGCTAGGTTTGAGACAGGCAGGGTTTGGCTAGCTCTTTAAAATATTCTTCTATTTGTTTTTATTCTCCTGAGCGTTTTGGTGCGCTTTTTCCTGGCAGACGCTGTGTCGAGGCTGTTGAGGGTTGCTCAGTGTTTTCTAAGAATCCAAAAATGCCTGGATATCATTTTCCCCTCATCATTGAGCTCTCTTTTCTCCTCTTGTAAATCTTTCTCTGGTGTAGTTGGATATCGATTACTGCCAGCCCAAACCATGTCAGAATGGCGCGCAGTGTTTCAACCTGGCCTCGGACTACTTGTGCAAATGCCCCGATGACTATGAGGGTAAAAACTGCTCTCACCTGAAGGACCATTGTCGAACCACATCATGCCAAGGTGAGAAATCTCAGTCTCTGCGACGGATCCTGTCTCGGTATCTCTTTGTAAACCCCCCTTAAAACCGAGAGTAAGCTGATCTGCCGGTTGCATGCCATTGTTCAGCTGCTGAGTAAAACTAGATTACAGGCCCGTGGACTCTCCCACCACCTTCAGGGGGAAAGATGAGGAAAAAGAACTCATATTTTGTTACATGAGGCTTTTTCAGCCCATGGTGAGCTATTTGACAGTAACCTCCCTGGACACACAGCTCACATACACCGTCTCCTAAACACTTTCTCCACTCCCAAATCCTCCTGAACGTTTGCCAGTTTCTTAACAGCTCTGTGTGTGTTCTTCGTGGTAATGACTTGGTGGGATTCTCTGCCTTGGATGTTTAAAAGTGTGTGTGTGTGTGTGTTTGAGGAGGGGCAAACCCCACAGCTAGATAAGCCCATCAAGTTTCTTTCAACTTTCAGGGCTTATGTGCATTAAATGGCCTCCTCGTACACTCTTTCTGCTAAAGTAGAACTGTAAAAACTTAGAATGTGAACCCATAAATATTGAAACAAACTGGAAGAATGGGTATTGTGGGTTTAGTGTAGCTTTTGTAGGTTTTATTTCACAACGAACCCAGAGTTTTAACAGCTGGGTTTCTTTTTTCTCTGAAACTTTCACAGTGATTGACAGCTGCACTGTTGCTGTGGCATCCAACAGTACGCCGGAAGGGGTGCGATATATCTCCTCAAACGTCTGTGGTCCGCACGGACGCTGCAGGAGTCAGGCTGGAGGCCAGTTTACCTGCGAGTGTCAGGAAGGATTCAGAGGCACCTACTGCCATGAGAGTAAGACTAAACATTATTATCGGATTATAGGCATGCACCGATATTACAGATGTTTTCATTTTACGGCCTGGTTTTAAAATTGCAGACTATTTTGTTTAAAACATTAAAAACTAAAATGCTGTTAGATATTTGCTAAAGGATGCATTTAACAGTGTAAAATTCTTAGTGTTTTTGAACATTTACTTTAGATGACAGCAAAGCTAATCTCAGTGTACAAGTACAGAAAATGAGCTTGCACAATTAAAACTGCAGCTGATCAACAACTGATCAATATCAATATCAGTCATGATGGACATTAATATCGACTGAGAACCAACCGATATATTGTGCATCTTTATCATCTATATAGATGATCCTAAATTTTGTGGTGTCTTTGGTGTTTTTTTCAGATATAAACGACTGTGAGAGTAACCCATGTCGCAATGGCGGTACTTGCATCGATAAGGTGAACGTTTATCAGTGCATTTGTGCTGACGGCTGGGAAGGAGTTCACTGCGAAATCAGTATGTTCACTTAAATAGATTATTTCTCTGTTTTTGTTAAATGTTTGTGCTTGTTTAAGCTCATTTTCGTGTTCTTTCTCCCCCTTTTTTCAGACATCGATGACTGCAGCTTGAACCCCTGCCTGAACAAGGGAGCATGTCAAGACCTGGTGAACGATTTCTACTGCGAATGTGAAAATGGCTGGAAGGGAAAAACCTGCCACTCCCGTACGAAAGACTATTTTTATGACCCACCCAGTTTGCTGAGTTTTTGTTTGTGTGCGAGCGTGTACATATGGAGTTATAAAATACTATTGGATCAACTGTAATTTCAGGTGATAGTCAATGTGACGAAGCCACATGCAATAACGGAGGTACATGTCATGATGAAGGGGACATCTTCAAATGCAGGTGCTCACCTGGCTGGGAAGGAGCTACATGTAACATAGGTCAGTTTGGGTGTCGCCCATTCACTTTCTCGATCTTAAAATGTCATACAACTCACGTGCATCAAACCCTTACAAAAATAAAGCATTCTTTAACACACTTCTTGCTGTAAAGTCATACTTAACACAAAAATGCAATGTTAGAGCAAGCAGTTGCAAGCTACAACCGTGCAGCACATAATTTGGTTCCTTCAGAACCTTTTTGAACTAAATAAAAAAAATCGGGTTTATAAAGCCATGGACTCCCGAATTCAGTCACATTTCTCATCCTTCTCCTGAAATGTGAAGGCATTTAAACTATTATGTAATTTATAAGTATTGCTAAAGCGCTGCATTTCCAAGCAATCATTAAATGTAATAGTTTTAAGGGTTATGTAAATTGTGAAATAATGTAAAATATAAATAATATATATAAATCTAATGATGGCAGATAAATAATAAAATGTTTGTAACCATTTGAATGCTTTTTTTCCATGGCCCCTTCAGTTGCAAAACCCTTGAGTATTCAGAAACGGTTTTATGGTTTAAAATGTAAGCTAAGAAGGAGTTGCTCTGCAAAATAGGGGGAAAACACTGTTCACATTCAATCACCCGAGCTCACAGACTGAAATCTCTCTCTCTCTGTCAATGTATTGGCTGCAGTTCGCTTCAAATAGCACGATCCTGTAAAGTAACCCCAATCAGATTTTGGGACGAGCATTTTTGCAGATTTCTTTGATGCAGAAAATATCATATCTGGCGTACGGTCGGCTCCAATTCTTTGATGGGAAATTTAGTTGGATCGTGTCTTGGGAAATGTTGTACTTGGTAATACTTCAAGATGTAGCGGGCCTGTTTTAAGTGTGGCAGTCTTGTTGTGGTTGCACTCGTGTTGATCTGTTCAGTTCAAAGCATTCTGACCTCTCTTGTGGCTCCTCCACAGCCAAGAACAGCAGCTGTCTGCCCAACCCATGTGAGAACGGAGGCACCTGTGTGGTCAATGGCGACTCCTTCACCTGCGTCTGCAAGGAAGGCTGGGAAGGATCCACCTGCACCGAGAGTGAGTACTTCCTAGGAGGATTTAAAGTGGAAGAGGGAATAGTTTGACTCATAAAAGTTCATTTTTTCAACCTTCATTTAGTCTGAGAATAAAGCAGGGATCCATTTTCCTGGCTTTGTCTCACTGGTTCTTTTCCATTTTTTCTCTAAACCCACCTCACCCTGGCTGGACATTGTCGGCTGCTGCCAGCTATGAAGGAAAAAATTTAAATGAGGGAAAGTGGAGACAGATGTCCCCCCCTTTCCTCAAGCCCACCGCTTCTCTTTCTTTTTTTTTTCCTCGATGTGCCTTTCTCATGTATTGTTGTGCACCTCTTGCTCTGTGAGAGCGGAGAAACCTAGAGTCCTAAAAATGAAGAGGGAAGAAAAGCTGGAGACAGCGAGTCAGCTAGTAACCGAGCAATCAGCAACTCTGCCAAACTGGACGCCCACACGAGCACGCAGACGCACGCGCGCTCCGACACAAGCTCTGACATGTTGACTGTTGTGTTCGTTCTTATGTGCTCACATGGGTGTGAAGTGAATCAAACCTCCTTCTCTCTCTCTTTCAGATACCAACGACTGCAACCCACACCCATGGTAAGTCCTGGCAAAACATTTACACACACAGCCTGCCGCTGTAAACAGGCCCGTACAGCTGTGCCGCACTTTCTCACACTCTCACAGTGCTGGGAAACAGGCACTCCCAGTGCTTCTGTCATTCCAAGGGTGCGTTAAGCTCGCTGCCTATTGTGCTTTTGACATCGGGTTCATCTGCTCGAGAAGTTGTCTAAGCAAGATTTTGAGTTCACTGTAACATATCCCAGCAAAACAGATTAGCATGAGGTCGTTTGATAAGGATTTTTTAATTTGGAATTAGGATAAAATACACTTATAATAATTGGATATACCCGTTTCTGCATAGTTGTAAAGTTGTTGTAACGTGCAAGCTGCAGCAGATGTTTCTTATTAGTAGACACTAGACAGTTTGAATGTCTTTTTTTTGCTTTTATCCGTGAGTCTCAATTACAGTTGGAGATATTTTGGTGTATAAAATAATTTTGTAGCAAATTATTTAAAAAAGTTACTATTTGCTGGTTTGTGAATTTTATTTATTTATATTTTGATTTTATTTAGGTTTTTTATTTACTATATGTTTTTATTTTATTTTTGTATTTTAATTTGTATTGCTTTTTGTTTTGTTTTATTTTAAACTTGTTTGCATTTATTTTGTATTTGACTTTGTTTTGCTTTTATGATTATTTTTTATCATAAAAAACATTTTATTTTATGATTGTTTTGTTTTTATTTTTAATTAATTTACATTATTATT
>JAUMHI010000054.1:16330797-16382772 GCA_032359435.1 Enteromius unitaeniatus
TACAGTATGTCAAAATGCCAGTTTTGTCTTTCCTTTGACTGCTGCTTTTTTTTTGTACCCTGTTTGTAATGCTGCAATGATGCCTGAACCAAACTGTGTCTGACCTTCTGCCTTTCTCTCTCCATAGCTACAACAGCGGGACATGTGTGGATGGTGAAAACTGGTACCGTTGCGAGTGCGCTCCGGGTTTCGCCGGACCAGACTGCCGCATAAGTGAGTGTTCGACGATACTCTTGGCTGTCAGCCCTGTAAATGTGCAACACATCTTTTCAAAAACAAATAGAGCTGGGTCTAGCCACCCAATTAGCCAGCCCTCTGGGCAGAATGCCAACAGCACAGCAAGCAGCGTCCTTGCATTCTGCAGCTCTGATGTTCACGGCCCCTCGGGAGAAACTGACTCGCAGTGACCAAAAACCAATCAGCCTGGTTATCCAGCACTGATTAAAAAGCTCCATTTGCTCTTTAAGAAGCTTTTATCTGGCTGCATGAGACATAACTCAGGCTTTACTGTTTGATGCATCCAAACCTGCAAATGAGCTCATGACGTTAATGTCTGCTGAGCCTAAGATGATATAGTCCATCAGGAAAGGGTGTTTGGTCATACTTTATGAACTTGCCTCAATCAAAATGATCTCTTAGGGAACATTTAACTTCATGAGCAAGATGGCATGACAGTTTTGCCTTGTTTTGAGCAAAAAACAAATATTAATTTAAAATATTCTTGCAAAACATGCCTTAAACATCTTACGCAGCCTTGCTTATTATGCAAATCTGTTTCATTTGTAAAACATATTTTAATGCTTTTCCTGGGAAACAAGACTGTACCTGTTGCTATTCATGCGATTGGAATGCTTTAGGACTTTAAAAGTTCAAAGCATGATTCCTAACAGATTCTTTTCATTCCTTCAGATATCAACGAGTGTCAGTCTTCTCCCTGCGCAATTGGCTCTACCTGCATAGACGAAATCAATGGTTATCGCTGCATTTGTCTGCCTGGAAGAACAGGACCAGAGTGTCAAGAAGGCAAGAGTCATACAGTATGCTTGTGCAAACAGGCAACATATCACTTATTTCTTATTAAAAAGAACAGCAAGACCTGCATTAACATCTCCCAAACCATTCCCTTCCTACAAAACAATGATATTGTTGACCTGACAGTTTCAAATAAATAATAGTTCTCCTTAGTTTGAGGTTTCACATCAGTTTGATGTACTTGAATGTGATAATACAAAGAAATTAAAAATAGACACAATGGAAATGTAATGCTTGAATTTTTTCTCAAGAAGATCACACCATATCAGCTCCTTTTTTGCCATGTCATAATCTTCTGTTGATGTCGTTCACAGTCATTGGGAGACCCTGTATTGCTAACGGACAAGTAACTGCTGATGGTGCCAAATGGGAGGAAGACTGCAACATTTGCCAGTGCCAAAATGGAAAGGTTCATTGCACCATGGTAACTTATCTGCCGCTACAATCATATTATAGAGGCATTTACTAATACGTTTCTTAACTGTGCATTTAAAAATTCCTATTTTTTGGCTCTTTTTTTCTTCAGATGTGGTGTGGACCAATATCATGTCGGGCAGGAAAGCCTAGAAGTGGGTGTCCTGCAGGCCAATCCTGTGTTCCCATCAAAGAAGAGGACTGCTTTGTCAAACCCTGTCCTAGTCTGGGAGAGTGTTGGCCCCCTGCACCCCCTCCAACCTCCAAATGCCACGCCAGCTTCTCTTACCAGGACGACAGCTGTGCCAACATCACGTTCACCTTTAACAAGGAGAACATGCCTCAAGTGAGTCATACTTTCAGAGGAAAGCGATTGAATTATGAGCTTTTGAGCCGTTTTCCCCCTTATCCAAACGTCTCCTCCACCCTTCTCTAATTCAGTGGAGAACTGAGAACGCAGTAGGGCGTGAAAGATCAGGTTCTCTTCATCTAGGAGACAACTTTCCTCATGGGTGAAGTTTTCCATGCTGGTTGGATTCTCACAAGCTTTGTTGTCATGTCCAAACACTTTTTCTTTAGATGAATAAAAGCGCAAGAAATACATTTTGTACAATAAGCTCTGGCTTGGTACCCATTTCCGAACCAAGACATTCCTGAGCTAATATCCCATAACGGTTTTATACTTAGGCAGTTATTGTTGAGAAACACCGCTGGCGGCTGCTCACCAGCCAGCCCGAATTGCTGAACGAGAGACAAGCGAGTGCAACAAAGGACAGTGACAATCATAAAAAAGATGTGGTTCTTCTACAAATGAGCTACAGAAACCAGGGAGAAGTGTATAAGATTAATATTTTACAGGGAAAAACCCGGCAATCAGATTTTTTTTACATTCTCCCAAAAGACTAAACCTTTCATTTTGGACTTTTCGCACTGCCCACACTGTCTGCTCCGTTATTGGAGACAAACCTAAAAACCGAAGACATTTTGAGGATTTAGATGCATATTGCACTAATTATTTATCTGGAAATCGCTTAAATGTGAACAGACTCCTAATGGATCTTTCTGTTGTAACAGGGCTTGAGTGTGGAACATGTTTGTAATGAGCTGAGGCACTGGTACCTGCTGAAAAACCTCACTGCAGAGCATGCTGTGTCCATTACCTGTGAGCCATCTTCTTCAGCCAGCAATGAGATTCATGTCAGCATTGTAAGTACAGCTTAAATGTGTCTAGGAATTAAGTCTGAGACCATTAACATAACATCTGAAGAAACATCTGTTTCTTGAGGGCCACCTTTAGCTTCAACCTGTTCTAACCCACCTGACAGGATGTTTCTAGTACTCTAGAAGTCCTTGATCAGCTGATTCGGGTGTTTGTAACTAAGGTTGCAGCTAAGAGACTGTGGACATTTCCATTCCATTTCCAATTTCCATTCTTCTATGGAACAAAAAAAAATGTTTTTTTCCTTTGTTCAGATGCAAATAATTTCCATTTTACGGACAAAACTGTTCTTATAATCTATATAAATGTAAACTTTTGTGATATTTATGAGTCTATGTTTCCTGTGCAGTCCGCAGAAGAGCCCAGGTTGGACAGGAATCCTATTAAAGACATTACGGGTCAAATATTTGACTTGGTGAGCAAGCACAATGGTAACAGCACCATCATTAAAGCCATCACCGGCGTACGAGTTCACCAGACACCAAGCCCCAAAACAGGTAAGCAGCTCTACATCACATTGGACATTGGGCCCATCTTTGCTGAAAAGTAGTCAAAAATTAAAGTATTAAGGTTTCCACAGTCTAGGCCAGTCATGTTGAACTGTCTGTCCTTGGTCTGTCTTGCTTGAGCAATGTTTAACTGTCAAAAGAAGCTTTAAGTCATTGAAGCCATGGAATGTTACATCAGCTCTGCCAGTTGGATTGAACTTCAATTAGACATCAGGGCCCTCTTTATGCATGCTGTTCATCAAATATGGCGTCCTACGTTTCTGCCAAGCTGCCAAGTCTCTTCCTAACTTAAGAGACATTTAAACCATGTGAGCCAGCCTCTGTAGACTGGGCCAGGGACTGGGTATAAACAGTGTACGTCTTGTCCAAAATAGGAAAATGTTGCTGTTGAATTAAAGTGTGGATTATTTTTCCTATACCAAGGTTTTCCCATTTCCAATGCACAAATGTTCACCAGTAAATAGACATTTAAATAGTTTCCCCTTCCAGTCTCCTCGTTGTCTCAAATATTGACTCTTCTATCCCCAGACTACCTGGTTCCTCTGCTCAGCTCCATCTTCATCGTGCTCTGGATTCTCGCCCTGGCCTCGGCCTTCCTGTGGTGCATTCACCGCCGGCGGAAACAGAGCACCCACAGCAACGCAACTACCTCAGCTACAGAGGACAATACCACCAATAACGTGCGTGAGCAGCTCAACCAAATCAAGAACCCCATTGAGAAACACGCGGCCCACGGCGTGGCCATAAAAGACTACGAAGGGAAGAACTCCATCATTGCCAAAATTAGGACGCATAACTCCGAGGTGGAGGAAGAGGAGATGGACAAACACCTGCAGAAAGCACGCTTTACCAAGCAGCCGGCCTACACGCTGGTGGAACGGGAGGAGCGTGCGCCCAACAAAAACCCAAATTGGACTAACAAACAGGACAACAGAGACTTGGAGACGGCACAGAGCTTAAACAGGATGGAGTATATCGTATAGCAGGCAGCTGTGTTGCCGTGCGACCGAACCCCTGTTGCACTTACCGGTCATTTGGCAGGGTCTCGGGGGGGGGTTGTGCTTCTTAAAACTGTTGCGTCGTGATCTGGACTCAAAGGCTGTTGTTTGCCTAGAATCCTGTGTTAATTTAAGTTTTGACAAGCTGGCTTCACACTGGCAATTGTAAAAGTTGCTGTGGACGGCTGGAAAACCCAAATGCTGCGTTTCGCATCCAGTGTTTTCCTTTGTAAAAGAAAAAACTAAAAAAGTAAAAAAAAAAGAAGAAAAAAAAAAGTAAACATTTCAAATGTCTATATTTTCGTGGATACGTTTGAGTATCTCAGTGAGTCTGAAACGTTTGCATAGTGTTTGCAAATAGTTTTAAGTGTTATTTTCGTTCATAATGACAATGCTCTCACAGCTAAAGTAGTTGTTTCTTCCTTATCCAGCAGCTGTGTGGAAACTCTCTCTAGTTGGTTTTATTTCTAGTTCTGAACTGAAAGTGCCTTCACAGCTACGCACCACAGCAATTGTCGGAAATGAGTATGAAAAATGGGGGAAAAAAGCAAAAAAATTATTTATTATTTTTCTTTTCTTGGGCGGGATAGGTCGGTCAGCTTTCTGCTGCCAATATGAAGAATTGTGTCAATTTAGTGTAGATATGTATATTTTTTTTTAATTAATCACTGTGTATATTTGATTTATTAACTTAATAATCAAGAGCCTTAAAATATCATTCCTTTTTATTTATATGTCCTGTCTAGTTTTGAAGGTTTTGATAGCTTTGTAAGCCTATAGCTTTGTTCAGACATTTGTTTGATGTTTCACATACCAAAATTTCAGAGAGAAAAAGCAGTCTTTTTTTTTTTTTTTTTTTTCCAAAAACAAGCTGGGCATTTGTGTGCCTGAGAATTTTCTACATTGTCAGATATTTCAATATTTGAAACTCCTATTGTATGTATTTTGCCAACTCTTACCAACTCTCAATGCAGGTAATGTCAACATCATGACTGCTTTTTTGTTTGGATACCTGGTGGCAGACACATTGCTTGCCACAGATGAAAGAAAAACAATAAATCATTAAAAAAATCTCAAATAAAAGGGAACATGAGTCTCCTAGTTGCTTGTTGGTAAACCTGATTCACACAAATCATTTCTCTTCTGCTTCGGTTTGCAGTATGTCATAAGCTAGGCTGTGAATACTTGAACAGTAGGGGGCCAATGGAAACACTGTAGATGACTGCCTTGCTTTCAGGAGTCCATTTCTATTGCTGTGCACATGTAGTGTTCTTTTCGTTATTCTTTTATATCGTGGCTCTCTAAAAAACACCAAACCGACAAGCTTATCACATATTTGTAAATTCTATGAGATCATGGCAATATTCAATGTTCATATTTGACGTTATTGTAAATTTGTTTTTTAGTTTGTTCCTGGCAATATTTTTTGAATGTTATATTTATTAAACATTTTGTATAAAAGGAAAATTAAATGTTTCTTTTCGATTTGTGCTCTATTGTGCTGCTTTGGAGGGAGTCGAATCCTCTCTTACGCTGACGTAATGTTATGTAAAGCACAAGGTCTGTCTAAATGTCTATTCGTGATAGAGCCGTGCGGGTCTGATTGTGCTCTGTACCATGTGAAGACTGACGCTGCGACTGAACTTCCCTTCCTAAATGATGAATGAGGTATTGAGTAAAATAACTGCAGGGTAAAAGGCAAAGCGTATGGTGATGAGGGAGAAGAAAAGGGTTTCCCAATGATATCATGTAAATTCTGTCATCATTTACTCACCCTCAAGGTGTTTTTTCACATATATACCTTTTTTTCGACTGTGGTACACAAAGAAGGCATTTCGATAAGAAAGGTGGCTGTTTTCCATGCACACTGAAAGAAGACTGGAGATTTCAAGTGCAAGAAGAAAAACGTGGTTCATACCACTCATGCGCAATATTCAAAGTTTTCTGAAGTCATGTGATGGCTTTTTAAACATTGTAAACATTGACTCAAGATCGTCTTATAATTGGTGAAAAAAGTCCAATTTGTGAACGAATCATTCTCGCGAGTCACATCTTTTCAATCACTCAATGTCTGAATGATTTATGAATCAGACTCAAGATAAACTTGCTGACTCAATTTGGTGGCAGCAGAGGTACATTGGCAAAAAACAACTTAAACTTAGGTCTGTTTCTCACACAAAGGCTTCTTATAACTTCTGAACACTTTGGATGTAATGCACAAGTAACTTTTATGATTATTTTTTTGCGCTCTGTGTCATTTCTGAAGTTTCAAAGCATCCATCTCCATTCATTGCAATTATTTCTAAATAAATGCTCAGCACAGCCTCCAGAATTTCCTTTTGCTGTTCCACAGAAGAAAGGAAGTTGAAAGGGTTTGGAATGAGTTGATGACGTTTTCTTTTATGGTTAAAATTGTTCTTTTTAAATTGACAAGAAGTTCTAATTTGTAAATGCATGTTATTATCCCGGCCTTAATCAAAATGTCATAACTCAATGCTGCTGTATGCTGGATTTTTCCAAGCATTTAGTCCACTTAAAACCCAACCCATCTCAAAAATCAAATTAACAACCAATAAACAGACCTACATACAAGTCTCAATTTGGAAAAGATCTGTTGCTACTTCGGTTACCTTGCAATCGAAGGTCGATCTTCAATGTTACAGTACTGTATGTCATTCTGAGCACTATGTAATTAAAAGTCAAGAAACCAGAATTCCTTTATTATTAATGATTAAGTAATATAGGAAGTATAGTAGATTGTATTAGATTTTTAAGGTATTCCTTGGACATTTAGTTCACAATTATTTCAATGCAAACATTAATTAAGAACAAATGGTTTGCCCTCTTTAACGAATTTCATGACATAACATCAGAATATACAGTGAAATATGTTGTAACTCTAAACCAGAAGCATTCTGACTGCCACGTTACGGGATTATTACTGCACAAAGTTTATATATTCAGACAATGCTTTTATGACACATATCTATTATACTAAATACATAAACATCAAGTGATTTGTAAGCCCGGCTAGAAAATAAAGCATGTGACTCAACGAATTTACGTCCATACATATAATCATCCTGCCATCACGCACTATATCAATGTCGACTGCACCCGTGATTAGCCAAATATCAGACGCGAGCGCCACTACAGCGTTCCATAACGTTGTCAGTCATCCCGCAGCAGACTTTTAGCTGTTACGAAAAGCAATAACACATTTACAAATAATAACCGCAGGGAGACGGCAGTCGGCTCCAACGGTGAAAACCCCTGATCACTTAAGGAGCGCGGTGTATGTGAGAACACAGCGAAATCAATCATGTGCTCAGCTGAAGCTGGAAGAGTGGAGATTTCAGACGGATGGAGCCAGAGATTTGGGCTTGAAGCCACAGTGTGCTCAACGGCTCCCGCTAGTCTGAAATACAAATCTTGCACCGAAAACGCAAACTGCATTTGTGTTTTTGTTTAGAGTGAAGTTAATGTTTGCTTGAGTTCCTTTTAAGCTGTTGCTAGTGGAGTAGATTCAAATATGTGAGAGCTTCTTGGTAATCTAATTCAAGGGTTTAAGCAGTTTTGTGTTTTTTACTTTAAAGGGAGAAGGGAAGTACTGTATGTGCAGAGACTGTGTGTGGTGAACTCTTGTGCAACCGCTGCTGACAGACAGCATTACAGTAGAAGTGTGTACTGTAACATCCATCGTGGTGGCGTCAGACATCCTCTCTCGTTCGATGCCGCTGCGCCCCTTAGGATTTCTTGAGCCGGCGTAATCGGGATGTTCTGGGCTCACCCCCCTTCCTTCCCTCTCTGGCGACAGATCTGGAACTAATAGAGGAGCCAGAGGATACAGGCTTGACGGATAGGCCTCTCAAGCTTGTGGCCAGCCCGCTTTGGTTAGTCTGTGAAATCTCAGGCTGGGGACAGCAAACGGAGTCTGGAGCAGCAACATCGGAAGAGGGGTTGTTGGAATCGCTTGACTCCGCAGGCTCTCCAAGACGAGATCTTTTTGTCTTTTGGCGGTCAGGGTCCTCTCCTGAGCTACTTGGGGTCCGTGGTCGTCTCTTAGGACCGGCAGCATCAAGTTGTGGTTTGGTGACCTCTTTACTGTTACTTAATTTAGATGACAACACTGCTTTCCCTTCCTCCATTGACTCACCCGTGAGCTTGCTGCCAGACGATATGGTAATAGGATGACATGCTTCATCAGACCCCTTCTCAGCTTTGTCCCCTTGATCATCTTGGCGTTCTTGAGGTTGGACTTTAGCCTGCCTGGCACTGGAGAAATGAGAAAAGGTTACAAGAAGATGTAGATGGATCACCAGCAAGGTATATCAGAACAGTACTTACATCTTCCGAAGAATGGCTCTTTTTGTTTCTGTGAAGCTAGGTAATGGATCTGTCATCTCGCTAGAGCCAGAAAAATACTTTGAATGGCTTGGTTCACACTGCTGAGACAAGAAAAGAGAGACAGATCCATTAAATTCAAGATGGTGGATGAAACAAAATAAATGTTCATTATTAATAAATTTATTATTCATTAGATGTCATCTATGTAGGTATCTTATTAGGTTTTGGAACAGAGCTACTCTCTCAACACCTCACAGAAACTAAGTAAATGATTTGTTTTTGTTTTTTTTAAAGGACTCTAAGAGAATTCCATTGTACTGACATGAATTAACGATATTTTATGTAGCCATGGGAACAAATCCATGGGATGTTTTGTTTTGACGGCCATACCCAAGAGACCAAGCAAAAACACAAGCTTGTGTTGAACTGCCAGTATTCAGAGGAAGATCTCTTTTTTCCCCTTTTCTCGATCTTGATCATCAGATTTCTGATCATATTTATCAAAACATATATATTTGTGTGGCTTTGCTTTTACATGGTGTCTATGTGTTTGTAGGTAAATATAAATATTGTCAAAAGTACCAATTTGGTTGAATGTGTTACATATGCATGTTTATTGTGGTATTAAAATTGATACCGAGAATCACATAATAACATGCCTTTTAAATTGCTTATGTGTGATCAGTAAATACACTCACATTGCAGTTATTTAAAATTATTTTCAAAATAATAAATCCATTGACTGTGTGTGTGTGTGTGTGTGTGTGTGTGTTTGTTTGTGTTCATTACGACCTGGCTTGACCACTTGAATAGTTTGAAACACTTTGAAGTCATTGTTTTAGTACTAGCCATGCTTAACTGGGCAGTTCTGAGAAGAATAAAGAGACGAAGCAGCTTATTGAATCCCACCAACATACACCTTCAACAGTCCTAATGAAGCTCTATCAACAGAACAATCCTTGACTGAGCAAGAACAGAGCAGGTGCTTGTGGCCGCCGTCTTTAGGGGCACAGGATCATTGAACTGCGATTAACCGACACAAAACAATCATTCCAGTCCAAACTGATTGGATTTCATAAAAGTGTAGGTTTACCAACCGGCCTCTGAACAGGCTCAAGATATATAGGCTATTAGTTCTATTTTAGGAGCAAACGGCCAGATAAGCACAAGGTCCGTCAAGTCATTAGAGCGAAATTAGGAAATTGCAGAGGGATGTGTTTCATATGAAGTGCACAGACATTGGCCTGAAGAAGGGGCCTCTATATAATCATACATAATGCGTTGTTTTATTTAAAAAAAACAGAAAAAAAATAGTTGGTGATGAATATACAGTACATGGTATGGTAACCAAAGGGTTTAGAGGGATGGTCAAAACAACAATACAACAAATATAAACGGAAGAATGACCCACTATCCATTTTGCTCATCTTTGCTCTGAGGCACTGTAAGCAAGTCACGCTGAATGAGTTCACCCAAAAATGAAAAGATATTTTGAAAAAAGTTTGTAACCAGGCTGTTTTAGTCACCATTGACTTCCATAGTAGGAAGAAAAATACTATGGACATCAATGGTTAGCCGTTTGGAACTACGTGAGAGTGAGAAAATGATGACAGAATTTTCATTTTTCACTTTCACTCATTTTCATTTCTTTAATGAGTGAATGAATCACACAAGAAAGGTACACCTACAGTACCGCAAGCGAAGGATCCTGCAGCATGTGACTGTGGCAATTCCAATGTCATGAGTTTAATTCCCAGGAAATGCATAAACAGAAAAAAGTAACCTGAAACTTAAACCTTGAGAGCTGCCTTGGATAAAAGTATCTGCCAGATGCAGAAATGTTCTTTTATTTGCCAAAAATAAAGATTTTCATCCCATGTCAAGACACCAAAATCATTTCTTATGAGAAAATTGATGCTAAATAGAAATGGAAGACACGGTAATAAATCCAATTAAACTATTTGTGGTTTTAATCAAAACACTGTCAAAATGATGCTGCTGTTACCTTCCCAGAGCTGTTTGACTAATTCCCAGACACAAAGCATCTGTTGTTGATTGCTCATCAGATTTGCTCAAGTTCATCAATGACCAAGCAAAATTGGAGATGTTTTGTGCTCATTTTATTCCAAAATTCCCATTAGTTGGCAATATAGCTAAAGTTTTTTTTTAATCACACTATAAGTCTCTTTTCACAGTTGCGTTATTTTTGCTAGTAATAATGTCTTTTGAATCTCACTGCACTTGAATGGTTTAAAATCACTTGAAAAATTAGACAAGTATAAATGCATGACCAAAACTTTTGAGATAGCACAACACTAACCACACATGTGCATAACCGCAACAGAAACAATTTTTTTTAAAGCTTGTCCATTTGTCATGTCTAATGGTATATGATTGTCATGTCAAATGTCACAAAAATAAAAAAAATGTAAAAAACCAGAGCCACAGACAAAAAGAGCCAATTCCGTCAAAGTTCTTTTCCCACAAGCTGTTTGAAAGCAGCAGGTTTAGCAGGACTGCACATAAATGCTTCACTCTAAAAGGGCTGATCAATAGTTAGTGGGAAGGTTCACTTTAAGGTGCAGGGAAGGGTAATGCATGGGAAGATCTGAGAAAACAGAGTCTATGAGAACCCAAGAGACTCTCTGCGGTGTGTGTCCACCCACAGAGACAAGTATTCATAGGAAATCATGTTGTAACGTGGGCCGCTGATGTTTAAAAACAATCCATTTCCAAAGTCGGAGCGAGCAAGCTGCTGTCTCATGCATAGACTGTGTTTCATCCATGACCACCGTCTCTCGAACTCTCTCCTACACACACATACACACACACACACACACACACAAACTCCCCCCCAAGTTACAACGTCCCTCTGCCCACTGCAACCAAGATTGGACAGTTTTTAGGGGGATATCCAGACACACTAGTGCGCAGAAACACACCCATACTCACTAACGATAAGTCCACTGAAAATAAACACACCCAGAGAGCGTGAACGGTACAGCGCACATACACACGCTCGACAAAAACATGGTGGATAGGGGAGGAAGAACATTTGAATTTCAATACCTTCATATGCATTTTACAAACCTTTGGAAAACAGATGAAAGAGACAGTAACAATGGAGCAGTGTTTCTTTCCCAGAGTTACTCTCTCAAGAAGCAATTCTCTCATGTACTTCGCTGGGCTTCAAAGAAGAAAAAGAGAAAGACGATAAGAAAAGAAATTCATGTCAGAAAGTTAATGGAGTGGGAGAAGGCACAATTCAATGTGTCTATGGGAACAGAAAATGAATATATAAATAAATAAAATAAATATAATTAAGCCTTTTACTAACAATATATTTTTGAAGATATTAAAACATTTATCCACAAGCACCAAATCAGCATATTAGAATGATTTAAGAACGATCATGACACTGAAGTCTGGAGTAACGCTGATGAAAATTTTGTTCAGTCATCACTTATATAATTAAAATAGAAGAAAAGTATTTTAAATTGTACTACTTCACAATTGTATTCATTTTACTGTATTTTCTCATCAAATAAATGCAGCCTTGTTCGACATAAAAGACTTTCAAATACATCTGAAGAAAATCATCTTGTAAAAAACATGTAAATAAAATAACAAAATAAAATTTAAAAAACTTAATTAGTATATATTTTATTCAAAATAAAATAACTTAAAAAAAATAATTAAATTAAAAATAAATGGGGTTTACTATGGGGTTTAACTACTTATTTAGGACTTTAGTTAATAAAATGATCTTTAAATGAATTGGTTTATAATGGTATTAATCCAATCAACATCTATAAACAGTAGAGCCCTAATAATAAAAACTCCACATACAGTACATTATTAGCTGGCAAAATGTCAGAGCTGCAATGACCTCTACAATTACAAAAGCCGTGTCCATTGCACATAACCTAATTAAAAGCTAAAAGTGAAAGAAAATCAAGCGGAATCCAGTAAAGAGGAATGCAGGCCGTATACCCTTGACATAAACACTTAATTAGCATTTATTTATGTCTTCACACTAAATGATTGTTGTATATAAGCTAGAAAGTTACTTCTATCAACTACAAGTCATTTTAAAAGGAAATGAGTCAGTTTGGACTCAAGATGACAAACTCAATCACCCTTTACGTTTCCATAAGCTCAATCATACATAATAAGTTGTAAGCGCTGGCACGATTTGTGGACACCCTTACAACGGCTCATCTGTACTAGTAAACAAACAAATATGTACTGGACTCATTAGCTAATAGGCGTATCACCTGGAGGCCCGCAGTGTGGGTACTGGAAGTGCAGTACGGATCAGAGATCTGTGTACTGGTATTTGTCAGTGACTATAATGCCCTTGAGCAAAAGCACTTAACTCTACTGCAGATTTCTCTACGAGGACTGTCCCAACAAGTGTCCTGTGCGGTAGTTATGATGAGTAAAGATGTGATCACATTAGACTGGGTCTCCTTCACTTCTACTCATCCTTTATGAAAGCAGGAGAGTGGAAAGATAAGCATAAGAAGCTTGGCTTATAAGTAGAGTACATAAAAAAACAGACCTTGGCTTTGGATTGGTCAATAACTTTTTCACTCACTATCTATGAGATCCATCTGCTATGAATGATGTATGGTGAACATTCATGTTTGAAGACGCTAAAGCATACCACAGCAGCACCCACACCCAACTTTTTTACCGTCGTGGAAAGTCTGAAAATTTACATTGCGTAACATTGCTGTCATCACTAAGATGATACCTTTGAAGAGTCTTGAATCTAGCATGAAACAGGCTTGCTTTCTCGGGAGCTTTGCTTCAGTTGGTCATCTGCACTAAATTTCTGTTCACCACAGCAAGACCAAGGCCAACAAACAAATTAGCTCGGACTCCTTACAATGCATGTCACCTACACAAGGAACATGAGGAAGAACATCTGCCTGTTCTATAAATGCCAGAAGAAACTTTTTCTTCTTTTAGTCATAAAAGACACGAATGGTGTATGTCTTCTGTAAGTACCTGTCAGAACAATGCTCCAGCCATCTAAACCAGAGCACTGACATGAAGAGTATCCATAAAACATAACCATTCTAGAAATCCACCTCTTTGTTTCTTTAGAGACAAACCAGATAAGGTGACAATGAGTTGGTGAGGGCCAAGAAGCTCTTGAAATTACAGTGTTCTATGTCTTGGTGTTGGAAACGGTGAGAAACTAAGATAGGAGAGGAACAAAGAATGACTAAAGTTATGTCCATAAACACTGTAGCACTCCCCAAAGGAGAGGAGGCTGTAAAAACACATCTGCCCTGAGCTTTGATCTGCCGAGTCATTACAATAGTTCCCATTCTTTCAGCACACATCCAGAGCTACAGAAGCGGTGACGTCAAAATAAAAAAACTCTCTTTCCTTTGTGGATCAGAAAAGAAGATTTTGAATAAGTCAGTGGAGTCCAAACACCATTTAAAACTACTAACTTTCAACTCAAATGTTCAAAACAAATGCTCAAACAATAGTGTACAATATGACGTTTGACCAAACACAGCTCCAATTTCAAGTAAGGACAATCTGCTAGGCACCTTCGAGGAGTTTTAGGAAGTGCATTTAAAGGAAACGGAAGAGACGTCTGCCGTCTCAGTTGTGATTACGTGATTCTGTGCTGACTGTGCACTGCACCCGCATCGCTTCTTTGCTACGCAACAGTGAAGGATCCTTCCCGTTCTACCCACTTCAGACAGCACCACAGGATGTGAATCACTCAAGGAACCGTTAATCTTGTTCCGACAGGGGATACAAGTCACCTTCCAGTTCACGACACAGCCCTTCCAGAGTTCAAACTGGTGACTTTACACATAGTACCTACCATATATCATTTTCTCATGCTCTCTCTTTCTGCAAGAAACAATATGTTATATCGTAGTGTAACCTTGTGACCTTTGGATAGGTGTTATGGCAGCCCAGCGTGGCTGATATAAACTATGTTTTGCAAACTGAGCTATAAATCAAATGGAAGGACCACAGACAAATTCCCAAACTGCCTCAAAACATGTGGCGTCATTCAGACTCTCACTGTCAAGCACTGCGGTGAGAGAAACTCGCCATAAATATATGACAACACTGGAAGAACAAATTCACTGAGCCATTATCATTTTCAAATTGAAATTCTGCATCATATGTGACTCACACAGCTGAGCCGCATGTCTTATTAAGATTCATAACTTTCCTGGCTAACTTCAAGCAAAAAAAAAAAGAGAAAGAAAAGGATCCCAGTGACAAGTTATAGTGGAGCAACTGTAATAATTGTTTTGTCATGAGAGAATCTGTAGCTCATTCTCCTGATGCACTCTCTCCTCCGATCTGCCAAACAGCAAGAGCACCACCGCAAGCTCCTGCTAACCCTTCCTTGCAGCATATACAAGCACAGAGAACCACATCCTGATGAGGGGAATGCAAAAACAAGGGCCCTGCTTCCCTGAACTGGAAAAGCGGTTACACAATGTGAACTTTTCACTGTCGAACTGGATAACTTCACTCAAATTATTACAATTCTTGCTTTCATTGAAAGCCAAAGCAACGCAGGAAAAAAGGGCTGAAAGAAAACGTCTTAAAAGAAAAACAATGGCAAATGATTCTACTCGAAAAAGTACCGACAAATCATGGCAGGACAGATGGGAGACTGTCCTTGATGTCCACCCAAGGTAGGCGGCTCTGTGCACATTTCCCAGGATTCCATTGGAAGATAGAGTAGGATCAACCGAGAGAGACTCATTGGGAAGAAGTGAACATGAAAAGAATTGAAGAAGATCTGAGTGGGGAGGAGACACAACAGATAAGTAACTCTGGACACACAGCAGGAAGTCTGATCAAGGATGCTTTCACTTGGACATTCATGGCTCCAGAGATCCTACCACTGAGTATCCTGTTGAACCAAATCACAGTCTTCAGACCCACACACAACTGCTGCCATAAAAGTGGGTGAGTAAGAGGGCATGCGTGTGAGCCAAGCAAAACTGTGGTCTTGTTTCCGAAGCAAAATACATAGTGTACCCGTGATGCAACATGATTTCAGAATAAGTATCCTGCATTCAGTTTCCTACTGCAGCAGCAAGATGAACAAAACTACTTTTATAAACATTGAATAATCAGGGCACTACCTGAATGAAAGAAAAGTAGTAAGTAAGTCATATAGCTTTGGAATGAGTGAGTCAATTAAGACAGATAATCATAATTTATCAGCACATACAAAACACATTTTTGATTTCAAAACTAGCTAGATGTAGCCTGGCTTCCGCGACTATAAAGCTCATAGGAGCTTTAGTCTGGCAAAGCTACCTTACTACCCGCTATCTTACTACCCCTTCTGGGAGGCGGGCTTAACCGTTTTCAGAAATCTTATATTTTCTAGATAATATGCACACCTTTGGACAGTTTCTGTACAATGTGTGTGTAGGCATACAGTAATATTCATTAATATAAATGAACACATTTTAGTGATGTAATTCTTTAAACAAGTTAAAATGCTGTTTCTTTGCGCATATAATTACAATAATGTGTATTGTAATTGCCCACAGTATTTATCTTTGCATTTTCATAAACAATCATGAATTAATGGCTATGGTATTTAGAATCAGATCCAATCGTATGTGAGAGATTTACAAATAAGGCCCCAGAGCTCAACGTCTTAGGCCAAAGGCATTTAGTGGTCCACCTCAGAGAGTAGTATGGAGTAAAAAGAGTCTCACCAATAAGCCCCTTCCAACTACTCTTTAGCCGCTCCATAATAAGTGAGAGGGGAGAACCAAACACATAGGAATTAACTACATGAGTCCAGAACCCACTTCATGGTGTTTGCAGAGAATGGGTTCAAGACTGGGAAACAGCATACATTAAAGACACATGTACTTCATTTTCTTACATTCTGCTTACATTTTATAAAGAGCTGGAGAATAAATGGAGAACGTATATAATAGCTGGAAAATACAAACTGTCCACAGAATAAAATCAGTTCGCCCCTTTAAAGAGCTTCTATACAGATAGACACTTTTGTTGTAGCCAACTCTTTTTGAAGAGGGTCATCTGACTGTAGTTTAACTAAATCTATTTAAGTAGAGTGTAGCTTGGCAAGCTAGTTTCAAAGTAGCTTCTCCAACACTGATTATAAACATTATTTTATAACATAAGCAGCTCTTACCACATCCAGGTTCATGTTTCCACTGGGAAGTGCAGAATTCTCTGGAGAACTGGCACACACTACAACACGCTCAGGAAACACACGCAACTCTGTGAAGGTCAAGCAAAAATAAAGATGAAGCTGTAGCTGAAGTGGAAGCCATTTAGCACAATATTTTATACAGTACATTTTCAGTTTGAAACAAAAGATGAATTGGGAGGGGAGATGAAAATATGCACGATATTCATATAACATTTTTCACAGACATTTAAAGTAATAAATGAGAGTGAAACCAATAAAGACGAGAAGAGCATCAATGGTTTAAAATGACCTCAATGCCCTCTTCATGGGAAATTTGGAAAAAGCTTTGTTGTTTTTAAGAAAATGGCTAAGCTGCCATAAAGTTGAATGTAAACTTCCCCACTGTCCCTCAGTCAATAAAGTTTCAAATATGTAACTCGATATAAGTAAAACAAACCACATTGTTTGATGTATTCCGGTTTAAATCCTTCAAACTTGGCCAAATTTAGCTTGAAAAACTGAAGGCCAAGCAAATTGTTGGTCAGTTACTTTTCCTTCTTTTTGTTTTTTCTAGATCACTTAAAATAATCTACACAGGACTGCGTTATTAGTCTGTATGCTTCTATTTAGTTTGTATCTTTTTCTGGAGATGTTCAACATAAATCATGTAGAATGATGACTGTAATTCCCTTCAGAGTCTGACATGTTATCTCTCTAAAGATACAGTGAAACTTTATTCTGAACTTGTTTACTATGATAAGTAAACCACATTTTCCCTGTGAGCTGCTGTCAAGCCAGGCTCGGGTGGACTTGGCTGTAGTCTCAAATATTTGTTGAGCTCTGCCTCTATTAGGACGGAGTGCATTCGTCTCCATCTCTCCAGATATAACAGGCTGTTTTCAAAGAGCTTTCTCTCTATACATTTAACATGAAACTATGAGTTCTGCATAAAAGGCATTTGGAATCATGTTCTGAGTTTCCAACTTAGTGAACATATTTCAGTCGACTTTTTCCAAAATAAAAGCGATCCAGACAGTGACCTCTGACTGAGCCTGACAGCTGTACGAACTAATAACAACACAGGTGCTTCTGATAGAGTCATCTGTTTCATGAGTCAACTTAATGTGGAAAGAAATACTAAAACCAGTCTTCTCTAGTCAATGAGAAGAGGAAATAAACTACCTCTGTAGTGCTGCCTGATAATGCATCTCAGGTTGACGTGTCGTTTCATGAAGTGAACTGCCAAGCGAACATTCCCACCTGCAAAAGAAAACATTTTATGCAGCAAATCCGCTAACACTCAGAAAACTTTCACTGGTGATATTCAAACAGTGACGGCTTGTCACAGTAAGCGAATGATAAAACAACAGCATTAAGGACTGCCTGTTTGTTTAAACAAATCTTCATTTACGCACGAGGAAACTTTTCTCGGAAAAATCATTTTCATGCAAATCAGCACTGTATTAAATCAGTCTGTGACACATCTCCTAAACATGGACGTTATCAATTATATGTGGCCATGCAAAAAGCCAGAACAAAGGCTGTTAATGTCCGCCAAATATGACACCACAGAAAGGCGGTTTAGTGTCTAAAAAAATAGCAAAGCGTTTAAGCAAATGAGAATGAAGCCTCATAGTTCAGGCATGAATGTAAGCTGTGCCAGGGGCTTCTTGGCCTTTGAAGTCCACTGTTATAAGACTTACTGAACGCTGAAACTATTTACTGCCTCTGTTGGTGAGAGAGTTTTATGAATTCATGGTCCACTTCTTTGAGAAAAACATGTAATGTGCCACTTTGCCTGCATAACCTGTATTTTAGACTGCAAATATCTCTAATATTGGATAAGCGGCTTAACATTCACACTGAAGACTGTTATTCCTACTGGAATACTTAATTGTGATTGGTCAATCGAGGCATTCTGAGGTCAAATGTTTTAGTGTGCAACTGCTACTGTATAGTGGATTATGCTGTGCCTCTTGTGCATTCATCAATCTTGTTGCTCACACAAAATCAAATAATTTGTCAACATTTATTAAATGGGATCATGTACAGTCAGAAGGTAATTATCGCAGAATAAACTCCTTTAATGTGATGTAAGACCTGATCCTTCTGTTAGCATTTATTTTGCAACGATATGGTGACAGGAGAATAAATGAAGATTTATTGTTAAATTTTCTGTTTGCATAATTATGTTCACACAATGGAAGAGGTGAATAAATAGGGTGTATGTAAAGGCCAATCAAACTGCTGAAATGCACAAACCAAGATTAGTTTGTGACTCATTCAGGATCGACATCCTTCAACAAGAGTAATCAGAACTAAATATATATAAGTTAAAGAGATTTTTTTTAAAGAGAAATTTTAAATGTTATTATAATTTACTAATTCATTCCAAACCTGTATTTATTTGTTCTCATGTTAAACATAAAAAGATATTTTGAAGAATGCTGGTAATCAAACAGTTGATGGTGCACATTAACTTCAATAGTTTTTCTTTTCCAACTATGAAAGTCAATGGGGACCAACAACTGTTCGGTTCTTTAAAATAACTGGGTTTTAAAAATGAATAGCTCTTAAGGAAAGGACGTTCACACTAGAGCTTCTCTTAGTCATTTGTCGGAAATCAGTTTTATAATCTCAGATTATTAAACAATATATTAGGCAATTTTCGGTGCATATTGTGTAATGTATATATGACACTGGACCACAAAGCCAATCCTAAGGGTCCAGTTTTAC
Organism: Enteromius unitaeniatus; assembly: GCA_032359435.1. Taxonomy (NCBI): domain Eukaryota; kingdom Metazoa; phylum Chordata; class Actinopteri; order Cypriniformes; family Cyprinidae; genus Enteromius; species Enteromius unitaeniatus. The sequence goes on from JAUMHI010000054.1 coordinate 16,350,238, forward strand.
ACATAATCTGAAAGCTGAATAAATAAGCTTTCCATTTACGTATAGCTTTCCAATATTTGGCCAAGATCCAACTATTTGAAAATCTGAAATCTAAGGAATATTAAATATTGAGAACATGGCAAGTTGCCTAATAAATTCCCTAGCAATGTACATTACTAAGTTCTGATATATTTACGGTAGGAAATTCACTAAATATCACCATAGAACATGATTTTTCCCTAATATTCTAATGATTTCTAGCATAAAAGGAGAAATTTGTGTGCATTTAAAAACATATATTTGATTTGGTCAGTCCAACCCATAGTTAATGAAAAAAGATTAGCATTAAATGATATATGTAATAAACAGCATTTTTTTTTTTATTGAATATGGTTCATATCATGCAAATCAGAAAGTGTGAAAGCAGCCCAAGACGTTGAAATCGCTTCCAAATGTGTCATTTGTGTCATTATATGAAGCAATCAGCAATCAACATTAATCGTTTATTTACTTTTGCAGTTGCCAGAGCAACCCTACTCATTCACTATTAACATGCCAAGAAAACAAGTTCATTCAACCCTCCTAGTGTTAGAATAACGACACGACCATTCTGTTTTAATTTAAGAGACAGTGGGCAAAGGAAGAATCCAGCCTAGATCTGTTAGTCATTGTCCAAGGAATGCAAGATCCACTAGACGGGAAGGCAGAGCACTGTTGCTTAATCTGGGAGGAATTTGTCAGCAAGAGAGCGGGCCTGGTGAACACGCTAGATATCTGCCGGTGCAGCTGTAAACAAGAAAACAGGCATGGTAATCCATCAGCTCTCACTCTGTGCCCTGAATAGAGCCCTCAACCTCTCTGACTGTCTGTGAGAGACTGCCCCAGGCTACAACAGGACCATAAAATAAACATAAAATAAATCGGACCACTAACTAATGACCCCAAGTGCTTGAGCATACTGGTTCAAGATCATAGAAACCAGAGCGAAAAACTAACTCTAAAATCACTCTAAAATATCCTCATCCTCATATCCAGAACATTTGTCTGTCTTCAGAGAGCGTGTTAGATGTGCCAAATGAGCAGAAAAGCATTAGAGAAGACAGGTTTACCAGCTGATGTCATTGCAGGCCCTGCTAACAGCTAGCTAGGTCCTTAAACTGGAACTTCAGGTAATAATATGCAATTACAATGTCTGCCAGCCACAAAACTGTCATCAACACCCCCTGTATGTGATTGATGGATCTACCTCCTACTTTCTTCTACTTTACACGTAGTGCTTAACAGCAGCCCCACTTTAGTTGTTTTTTTAACAATACATTTGTCCTCTATCTGCCATAAAAGCTTACTATGCTGTAGAAACAATGACACAATCAGTCACATGAAGAAAGAGGGTAGATTAGGACAGCACCACACTCTCTGCACACACTCAATTTGATACAGCTTCCATTTAAGGCTTAAACGTTGATAGAAACAACAGAGTATTTAAATCCTAATAAACCCCAAACTCACTCACTGTATCCAAGATACAAAATAATTATCATAAATGTTATTTTACCCGACCTTTGAGGATAATAGGTCTATGGTAAGCATCATGTGTGAAACCCCGGTGAGCCTGCCAAACAGTCTCCTAATGTTGATATTCATGTCAAGGTTCCAGGCGACTGGTGCTCATTTTTGCTCAAGGGCAGTGATACAAGACTAGTGGGAACTGCAACACCTAGATTCACAGAAACGCAGGTTAATATGAATCAGATGCTCCCTCGGGTGTTCCTCCCCATCACAAAGAATCAACTGAGGAGGATTTCGATATCAGATTTATATGCTTTAGAGATGGCTTGTACCTTAAAGCGCTCAAAGGAGAAAGGCAACACCGGCAGAGAGATCAAGATGGCACTTGGAACCCAACCAACTTCAATGAGGGGGGGAAATAAAGCGTGCGTGGACAGTATCAGGATCTTATCTTTCCTGCTTCTAATCATTTGAGTATGCAACCAACCGCCCCAAAAGCTTGGGAGAGTTATGGGAAAATAAAATTCGGTCCTTCTGCACAGCATCATGAGCCTAGGGCATGTTATTTCCCTTTTTAACTTTAGTGTGGATGGATTGAACAAACAAAAAACTGATAATCTGCATATTTCAGGTGATAAAGAAATGGGCATCTTTTTTGTGTGATTCAAAAACATCAGTCTAGTCAGTTTCATTCATGTCCAGTGACCCATCCTCCCACCTCGTTACTAAGAAAAAAAAAAAAGTTTAATAGCATTTGTGTTTCCTCTTTTCCTTTACTTCAAAGAGGCAATTCCCAAGAGAAGGCAGACAGAGGAATCTAGCTCTAGAGTAGAACCACAGAAAGGCTTCTTTTGAGAAATCAGCAGTTGGTTGAAAAGAAAGAAAAAAAGCTTCAGTTCTGGCCCAGGCAAGCAAGCTAAATGTAAATCTTAGTGTCTTTTAGCAGTTTAAGCACATCTAAAACACCCCTCCTTGAGAGAAAGAAAATACTGGAGTTATCTAGATAAAGAGTGATGTTTACAGAAGTGCTTCTCAACTGTTTTTGATTCAAGACCCAGATATTACAAGCAGTGACTCAACACTGTATCACAATTACTTATTTAAAAGTAAAAAAAATTAACTATTTGAATCCCTTGCAAACTCAAAATATGTGGATTTCCGGTGTATTCTACATTGCTGATTCACATTCTGCTGTTTTGTCACCAAGATAATCTTATCTAGCTAGCTGACATTCATGTTTTTTTTTTTGTTTTGGTTTGTTTGTTGGTATTTTAGCAAAACCAATACCAATGTTTTTCATTATTTTACAGCCAAATCTGCTTACAGTGTTGCATTGTTCTTTGAAAGAAGGAAAAGAAGAAGAAAACATTTAGTACAATTTATTTTTTAAAGAAAATAAGTTTTGTAAGGGGGAAAAAATTAAAGAAAGCTTTAAAAAATGTTTAAGAAAAAACAGAAATAGTATTCAACCAGATCTGTATCACTAACAAACGCAGAACATGGCCACGTTTAAAAATCAAACCGAGGTGTGAGTGTTTTTATATCACTGTCTTCAGAAAATGTCATATTCATTTTATCCTGCATATAAAGCAGTGTTTGTAAGCTCAGAGCTGCTTCGTCTACAGCCATTACCGGGGAAACCTCTCGTTTCTTGTGTTTAAAGCACCTTCTGAGAGTTTGCATTTTTAATAAATCCATCTGATTTGCGCAGCGAACATATTTTGCTTGTTATAATCTACTCTAGAAGGTTATAGCTGTTGATATTGATTCCATTTGGATGTCTACAGGAAATTAAGTTAGGGCCACAAAAGCACGCATGTGCAGTAACATTTGTTTATGTTGTTGTCCTTGAAACCATCTATATACAGTACATCAGTACACACACTTGCAGGGGTCCCCCCTGGAGCTTTTACCACTTCCTGGGAAAACAATAGAGAGAACGAAAAGTCAACAAACCAGAAGAATGTAAAGAGGAATGTGAAAAAAAAATGGAAGAGCGGGGTGAGTGATCCCTTGTCTCCAACTAGAGGCATTTTTTCCACTGATTCAGAGTTCAAAGAAGAACACGAACTATAAAAACCTCATCAGCTCTAAACAAATGGAGAGCTCAACATGCGAAAGAATAATAATCATCTCTCAGCACCACAGTCTAGATCTCGACAAGCCAAAGAGGTTGTACAATCTAAACACGACAAGCTTTAAAAACAGACAACATCAGATATGATTTCTGGTGGTAAAACCAGGTACGGTCAGTGATATCTGAGCATATAGCTACTGTGTGCAATGGGCGACCCTGAAGTGATCTCACAGACGTGAAAGAGAACGGGTGAGTTGGAATTTGTAGAAATATTTTCTCTCGTCCCTCACTTTGATGTGAATGATCACCCTTTAAGATCTTGTCCCCCGCTCTTACTGGGTCAGGGTGGGGCTCTTGGGCGATTGTGTGTATGTGTGTGAGGATTTCACGGGGGTCGCCACATGGAAGGGCCGAGCGGGGTTTTCCTGGAAGCACATCACACCCGTCTGCGTAACTGTAGCCTGGGCCGAGCGGGCGGTGTGTCTTATCACTCTGTTCAACGTCCACCTGAAACAATATTTGCACATGAGTGTTCAATTTAACATTTGGGTGACCCCTTCAGCATGGTTACGAAATGCTGCAGTGTGGCCCAACAGGAGGATGCAGCACATGATCAAAAATAGAACTGTAGATAAGTAAATGGACTAAAGTACCTTCAGAAACCTTCCTTTATAATCTAACTAAACACAAAAAGATTAAAACTTAGACCAAACACTTACACTGACATTTATCGACTGAAATCCCATGATGACACAGCAAAAAGATCAACTGACATTGAAGATCCTGCCTCTTTCCCTCACAGATGTCTCCTTTAATTAGAGCTCCTAATGCAACACTTAGGTAATTGGCTGCACCTGCACTATAAATGTATATGACATCAGCACGGCTATGAAAACGGGTGAGAACATCTATCCATCGTCAACATAGCATTCTTGAATGAAACTGCATCTGCATCTGAAATCACATACTTCTATACTATACATGAACACAGTAGTATGTCCAAATTCACAGTATTCATAAAACAGTAGTCAAACAGTCCCCAGATGACCTACTATTTCTGGCGAGATTCTGAAGTGTGCACTCAGAGGATACTTCACTATCCCATTAGGCCATGGGAGAGGATTTGTGAATGACAGTGAAGTAATGCAACTGATGCTGGGAGGTCACATGACAATGACAACATGATGAATGTAGTATGCCTGGATTACATTCATAATCTATAAAATGTCTCCCGTCTTTGGCTTATTCCAGTCTTTGGCCTCACATGATCCTTCATAAATCATTATAACATGCTGATTTGGTGCTCAAGAAATAGATCTCATTATCATTATCAATGTTAAAAACACTTTTGCTGCTTAATATATTTTATGGAAGTATACAAATTTTCTTTGCAATTACGTAAAGTTACAATTTCAGTGTATTTACTTTCACATTCATGCATTTCTGAATTTAGCTTTAATAACTGAATTTGATAAAGGTCAAAATAAATGAGAAGCTTTGTGAAAATATAATGCACTACAATTACAGACATTCCCATCCGGACAAGATTGGACCACTGAAAAACAAGTCATTTGCTCGATAATATTTAGGAAGGGTTGTATCATGGAAGAAAATCATGTTTGATTAAAATCATATTGCAAGTCTGTGAAGGACAAAATTACCTGACCTCCTTAGGGAAAAGTAGCCCTGTCTGAATTAGATGAACAGCAATTAGACTGAATTATAGTTGAATAACCTTTTTTTTTTTATAAAGTACAGTTTGAAAACATTCACCGTATATACAGAGTTTTGGTACAAAAATATCTGTAAATGATATACAGGTATGGTACAGTAAATATAGCAATAAGGAGGATTAATGATGTCCCAGGAGCAAACAGGGAAGAGTGGTGTGAATGAGGGCAAGGAAACACATTCCTCCTGTTTGGTTCCAGCAGATTAACGATGTGGGGAAGCTTCTGAAAACCTGACTTATGTGCTGTTCTGCAGCTCTGAAAGTTTTGAACCAGAGCTAGGCCTGTCATTGAATCCAGACCTCCTCATCTCCCTCTCCCACTAAATCCATCCAGCTTGTGCATTAAAACTGACTCACCTGCACAGCACACTGGTGCCTGCAAGGCCTTAATGACGAAATATGCAATGCCATTTACAGTTGGAAGAACAATCATACTTCCTCTCCAAGGCAAATATGCATTTAATTATAATATAATAGCCGCCAAAAAATAAGAAAAGCACCATTAACCCTGAGCACGTGACTTGCCATTTGATCTGCTCTTGGACCTTGAAACAAATACGTTGAGAGAAAAAGGCAGGGTGATCCTCTAAAACGATTTAGTAATTCCTGAAGTGAGGTTTGGTCAGGCGGCATGTATAGCCTGGGTTCACAGAGGCTGTGTCTGTATGTGTGTGTGAATGTGCCTGACCAGATTGTGGTTGAGAAACAGTCCCATGAATCCCATACTGATCAAGCTCTCTTTCCCCAATCCCTAATTACATACAGAGCCCTGTGGTGGGACAGCAGCAGAGGAACACCGCTGACCCCGGACGAAAGACAGGGGTGTGTGTGGCGAGATAGAGTCATACTGAATATATAAACATCCGTTTCAGGCCAAAGACGGGTGTGTTAAAGCTGTGTAGATTTGTGTACTCGAGAGATTGAGTGTGAAAGTGCAGGAGAAAGGTCTGCGGAAAGAGTCCGGCTGTCCAGGGGCTTTTCTGTACAGCGAGACACAGGCTTAGGAGGTGGATTTGCACAGCAACTGCAACATGACAAAGCATCAAGGGCTAATTCTAGAACAAGGAGACAGACTGACTGACTGACAGACAGACAGGGAGTCAAAAGAGCCCAAGGAATTCAACAGCTCCTGCTCCCAGGTCTCCATTTCCCATACTGGTAATCCTGCCTAGTCCCTCTCACATGTTCCAGGGCAGGTAACCGCTGCTAATGCCACCACATGCTTTATATTTAAAGGCTACGGGGCATTAGGGGCAGAAACGGAACACTCCTATTGCAAACTGTTGGGAAGGGGGCACAGACACAACACTATTAAATTATAAATCATAATATATAGGATAAACAATGGATGTTAGTTTTGAGATTTGCTAAAGATTACAATTTTGTATCTAGAAAATATACATATAAAACAAATGAAAAAGTATAAACAACTAAAAATCAGCCAGTACACACCACCATTCAAAAGTTTTTGTGTATGTTACTTATTCATTACAAATGCATTAAAACGATAATATTGTGAAATCATATTGGAGATTAAAATAAAAATCCTCTATTTTAATATATTTTAAAATGTAATTTATTCCTGTGATGGCAACGTCGAAATTTCAGCAACCTTACTTCAGTCTTCAATTTCATACTATCTTTCAGAAATAATTTTATATCCTGATTTGGTCCTTACTGTCACATTTGATCAATTCAATACATCCTTACTTAAATAAAATAATTCTTTTCAGTAACATTTTAAAAAGCAACCCCAAACATTTAAATTATGGTGCATATTCAATATCTACTGATTTAGATTCCTTTTTAAAAATCTTTAACATTGGCTGATAAAAATATGGTCAAAACGCAGGTCAATTTGTTAAACCTTAAATTGGTTAACAGCACCATCAAATTCATTTCAAAAGTTCACATGAGCGTAACTGTATTTATCAGTGGATGGAGTGCCGCAGCCGGTCCCACATCCCTCCACTCACTGAGTGAGATCTCACTCCCACTGTGCCCTTGTAAACACATTCTCCAGCAGTAAGGCTATCTGCTGCAGTGCACTTGTGCTGGCTTTGGGGCTGGGTCACAGGCAGCCAGCACTGCTTTAAGCCTTCCTCACAGGGCCTGCCAAAAGGAGTCAGCCTGGTACACTGTGCAGGGCTCGCAAAGCCCTCTCCCACGGCTATTAGTGACCATTCATCTGGGGAGCCTGGGAAAATGCCTCTGAACCCGGCAGACCATCAGGGGGAACAGGCTGCCAGGTGTTCCCTCCCCCTCTGCCACACCAGCACTGTAAGCCCTGGCACCTGTGGGAAAGCGGAAGAGGCTCGGCGAGGAGGAGGTGTATGAAGAAACTGCCCACCTCATTTCTTCCCCTACTTACCCATTAAAACTCATCAGATCAAGCACACTGATGTCGGAAAACACGCATGTAGATAGTAAATCTCTGAGCTATCTCAAAAAGAGTGAAAGCACAAACAGCTGTCAAGGTGCACTGTGAATTAAATTCTATTAAGACCCTTTAAATATGATATTTAAAATGTTTTTTAATCACACAGCCGTATTGCAAATGACAATTGAGTCCTCAGTGTCTCAATGTTTAGTCTATTAAAATCATTGCTAGTGCCCAAATTCGACACACCGATTTAGGCACAATTGATTTGCCACAAATTACTTGCATTCCAAACTGAAAGAATGCAAAGTGAGTCATTCATTAAGTGTGTTCGTTCACATGAAACTTCGGTCGCTTTCATGAACTCTATTGCCAGATAGATCTTTTAATTCATGGGTTCTCCCTGGAAAAATGAGGTGAGAGTAAAGAAAACAAACTTCTTTTATCATACTGTAACTCTTGCAATGAAAGACAGAGAGCTGATTTAGCTTCATCTTAAAACATTTATTTGGCAGAAATTTTGAGCAGCAAACTAATAAGCTCATGTTCTCCGTTTAAACCTAATAACTCAATTTTGAAATTGCAGCACAGAGATTGAAGCACTTGTAACGTAGTAACAAACAGACTGGGTGTCAGACTGGGTCATAAAGGGGCTGCAGGGAATTATTTCTTTTAAAAAGGGAGTAATCAGGAAGGAGTGCTAACAGTATACCGTTCATCTCACTCTAAACATGATTATTTCTTAAAAAGAAGGAAAAATCTGTGAGAAACCTTACTTTTGCCCTTTTCAGGGCAGATATGCTTTTACACATGTCGACATAAAACAACGCAATTCACTGTCTTCCAGCAGAAAACATTTCCTTGGTGAGTGTGCCAAGAGTCCGGCTCGTGCTTGCACCAAGCCAAGACATTTGGTGGGAAAAGTTCCCCCTTTCCCGCCCTCTCTAAAGCATAAATAAATCAACTCACTATGAGCTAATGGGGAAGCATGAGGTAGCCAGTCAGGGAGAAGCTACGAGGGCTGACATTTGGAAAATGGCCTTTGCAGCTGAGAGTAGAGCAGACTGCTCAGGAAATGTATCGGCATGTGAAACGCTTGCTGAATGTAATAAATGTGACATGCACGCATAAACCGCCACACACAGGTCGACAATAGACACATCTACGCTGGGAATGAACACAAAACACCATGCTTGATGCATGCATGACGAAACCATGTAGATTTAAGTAGGCCGACACATACAAGAGACGGAAAAAAGTCTCTGGTGTATGATTGAGTTCACACAAAAGGATCTGGGGAGAGTTAATAGCTGTTGATAGCCGACAGCTGGAGTGGTCACATGTTCTGCGACTGGGAAATCGCAGAACTCTTTGGGTATGTTCCAATCGCCTGAAAGTGTGCAGAAAAGTGGACTTTACAAAGTATTTAGTCAATTTAATTGTAATTACAAATCTCATGAAGCATATAATGCTAAGCTGTGAAAACAGAACTGTATGTATATAATGTATATATAGACTTTTGTATAAAAGATGTCATGTGCGTGTGTGTGTGTACATTTGGTGTGTGTACACCAGTCAACATTTAAAGTAGATCAAAAGCTTTCATCAGAGTTGTCCAAAAACTAAAACCAAAATGTGTTCTTATTCTACAACAACTTTGATTAACTATTTTGATGAACTTTAAATGTTGTAATGTAGTAATATTAAATATATAAATTTAGTTAATAGAGGTTTATTCCAGACAGACTGGATGATGACGAGATCAGATGTTCAGAAGTGTTAAAGATAAAAAAAAACTGACTTAACAATTTTCTAATAATTTTGGCCACCACTGTATATATATATATATATATAGATATAGATATATATAAATATATAAACTTACAAAGTACACATGCATATATAATAATATACATACACAAAATAATACTTTTACATGTTTTTTACATTTCTTTGCATTTATGTATAGCATGTAATTTTTTTATTATATAGTCTAAAGTTGAAAAAAAAAAAAGCTTATGTATTTATAATTTTTTTAAATGTAATTTAGTCCTGTGATGGCAAAGCTGCATTTTCCTCAGCCATTACCCAAGTCGTCAATGTCATATAAATTTCCATAAGAGACAAAAATGGGAGATACTGCATATCTGCAGGATGATCACTCTTGCATGTGTACATCAGTCGGTTAGTGTTTGACCTCTACACTGAACATGTGACCCTTGCATGTATTTCCCAGTCACAGTCTAGCTCCATTTCCTGCCGGAGGCCTAAAAATACTTTAAACTTCTATGTTTATGGACACATGTGAAGGAGACAGACTGTCCATGCACACACCCTGTGAGTGCGTTTCATCATTTGTTATGCTTATCTGTCAGAGATAATGAGTCAGTCTTTCTGATATATTAGACAATAACCCTGTTCTCACCTGGCCCAAGGGCGAGACATCGCATTTCTCACTGCTGTTATATACACAGCGAGAAATGATTCATGATGTGGTCGTCAGACTAACTAATGACATATCTGAAATCAATCTCTAATGAGAGGTGCTGGACACATGCACTGTATCATAGGTGAAAGTTGAGCCAAGTAAATCTTTATCTGGGAAACCAGCTACTGACAGATCCACCTCATTGCGGTTTAATCTTGTTTTCTGACTTTTATCCCAGCAGCAAAAGAATAGGAGTAAAACAAGAAAAACTGCATGTAATAGTACAACTGAACAACAAGAACATGATGATGAGCACCTCTGCAGTGGTGCAGCCGGGCCTTGATGTGCCGTGAGAGGGGCAGCAACATCTAAAGAGGAGAAATTTCTTTTTATGAGCTTAACTGCCCTGTAATCTACCTCTCTCAGCAGGACCTGGCTCATGCCGTGAGTCAGCCTTTTACAGGCTTTAAGAGCTACCTGTGCAAAAAGAACCACCTTCTTTAAAGCCCCAGTACATTTTAAAGCGAAATCGAAGCATGAAAGGCGTGACGTCATTTGCAACTAAATCTGGCCAGCTCATGAGAATTATTTGTTTTGGAAATCATGTTACACTGGTCATGCTGTATTTTTTGTATTGTAAAACTTGAACAGGATGGGATCACTGTGATCTGTGATGTGTGATGTGTGCAGATACGGTGTAAATAGAATTTAAAAACTTAGCAAATCCATATCAAATTATTAAATCAAGAGTTGGTTTTGAATGGAAATCGAATTATTAAAATTGTACTCTAAAAAGTGCTGTAGTATTTTTGTAAACACACTGTTGGGTTAATTGTCCTAGGTCAAAATGTAGTTATTATTTCAGGTAATGTCAACACAAAGTTAGGTTGTTCGTTTTGGGTCAAATTTATTTCACCACTGAACCACTGGGTTGGATTATTTTAACCCAATCAGTTGATTTAATTTTTCCTCTTCTTCGAACTTTCTGGATTCTTCACTCGTCTCGTTGTCAGATAGTCACGCACATCGCAGCAAGAAGGATTAAGGTAACGGTAATGCTAAAAAACTAGGTGACCAGTATACAAATTAAATGGGAAGGCATATATATATATATATATATATATATATATTTTTTTTTTTTTTTATAACAGTGTCGATTCTGCCTTTTAGATTGGTGACTAAATTGTTGAGAATGAGATGGCTAAAGTTATCTAGGTTGCTAATGCCAACCATTCTGTATAATATTGCCTCGTATCATAATTAAAACATCAAAGCAGCGGTACATTTTAAAACCATAGCTTGCAAAAACACCCTGTTTGACAAACATTTAATCATTTAATTAAACACTTAATCTGAAATATTCTCGGTATGTGCGATTCTTGCTCGTGAAGATAGACAAGGAAAATCTTGTTAAATTTTACATTAATTTTTAAACACATTTCACACGTGTGCAGTATATATATATATATATATATATATATATATATATAGATATAGCTCCGGAAAAAAAATAAGAGACCACTACAATTTACTCCTAATCTCAGTATGACAAGCTTTTCTTGCCAGTCTTTGTTAAATTTCTACACAAACATACTTTATTCTGTTTATTGAGGTACTTATTTGGTGAGCACCTAAATCCAATTGGATTTAACGGGAAAGGTATAAAAAGCACTGCTGTAATCAACACTATCCTCTGGCAGTGTGAGCAGTTGGATGGATGTAAAAATAAACACTAAACATGTCAAAAACTAAGAAAGGTTTTAAATCAGGAAAAAATAGGCCTCAATCCTAGCTTTACTGGCACAAGGATTCAGTGAGCATCAAGTTGCTTCTATCCTTAATATTTCAAAAATGGTAGTTCACAAAAAATGAAACAAACGTTTTGTTTTGGTGGTGTATTGGTGAGATTAACAGTTTTATGAATAAAACCCAAAAGAAACTGATTTTTCTGCAGTGGTCTCTTATTTTTTTCCATATACACACACACACACACACACACATACATACATACAGTGAGGTCAATAAGTATTTGATCACCCTGTGATTTTGCAAGTTCTCATACTTAGAAATCATGGAGCGGTTAAGCCCAAGACCAAGTTATATGGATTATGGCTAACTACATTTGTTCTTTTGTTTCATGAGACTTTTAGAACTTACGTCCAGAGCCAGGAAGAAAACTTTTTGAAGACTGGGCTACAATTGCCGACCGAATTCTTGCCGATGACAAGCGAGATGGAAAGGTGCATTTAGAGCTGGGTGACATGACTGCAGGTAAGCTATTTCTTACAATTTGTCAAACTATAAAAACAAAAATCAACTGTATTTGGCAAATATCAACCGGTTAATACAATCGTAAAACTTTAGTATAAGAACCAATTCTCACTTTTAACTAGTTGCTTATTAGCTTGTATATTGGCTATTAATTCTGCATGAGCATATTCTACATCAATGAATCCTACCACATAACTAAAATCACTAAACAATGCTGAAACACAAAAGTCTTAGTTCACTCATACTAGAGTGTAATCAATGCAGATTATTTGACAATTCTGCATGTACAGGCACACAGGTGTAGTTGCATCCAGGCTCTTTAAAGGAATAAAGACATTTTCACAGGAAAAAGGGTTTCAATATGACAGGTAGATTATGATATCAGTTTCACAGTTTGCATTGTACTATTCTTATGTTTTAGACGCTAAAAGGGAGAGTGCTTTCAAAGTCCTGCCCACCCTGCTTCCCCATCAATATACAAGAAAGGCAGATATATACACTACCAGATTTTTAATGTTTATTAAAGAAATCTCTTCTGCTCATTAAGCATTTGATAGAAAGAACAGCAAACCCAGTGAAATTGTGACTATTTATATATTTTATTATTTACAATACCATAACTGTCTTCTATTCGAGTATTTTAAAATGTGTATTTTATTCTTGTGATGTCAAAGCTAAATTTTTAGTATCATTACTCCAGTAATATTGTCCTTTATAGATCTATAAACACATGATCCTATAAATACTATATCTATAGCCACAAAAACTCACAAAACATTTATTATTATTATTACTATTATTATGTTGAAAACAGTAGAATTTTTTCAGGTTTCATTGACAAATAGAAAGTTCAGAAGAACAGCATTTATATGAAATAGAATCACTGTAATGTTTTTAGCATTCTTGATACATAAAAGTATTAATTTCTATAAAAAACTATTTATACTGACGCCAAGCTTTTGAATACAATAATTTTACAAGCTTTTAATTTTAGATAAATTATGATGGGTCAACATGGGTCTTTTTGGAAAAAAAGAAAAGAAAAAAAAGAATCAACTCTGTTTTAAATATTAATAACAACAATAATAAAACAAATGTTTCTTGAGCAGCCAATCAGCATATTAGAATGATTTCTAAAGCATCATGAGACACTGAAGACTTGAGTAATAAGGCTAAAAAATTCAGCTTTGATAACAGGAATACATTACATTAAAATATATTAAAATAGAAAGCAGTTATTTTAAAAAGAATAAATATTTCACAGTATTACTAAGTGCAGGCTTACTTGGAAAAAAAAAAGTGTTTACATCGCCTTTCAAAATCTGCAAAATTGTCATTATTTTACCAAAATAAGAAGGATCATACAAAATGTGTGTTATTGTTTATTTAGTACTGTTCTGAATAAGATAGTTCACATACAATATGTTTACATATAATCCAGAGAAATCAAGAGAAAATATTAGTTGAATTTATAAAAATTATCCAGATCAAAAGTCATAAAAGTTACTTAATACTGTGTTGTTACCTGCATGATCCTGTTTTTTCCAGCTTGCTTATGTATTTGAACCCTTTCCTACAACTATCACTATTCGAAAACACAGCTGGGGATCATTCAGGGTCACACTATTGAGAATCAAGGGGATGTAAACTTTTGAACAGAGTTCAAGTCAGTAAAAAAAAAAAAACAACAACATGCATTGTGTATGATCGCTCTTATTTTGGTAAAAAAACCTTAACTGTACATGATTTCCACAAAACACACTTAACTTGTTAGTTATGTTGCTTGACTAAGTGAACAAGAGGAGACCAATATGGTGGAATATTTGCAAAATGCAGAGACCAGTGATGCCTTCCTGCACATTTTCTGCTTGAGGACACAAGATGGTGACACCCCAGACCTTCGCCATTGTTTTGAATCATGCCATTAAAATGGACTCTTTACTTGAGGCTTGTGATCTTCTATCTTGTGACTAGAAAGTAAAGTAAAAGTTCTAAAAAGTTTGGATTGTGAACATTATAATGCTAGAAATATCCACAGCTCAGCTTTATTGAATTGATATGTGATATCATGTGGTTATTCCAGTTTATATACTGCTGTTATTAATAAAAAAGAAGTTTGGATTTTTAAGACTTTACATTTTGGATGTTCAAAATAAGTTCATAATTAATAAAAATAAATAAATAAATTCAACATCCTTGGTCAACATACAGTTAAAACACGGTAAGAGAAGGTGGCTTGCATATATGCTGAAGAAAAGCCAAGTCAAACACATTCACCACATCTCTGTGGGGGCGGTGGAGACACTCCTGGGGAGTGCTACCTAGTCTCAACTAGTTTTTATTCTTGCTGGCATGCAGGTATAGCCTCGATTTCTCCATTTTGTTTTGAAATCTTCCCCTTCCTGCTGTGGGACAACAATGTACAGAGTGCTCGAGCTGCGAAGCAGTGTGACATGTCTCGTGTTTACGAAGGAGAGATCGTTTCTAAAGTAGGTGTGAGCAAAGACACAGGTCTTCACTTGCAGCTTGATCATGGGTAATTATATATTTCAATAGCCTATAGCAAACTGTCAAATATGCAGGTGTAACAGATATTTCCCATCTTGAGACATACATTTGGTATTGTATTGAAAGAGTGCCGTGGTATTTGTGGTTCAAATAGGTATCAAATAAATCAGTATAGCTAAACATTAGACATTAATGAACCTAGGGAATGGTATGTACGTCATCATCCTTTGAACATTTCTCAATAGCATAAACAAAATGATGCAATTAAATGTCTAACATTGCTAAATAAACACAAACATCTTTAGAAAAGAAATGCTATGAAATACTGCCTATGTGTGCAGGATACTAACCCAAATAATAGATTAGTCTGTCTGAACTCATAGAATTCATAAGTAGGTGAAGAATACTCAGATGTCCTATTGCTTCTGGCTGGATTGTGCATCTGATTAGCACTCTAAAATTCACCATGAGGCTTTAGGAGAGGATCTGTCAATGAAGTGACACTTCCACCACTGATATTGGTAGGTCATGTGGCATTATACAATATGGTGGATGCAGTATGTGAGAATTACTCATATTCATAGCATATAAAACATGCTTTGAAGTAAGTTTCAATCCCATGTTAGTACTACTACCATGTGTGCTATACCTTCAAGACAGAGAGGGCCAGTCAGGGTGAGATCCTTCCTCGATTTGGGCTGGATCTTCTGGTATCTGGCCTCTTGAAACTGCCTCACCCTCAGCTCCAAAGCATCTCTAATCAGAGAGCCGACTTCCTGTGTATACAAACATAATAAACAAAATAATAAATAAATAAACACATAATTTGCACACATACTTGCAATCTTGAAAACAAAGACAAACCTCCCAAGGTGACATTCATCGTAAACTTTTTATATGGAGCTCAAATTTAACTAGAATATCATTCAAAGCCTTTTGGCTGTGTGGACCAATGAAAACATATATCTTATAAAAGCAGGAGGAAGTGGGTCCACAAGAGTAGATCCAAAATCCAGATTCCTGCAGTACGAGTCTATTGAAGTGTAAGAGGACAAACACAAACAAACACAAACACACCCTTATTCCTGTACCTTTCTGTGCTCTGGAGAGAACCAGCTGGTATTGTCTTCGCTGCCTAAGGGCAGTATGTGAAGATCCACCAGCACGGCGTAATTCCCACACTTTGAGAGAGAAAGAGAGAGAGATGGGGGGCTTAAACACAACAAAAAGAAGTCATCACTGAGCTGATTGAATGACACCTTCAAATCCATAGCTGAAGGCATGTTACTCCATCCCCTTCCTCTTGTCTTTGTGCATCTGCTTCCCCCCTCTCTGCACACCAGTTTTACAAGCTTTGTAAATGCACCTCATTAGCATTATGTCAGTAACAAGATACACTTGATCTCAAAGACGGTGGTGTTAAAACCAAAGCCGCGCGTAGGACTGACACAGCAAAGGATTTGCAGCTTGAGGAAATGCCTTACCAAAGCATGCCCTCGCTAACCTGTTAGTTTATGGAAATTTGACAAGAAGAAGGCCAGATTCGGGGAGGCTGCTAAACTTCATGTGAAGAGTGGGATTCTTGGAGCGCTGCGTCAGCACGTCAGGGACAATATGTCACTGCGGAGTAGGAGAGCCAGAGCCGTCGCAGCCATTTAGGCAATCGTTACATCTCCGATCCACACCGGCCTGATTATGTTTTACACATGAGCGCAAGACCAAGCCTGTCACTGTGCTTCGGTCCACTCGCACAGGCCTTTCCAGGACCACCCGCAAGAGGCCGGAGAGGAGCCGGCGCTGAAGCATGTCAACACCTGAGCTCAAAGCAAATGTGGACGCAAACTTGATTGACGCTAAGGGGAACGAGCTGATGTCATCAGAGGGGAGCAGACCAGAAGAAATCCCCCTTTTCAAGACACAGTCCAGAACACACTCTAGAGCACTTCCAGATAAAACCCAGATAGAACGCAAGTGAGTGAGTGAGTGTGCGTTTTAGTAGGCCCTGGAGAAGTGCTAAAGTGGCCCAGGCCAGGCAGTAATGTTCTAGGTTCTCCGAGGCCAGCTGGGAAGGGATGATGTGAGAGTGAATTAGCAGGGTGTGTTGGGTAAAGCCCATTGTTCAGCGCCGCTCTCTGGCTACACTCATTTTCTCTCTCTTTACATCTCCTCTGTCTCTTTCTCGCTCGTCCCATAAGTGATGATTTATGCCTCTCCATACCAGAGGAATCTACAGCGACTGAATAAATAAAACGTCTCCAGCATTCTCGTTTGGCTTCTTACCTCTGAATTCATCTCCAGTCAAGCAGGATTACGGCACATTATTAGCACACAGACAGGCCAAATCGTGCTGCCAAAAAGCTTTGTTTTTGACATGAAAGCATAGTTTCCTCTAATTGCTGCTTTGTGTACATGAGGGTTAGCTTGGTGGCAGCCCTGCTGAACTTGAGGAACAGGCTGCCCCCTTGTGTTAGACCATGGAAGTCTTTTTTTAAGGATAAGTGGGTATATATAGGTGGGGACACGTGAGACAGCTATGTTAGGATCTCTGTCAAGGTCGTTTTTATTTCACTGAGATCATTACAGATACATTCATTCCATCATCCATGATAAATCTCATCCGATGAGGCGTTTGAAGCCAAGAAGGAGTTAATCCTTCACGGGCAAGCGGAGACAAGAGCTTAAAGAAGAAACAGAGGCATCCTTATGCATGTGTGCATGTGGAGGACAGCAGATCCTTTAGAAAACACTGAGCGGCTTTCTCTACCCATCTTTGTGTTGTGGCCTTTCTGCGACTGACCAGTGGTTTCGGCTGACTGCCTTCCACAATTACTGTGGCGTGGGAAAGCATTGGAGGGGATAGACGGGAACTGTCAATCAGGCAGTGAAAAGGAGCTCGGCTTCGATGATCCCATAATGTGACTTCGTATGCTGCCTCTGGAACCACCACGTTATCACACGCTGTTCTGTTTTCTCCACTTTCTTTTCGAAATCTGAAATATGCCATTACAGAAGACTGTAGGAATGTTCCCAGTGTTAGAGAGGCATGTTCACTCTGCTTTTCCAGGCCCTGTGTGACTGGGACAGGGTGAAGCAGTAAACTGGATTTGCCTAATATGGTGTCCGTCTTTAAATGTGCAGTTAACTTGAGCTAATTCGGCTGACAAGGGAGGGTTGGTTCATGAAAAATTAGAGCAATTAGTGTTAAAATTCTCATCGATTTGTTGTGCTAAACTATGCATTCCTTCTTTCTACAGAGTAGTAAAAGTCCAGGGTCTGGGTTGTGATGTTGGTTTGGAACTCTTGACTTTTCTTGAATGGCAATGAAATACAGTTTAAACACGTAATTGAGCACAGTGTGACAGAACAGTCATTTGTGGATGAAAAATCCAGGAAATAAATTGTAAGAGGCTTGTTTGTTTGGATGGCCTACGCCACTCACAGATTTTATAATTTTTTGTGCATTTAACTCCATCTTGCTTGCAAGAAAACAAGCAAGTAAAACAATATTGGAATCATATTTGCTGTGTGAGATTTGAGTCTCAAAATAGTTCAATTGCAAAACTTCACAACAACAAATACTATAGCCATCCAAGGCTCTATTCGCAGAGATCGGTATTAAAAGATAACAAGTTTTGCAACAGTCACTATTGCAATGGTGTAGTGAATGTCGGTCAGAAATTCCTTTCAGAAAAAATACAGTCAGAAATCAGCTGAACCAAAAGGTGATCCCTGACCTTAGCCGCTACACAACCTCTGTTAAACAATTCCCCAGTGGATACATGAACTTCCTTAGAAAAGTAATCTAGGTTTGTTTGCCGAGTTTCTTTTGTTTGCAGAGTTACTTTTTCGTGCACTGGGTTTATTTTTTATCCATGTGTGATTTATTAGTCTGCTTATGTTAAACACCTGCAATGGTTTTAACAAATCCTTCAATGTTGTGCAATGAAAATCTTGACAGCTCTTTGTCAAATTCTAGAGGAAGAGTGATACTGTCTTCAGGAAACCCTTTGCAGATAGGATCATACAAGGTTTTCTTAGTCTTCACCATATAAATGATTGTCTATAAGGCTTGAGGCAAAGAACTGCTTTCTTTTTCCATATCCTTTTGTTTGTTGATCCTCGTTGAATACACCTGAGGTTTCCTGTGGGTCAATAACCTCCTGATTAAGCTTGTTCTTACCTTTCACTCTTTATCAGATCAGTACGGCCTGCCAAAAACACACAACAAAGGCCCTGAAACCAAACAAACAATAAAACAGAACAGTACCAAATCAGTCCCTGCCGCTCTGACCGAAGTCCACAGTTAAGCCATGCTATTTTCTACTTCTAATCGCTTACAAAACATGTGAGGCAAACCGGGTCGCTTATGGCTTTTTGGATTTCTGGCTGTGCTCTAAATCACTTGAAGTTCCCAAGATGCTCCCCTTTTACCTTCTCTTATCAGTTTCACCCTCCCTAACTGCGCTTTCTCCTGCCCTCACTCTCTGATTATCGTCGGGCAGTCAGCCCAGGAGCGCTTGTGCAGCAGTTGCCTGCTCACCACCACACCTCCCTGCCCTTTTACCATTGCTATCGCTGCTGTGAGAACCAGACCCCCTTTCTCTGCACTTAGCTCCAGGGCTAACATTAACCAGCCACAGATGTTTATGCGGGGAGAAAGAGAGAGAATAAGAGACAGAGGGCAGCAGAAGCAGTCTCACTCAATAAAACTCCCCCCTTCGTCTAGCTCCGTCTTTGTCTTTGTAAGAGCGTCGCAGGTCGACGAACAGTCTCCGGAGCCTGAGGGAATTCTTTAGATCTATGGGTGTTGCCTGTTAAAAGTTTAAATCTTTGGTCTTGACTTGCTGATTTTGTATGGCATGAGTCACTTGGCGTTCCCTCAAGAGGGTCAACATTAGCGCTGTCAATCTTAAATAGCAAAAGAACTCATAACGAGACACAAACAAGTTTAACTAGATTTTTACATGCAAAAGTGATTTGGGTGATTGCCAGGATGTTGCTATGGGGTTTCTATGGTGTTCTGTGATGGTTTCTTTAGATATGACTCAAGTCCTTCCTTCAATGAGGGTCTATGGCATTTGCCTTAGAAAATAGTACTCACTTCAATAAGGGAGATTTACATCAATGCAAGACAAACTGAGCAACTTAACTAAAATAATAGAAAAGTGACTGATAGCTTAACATTTGCAATAATAAATTAGTACACTGCAAAAATATGTACTAATAAAGTACTATAAATGTACTGCAATAATATGTATAATAAAGTACTATAAATGTACAGGGAAAAATAGGGTGCTCAGGGTCAAAACACTAAATAATATAAATTTCATGCAACACATATCAAGAAATAAAATTATTTATAGAAATAGTCACATGTAATGTGTCATGCAAGGACTCCTGCCAAACAAGGGATGTCCTTATTTGGTTATCATTTTTACTTGTGAACTCCATACATTTGACAGTGTTTAAGTACAGTGATATAGACAAATACACTACAAATGTATGTGGTTTTGTTAGATATCATCTCATGAGGTGGTGTTCTTAAATTATGTCTTTAGTATATGTGCTGGCATTTGCATGCAACAATGAACACAACATGGGTTATGATGCCTGGTTTATAAACAAAACAGATAAACAGATCCCTAAAATATTCACACTTTATTATCAGTTTGAATTAAACTCACTCAGCCTTAAATCAAATCAATCAAACTCAAAATGGACTCTTTCCCGCACCGAGCTATGTGATTCTAAACAAACCACTAAAGAGCTTTTTTTTTGCAATAAATTATATTGTACCAAAAAAAAAAAAAGTACAATTATTTGGCAATTCTGTATTGTTTAACCAGAGAAGCCATTTGCTAAATTAAAGCAATTTGTTTAAAAGCCAATGTTTCTTATGGGGGCCAATCAATCCCTAATCATTTTTAGTCTGGAGCCACTGCTTAGGGTCAGGGGATTTGAAGTCTTAACCACTAATACATCAGTGTAATTATGCCCACTAACCTGATTTTACCAAGAGCAACATGACCCTGGAACAACGTTGTGATTAACCAATCAGATCTGAAGAAACACTTTACAGATTTTGTGAAGTTTAGACTTACAATCAGTGTTTGGTCCTTGTACATCAGTGTCAGACATGTATCATTTCCTCTAATTTTAGGCATTACTCATGGGAAAGGTTAGGTTTAGGTGTAGAGATATGGTCAAGACTACATTTTTGAATTAAAATGTTGTTCCAGGGTCAACAAATTGTTGACATTTGTTGAGCTAGGGACACATAGAACATAGAGCATAGAATCAGGACGTGCGATTATGACTAAGCCGGTCTTTATTTCTAGGAAAGTTAATCTCTGGATGTTAGCACACCTGAATTGAGTTGTTTTTTCCAAAAGCAAGGACACAACCCAGAAGCAAAATTCCAACAGCAAGAACAGGCAGGAATATCACCTGGTAAAGCTCTACAAACATTGAACAATATCAGAAAGATCCCAAGAATTCTAGTAAAAAGGAAGTAAAACCCAAAAAAATGTCCCTACCTTACAGTGTATTTAAACTGTAGTTTACAGAACTACTGCTAAACTACCTACATTCAGTTTGTTAACCTAAACATCTGCAGTAATAAATACATTGAAAAATGTATCTTGGACAGTATCAAAAAGATTTAGATTAAGAATTCTATGCATCCTCCCATCCATCCTAGTTTTTCCTCTGCGTTTCAGAAATGACAACATATTTCCTTGATTCAATGAAAGTAACAGGATGCTCGGAGGTCCAAGTGTGTGGTCCGTATCTACCAGGGAAGTCGACCTAGCACATAAACCAGAGCCAAGACATCTGTCATACTACCCAGCACTTAACGTTCATACTCAAAAACAAGAATCACGCTCTCCCACCACCTCCTCCACCAGATGGGTATAACAGTGGAGTGGCGTGGCAGGTCTTGTGTAAATATTCAGTGACTTCTTAGGCGTTAAGGAGAAAGTCAGGGCCTCGACTTGTATCGTGAGTCAATTTATGTGGGAGTATCTCATCACCTTCAAAAACTGCACCGCACAGTGGAAACATGACATCCAGCTTAATGTTGCTGTGTCAGGATCTTCACAAATTGACTCTACAAATCCCTTACACACGTGTTTTACCTGTATTTTGAATTTATTTTTTTTTCGTTTAGTGTACTTGTAGTTGTCTTAATGAAATAGTTAATTCCACAATGAAAATCTGATTAAATATTGTTCACTAAGCAGGTAAAGCAAAAAAGTCCATTATTAAGTTAAGTTATTTTATCTTCTGGCAACTTATGACCAAAACACCATTCCATAATTCATTATAACGCTTTCTATAGTGAAAAGGCATCTTCTGCTAATCTCACATCAAAATCCACCGCCATATTTGTTTAGAACTGTTTTGCTTGTAAATAGACATGCACCACATATTTCTCTCCTGATTCAGACAACATATTACAATATTATGGAAAGGTTTGAAGTTAAAAAATGTCATTGAATTTATTACAAAGATGCAACTTTTCACTTTACAAGACTTTAATGATGGAACGGAGTTGTGTTGATTACTTGTGGATTATTGTGATGTTTTAATCATCTGTTTGAGCTCTCATTCTGACGGCACCCATTAACTGCAGAGTATTGGTAAGCAAGTCAGGTAATGCTACATTTCTGCAAATCTATTCTGATGAACAAAAAAACTATGATGAACTACATAGTGGAGAGCAGATATTCCTTTTAATAATTCACCCAATAATGCAATCTAGTATTTACTTTACATTGTGTTGTTCTAAAACTATGGCATTTTATGCATAAAATGACTTTCATTGAGTGAACAAAAACATTCTTTAAAACTTCTTCTGTGTTTTGTGTGAAAGTCCTACAGCTTTGGAATTACATGAGGGTCTGAAACCACAGTATTTTCCGTTTTCAAGCTTTTTGGAATCCCTTTCAGGTGGGATAGAATAAAACAATTAAATATTTTCAAAAATGACACAGGTTCTCTGTGCAGCTAGAAGCTGAAAACGGGGCCAGCTGATGGTATTGTTTGCTTCACCATTTTTAAATGTCTCCCTGTGGTCACAGTGTTGGGCATGACAGTTCCTTTCTCAGGGAGAGCAACATATATAACAGTATCATTATGTGCAGACTGGGAGGGTGAAGTTGGTGAGTGGCGCTCTCCCACAATGAAAAACAGAAAGACGGGAGAGATGATGAGTGAGAAAGACAGAAAAAGAGAAATATGCAGCCAAAGTCTGGCACTAGACACGGATGTGTGTGATCCACAGCAGCGTCCAGGAAGAGTTAAAGCCTTCACTATATGAAACATCAACAAAACAAAAAAACCCGGGGCTTTTTAGCGCTTAATAGAAACATCTGACATGCATTAGCACTGACATTCATTCATCTGGCCTGTGGATGAATAGACAGGGCCGGCATCTGTGCTGCCGAGAAACACGGTGGAGACATTCAGCTGGAGAGAAGCATGCATGATTATAAAAACCTCCAAATAGGATGCAATGTGAAAAAAGGAGACTGAGGTATGGAAAATATAATGCAAAACTACAGTTCTGATTAAGTCTAAAAGGTTTTTTGCATGGATTGTAACAAAATTCAGGCTGAACAGGTAATGAGCACAAACGGACAACAAAAAATAGTCATGTTCTGTAAACTCATCTCAGACAGATCAATGCTACCTGAGGCAACTCATTGCTGAAGCGACCGCCCCCTCTAGCGTTAGGAAAGTAAAGTACAGATTAAAAAAATTTCAACTGCATGAGATGATCCTCACTGCAAGATTGAATCCAATTCCAACTCCTCCCACTTTACATATTTCTAAACTCTCCACCCTCTACTTGTGAATATAACCTCGCCTCTGGATCTTGTGTACTGCAGTGAAGAGCTACTGAAGTGCTCTGAACACCACTTTAATCCTTGATCTTAAGTCTCAATACTTTTTCTTAAAGTGCCCCTATTAAGCCATTTTTAAGGCTCCTAAAACCGTTTTGGGAGTCTCCTACATACACGCAAGAGCACCTGGTCTAAATAAACTGGGTACTGAGCAATAGCTTTGTATATTCTGCGCTGAACTCCCCAAGATAAGAGAAGCAATTGTCAGTAAAATTGTTGTTTTAAATTATTGCGTTTGGATTTAGAACTTCGTTTGTTCGCTTGTTTACATTTAAATTAGATTCACATACAGCAACTTTACACACTGCATGAAAAGCAATATTGTAAATGGCATAATAGGGGCACTTTAAGGTTCCTTATAAATACAAAGAAGTACGCTAAAATGTATAGAAGCCCATTTCTGCCACATAAGAAATAAATCATGCTTTGGGCATACCATGTGATGATTTTAAAAATGACATAGAAGAGATTAAATTACATTTATAAATTACAATTAAGTGATAATCATGACATAAAAAAGTCAATATATCATAAAAAGTTAAATATAATAATATCATGATATTATATATATATATATATATAGTTATTATATAATATATAATAACTTTGCCTTTTTAAGTCAACATAAAAGTGATCAAATAAGAAAAAGTTATAAATATCATGTCAAATAAGTAAAAAAAAACATCAATTAAATTCAAAATGAAATTTTGTATTAAAATATACAAAAAGTCGAAATAATTAGCTAAAATTCATTATCAATGACAAGAAGTCAATGTCATCCTACTTATTACTTACTATATGACTTGCATAAAGGGCCTTGCATATTTAATTTATTCACAATGAACAATAATAATGTTGAAACTAAACACTACAGCACCGGCCAAGTGTTTACAATCAGCAGATGAAATAAATATATTCACAAACCTTGACTACAAATTTAGAAGGCTGCATCCTGATGAGACACTGCAAACATTCAAGAAGAAAAATGTGATCAACAACAAGTTGTCACAATCTCATAACTTTAGAGAAATACAAAACAAATATGAAATTGCTGAAAACATGTTATTATAGTGTTAAACTCCACATCCCTGGAGTGAAATACTCACGTGTTTGTGACATATGCAGTGAGCAAAAAATCAACATGAAACAAAGCAGGATGGGACGGTCAAATAACGCTCACGAACGTTTCGTACGATATTCCTGGGTTGTGTAGATATAACTGACAATATACAATCTATATCTTTAATTAAAACGACTAGAGCATAACAATAAAATATGAATTATGTAAGACGCTTTAATATTTTCTCCCGCCGATGGTTTGAAACTTGCCCTGTCACGTCTAGGACCCCGGCGCGTGCAGTTGTCACGGAGACGCAGTCGGATGTAGGAGGCTGCATACTTTGCCAGATAGCCGTGTTCGTTATTACAAGTAAATTGCGAAACATCCGTGACCGTATATATCGAGGAAAAAAATAAAAATCGTCACACATTCAATGTATTATCTTATCGATTCAAAATCCAATAAGCGTTTAATTGGTTTCTGTTGTTAAATACTTTAAAACTGGCATGTTTCGGTCACCACATGAGCGCATGTGTAGGACGTAAACACAATCCGCTTTACTTTTACCGTTAGGTTTTAAGTTTTTAATGTTTTTCTTTTTTATTATTTTTATTTCGTTTAACAGTAAGACGAGCTTTGGGGTATGTACGAGTCTCATATGCAACATTTCACGCGTCTTAGAAGATATTCCGTTTGTTTTGAATAACGTTAGATATCAGCAACAATTTTCATATGATTGCTGTACTTAATGCTAAACAAGAAATTTTAATGAATACGTAGTTGACATAAAGTAATTGCTAAACCTCACAACAACGTTTGTTTTACAATTATGCATGCTGTTTTAATGACCTCACATTACTTGACGACATACTTTTACAGATCTATTTGTCCGACAACAGGATTATTTATTGGTGACCGTTTAGATGAGCTATGATATACCCTTTCCTTTAATTAAAAATAATAATAATAAAAATAAATGTAATGTTTATGTTATGTTGTTAGGCTTTCCTATAAAGTCATATATGTTGTACTAGTAAACATGTAATCTATTTATTTCTGGGTATTAAAAGAGACCTGACCTGTATTGATAACCGTCAGTACGTTTCTCTGAATGAACCACAGCATGTCTCGCATTTGTAAGAAGAAACCTGCTGTGTGCACAGATGAACCACTTTCCAACAGCACCATCTGCCAAAAAATGGCTCTGTTGAGAAATATACTCAGTACTTCCTATGGACCTACTGGCAGACTAAAACAAATACACAACAATATTGGAGGCCACGTCTTGACAACTTCAACCTCTACAGCCCTGCTCAAACGAGTGGATATGTCTGAGCCGCTTCTCAAAATGATCTCAACTGCTGTTCAACATCACAGTGAACGGTACAGTGACTCTGGGCTATTTATGGGGATTTTGATGCTTAGACTTATTGAAAATACTCAAAAATATAACCTCAGGACAGCTGCAGCAGCCAAGGTATACAAACACATTGTGGAAGAATGCAACGCGTATCTTAAAGGAGACTCTTGTGCTTGTAAGGTGCCAGTAGACTTCAGCAGATGTGATACACTCATTGCACTGGCCCACAGCATGATCACCAGCAAACCAGCCTGTATGCTGAATAGCAAGGAAATGCAGCATATCAGTTCACTGATCGCACAGGCCTTCTTGTATTCCATCCCTTGCAACTCTTCCAGTGTGACCTGCTTTGGAAGGACAGTAACCATTGGCATTGAGGGCCAAGCTGTAAGCCATTCTTCTGTTTTCCCAGGACTGCTGGTGGATGTCCCTGAGATAATGGATCTTAAAAGTTTGGGATTTGGCCCATTTAAGGTAGTGGTTTTCAACATATCACTGTCAGGTGATATCTCTGAGGTTGGAGATGTAGCTTTGGAGATCCATAGGGGAGTGGACCCAGAGCGTGATCTCCTTCAGCAGCTCCTGAAGCTTGGAGAACAAGTTGTTAAGGACAAAGTGAGATTATTTGCATGCCAAAAAGTAGTACATCCTATTCTGCAGCACTACTTGAGGAAACATGGTGTGGTCGTGATAGAGAGGCTTGGACTTGCTCTGGTCGAACCATTTGTCCAGATAACAGGTAAATGTTTAACAACAGCTTAAACAGGAAAATGTATAAAATTAAACATGAATTTATACCCATTTTATGGAGTTTAACAGCAGTTACTGTAAATTAAAAACTTTTTGGTAAATAAAAATATTTAGTATATTTTTTAAAGACGATGCATAATACACATTTTAAATATGTAATAAAAAATAAAAAGATTAAATATCTTTAAATAATAATACAACTAGAATTTTATACATAAAAACAATTACATTTGTCAAGGACAATACTGGTAGGTAAAATTTACTATAGTTGATTTTATTTGTTAGGAAAATTAAATTGTCAAATTAAAAGTGACAGTAAAAACTAAAAAACATAGTGTTGCAAAGGATGCCTCTATCAAATAAATGCATTTTTTTACAATTTTAAAGTATTTTATAATGTTCACAGATAATATTAAGCAGCACAATATTTCTGAAGGATGAATGGAGTAATGATGCTGAAAAGCTTTGCCATCAAAGTAATAAATGTAATTTTTTGTTGACCCCAAAAATTTGAACGGTATGTCTGTATAATGTCTGTATATGCATGTACTTTTGATTGTCATTTATTTAAAACCATGCCCTTTTTTATAACATAAATAACATCATAATAATATATAACGCCATAGATGCAATAGAATTGAAAGATATGACAGGCTACATTCATCGAGGTTTCATTTTGGCTGTGTGTTTAATATTTTAGGTGCTCGAGCTGTTGCTTCTCTTTACTCTTCAGTCCCGGTGGAAGCCTACGGGATTGTTAAAGGATTCTGTTTCCAGTCATGTGGATCCAGAGAGCTGCTCCAGCTCCTTCCTTCTAAAGATGCTGCTGTTAGCACCATGGTTCTCTGCCACAGAAATGAAACTATGCTGGAAGAGCTGAAGGTTTGATAAATGTTAAATTATCTTTATGTGTTAATCCACTCATTTTAATTATTTTCATTTAAAATCACCAATATAATAGTTTACAAACACACAATTTGAAATAATTCACCAAAATAAAGCTTACCAACTCTTACGTCATTTTGCTGCTAAATTTAAAACATCTGTTTATGTATTTGAAAAACATCTGTTTTAATGCTTTTTTACTCTTAGGTCATAAGACCAGACAGAATCTACACTAATGATACGGTCTTTAGGAAATTTAATTGGCAAATAAAAGCTGCATAAAAGCTGTTTGCTTATATGCTTGCTTTTATATCGACAGTGAAATCAGCACAGATAACTTGTGAATGTGCTATGTATTGCCCTGCTCTATTAATAATTCCTGTTTGTGCTGTCTTTGCACTCATTCTCTGGGGTTTATTTTGGGTGCATTCGTCTTTCTCTGTTAGTTCCCCTAACAATTTTTTTTGTTTCTTGTATTCTTAAGTTCTGATTTTGCAAATGATTTTTTTCCCTGATTGCGTTTCTTCATTCAAATTTATTGCTTTAATTCCCACTTTCACTTCTCTCATATGATGAACATTTGTTCCATTTGTTGGACAGATGACATGCCAAAGAGCAGAACATGTGTTGCGACTGACTCTGAGGGAGCCCTACGCCCTGCTTGGAGGAGGCTGCACAGAGACGCTGCTGGCCACCCACATCACACACATGGTATTCTATTCCATTCCAGTTGAACGTCACATTCAATTGTATTTCTGCAGCATTGATTATAAAATTCCACTTGACAGAATTGTATGAAAAGATTCATGCATTATGCATTTCTTTTTCAGAGGTATTAACTGTGAAATTTATTTTCGAGGCTTGCCAAGTGCCACATTTCTACCTGAATAGACTGTTAACATTTTTTGATGCCTAACAGCATTCGTTAGGTCATCCCTGATTTTTTGATAAATACTTTTGACAAAAAAAATCCAAAAACAACAATACACAACATATGTCTGCACACTGAAATTAAAGCTTCTATCTTTATCACAACCAAACGTGAACAAATTATCTAATTAGGTCTTCAATGTTTGTCAAAACATTGCTGTTGGCCAGAATAAAATAATTTTTAAGACATTTACTTTCTATATATATTATTAATTATTATTATTAATTATTAATTTTGAATTATTTTGATGCCATGCTAGTCAAAGCTTGTTTAAAAGCTTGACATGGTTTGATAAAATTTCACAATGATTGGCAAATCTGCTCAAACATTTAAAATAACCACTAGGGGAGCTGTGACCAAACAAATCTTCTCAACATTAAACTGGACATGTCATAACCGTATAAATTTTCTTTATATTAATTTTTTTTTTTTCTCACTTCACAGAATCAGTCCAAAGCCACAACAACAGCTGCAGCTCTGTGCGTCTCTCAATCTGAGTTCCTCATGGCAGTCAAGGCGTTCTGCAATTCTCTGCAATCTGTGGCTCTTTCCCTAGAGCATGATGGACAGGACTCTCTCATCGACCTGACATATGCTCATCGCTGGGTCCCAGATATATACTCCAAAACCTGTGGTTGTGGCCTGGTGGAGGACAGATCCAACCTGGAGAAGACCCTTCTAAATACAGCTGGCCACGCTTTCTCTCCAGTTTCTGTGGAACAAACTGACAGTCAGCCCAAAATATTAGATTCATTTTCTGCCAAGCTCAATGCCTTGAATGTGGCAATCGAGATGGCAAATTTAGTTCTTGATGTAAAATATGTAATTAAGGATATCAATTAAATCGTGATGTAGAGCTGTGCTTTGAATAAAGGGTGTTGGTTTCATGTATTTTTTAGTCAAATGTTATTCTAAGACTTTTTTTTTAACAGAACTCAATATGGTAACATGCATGTTAAATACCGCTTACACTAAACTACCAAAGCCAAAATGCAGCGAGACTTACTGCACTTTTTGCAAATATACAAATTAATATGTTGTCATAAGGGCAAAAATAAAGTTTAAAGGCTAGTAAAAAGGTTTTACCGTAGGTACATTTTCTCAGTTCACCCATATTTGAAAAGGTATGACAAACGGTTAATTTTGGACCGTGCCTGAGTCATCATCCTTGTGCCATGTGCCTTTGAGAAGGGCACTTATCTCCAGGTAGCTCTAAAGCTAATGTTCCTGTAATTAGTGCACCATAAGTATAAAAACATTTGCTAAATTACAATGTAGAAGTATCTACTCTGAAGGAAATTATATATTCTAAGAAAGAACAACGGGTGTGCATTTTGTAGATAAAATTCTCCACACTTTTGTGTCTCTGCTGAAATGTTGGTTGGGTATGTTTTGAAGCTGGTTTAAGAAAAAGAAAATTCTGTCATCTTAAGTAGTTCCAAATTCTTTCTGTCCGAGTAGCTGTGGGAATGGCTTTATTGCATCAGACATGTGTCACCTTGCTGGAAACTGATTGGTCACATTTCGTTTTGAGCTCTCTAACCCAGAACATAACCTGCCCCGGAGCAGGTTAATTGTGTAGCAAAAGTTACTATGGCGATGAACACTGCTAAAAGCCAAACCAAATTCATGGTACCTAAAACCTAGAATTGGTGCAAACTAAACTGAAACTTATAAACTTTGTGATACACGCCCCAGGCTGCTTTAGGTCACCATTGACTTTCATAGTATTTTTTTTTCCTACTATGGAAGGAAATAGTTACCCAAAACACCCTGGCTACAAATTTTCATTTTTGGTTAAACTATTCCATTAAGACCAGTAAAGGACAAGCTTGAAATCAGCATCCCAGCTTCAAAATTTACCTAACCAGCATCTGCGGTTCATTAAAGTATGGCTATTAAAGTATCACATTTAAGCTCCATCAAATCAAATGTTACGTTCACTTCAATGCACTTGCTATGAGTTCACTTAGTTATTTTATGGTTATTGCACATCAAACGTGTCCGAAAGATGTTCTCGGGCGCATAACCTCTTCAGATTGAGTCCGATTCATGATGAATCACTCAGACAGGTTTAATGAACCAGTTCAACTAATTCAAATCAAAAATACGATGCGTTCACAAATCGGACATAAACAGAGTGTCCCAAATTTGTCTATAACGGAGGCCTGTGGAGTGAGGTAAATGCGTTTCTCCAAATGTTTTCGCCTTTTATGATGCCACAGACAAATTTTGCTTATCTAAAACTTACTGACACTTTTAGGCCTTATGAAACTAAGTTGATCATTGTTATTCTTCTCTCCTTGATGAAAAAGAGTTCTTAAATCATTGTTTTACTTTGAATATGAAGTGAAATACTACATTGTTAGCATCACCACAGTTTAATATTTCCATTGCTATGCAAACAGATGATCCCCCAGTGACAAACTTGTTAAGATGCCCATGATGCGCATAGTCACACAATGTTTACACTTTTTAGACAAATCAGCCTTACAGTTTTTGTCTGCATGAAAGCAGTGTTGATGTATTTTTAGAAATAACACACAGGCACACAAATACACTAACAACTGCAACATCATACAAATGATAAGGCTGTAGGCTATAATAAAGTGTGGTGTTGTGATTAACTCACTATCATATGGGATGTCAAAATTCATTACAAATAATCTAGTAACATGTTCAAGTCATAAATTGTCGAATTTTTCCTACATATTGCATGCTAAATCAAATAATGAAAATAAACCAAAAGTACAGGTGTACATCATAGCATTTGAGAAGAATAATTATTTTATTCTGTCAGAACAAAACTCCATTTATCTTTCACGGCTCTTTAGAAGATGAAGGGTATGAGACATCTTGATCTGGGGAAATCTTTGAACCTCTCGTTGTAAAACCTGGAACACATTAGAGAAACCACATTTATTTTTCTAACACTTTTTTCAGTGTATCACTGCACTGTACTCTCAAAACCCAGTTTAAAGAATTAATGATATACCAGCAGATGAAGCATTATGTAAGTCATTTTTAAACTTCATTTTGCGAGGTGTTTTTAGTTTACCTGTGATGGTGATAGGCTCTTGGGCCTATGAAGCAAATTGTGAAAAAAGCAAAGGCAAAAGTGGGTAAAGACCAGGTTGCAACAGCGTAGCCCAGCCACTCTACAATCTCCCCAAAGAAATTGGCTCCAGACACATACTCAAACAAACCGCCTGCAGTTAAAATAAACACATAAATCAGCTTAGCATTTATTCAGTGCAGCTAATTGCAGTTTGCTTACAGAGACTGAGATAAAGACAATTAATGATGAGTGCTGCTAACGTTAAAAAGACCCTGAAATATCTCTACCTCTCGGGATTTTATAGGAAATTTCTCCAGGTTTTCTCAGACTGCGAAGAATGTGGTCACTGTGAATATTGATTCCCATTCCTATGAAAAATATTATCAGACCTAAAAAAAAAAAAAAAGATACATTTTTAAATCATTATATAAGCATGTACAGTTTTATTAAGCAATTCCTCTAAAGAAACTGGCTCCAAATGATAAGCTCCAATACTGTACACTTTTAAAAATAAATACTTATTGGTAATACTTTACAGTAAGGTGTCATTTGTTAGCATTAGTAAATGTATTAACTAACATGAACGTACAATGAACAATACATTTATAACAGTATTTATTCATCTTTGTTAATGTTAGTTAATAAAATACAATAATTTATTGTTAGTTCATATTCATTCATAGTGCATTAACTAATGC
>JAUMHI010000054.1:16382872-16394614 GCA_032359435.1 Enteromius unitaeniatus
ATCTTTGTTAATGTTAGTTAATAAAATACAATAATTTATTGTTAGTTCATATTCATTCATAGTGCATTAACTAATGCTAACAAATTGTGATTTTAGTAAATGCTGAAATATGCATCAACTAAGCATAATAAATGTGGTGGAAGTATCGTTTACTCTTAGTTCATGTTAACTAATTAATTCTTTTTAAGAAGTCTCAATCACTCTAAGGTTCTTAAAGTTCCAAAAATTATTCTATGAAATTACTGTAAAAACCCACTTTTGGAACCTTAATATAAGTCCAGTTATTCAGCATTAACATGATCTTTTTAATTCTTTTTTTTTATATATATAATTAGTAAAATATATAAGAAAGGCTGAGCAAAATTCTGAATTTAAGAATGATCTCCTTTTTAATTCACAAGTTGGACTGATCGACAGATTTAATGACTTTAATTAATCCAACAAAAGAGCTTTATTCTTATATGCATATTTATTTCTAATGTAGAATACATTTTATTTAAGCTTGGTTCAATAAATTTCTCTTTGATTGTAGTCAAAGGTCAGTACTGTTAAAAGAATAAACACAGCCATACTAACAGATTTTAAGATAAACAACAGTAATTCATACTAAACGAATTAATATACATTTATGTTCATATCCTGTCTGGACGTCTTTAACTGTACCTTCGATTTATTTCTACTAGTGCTGTCAAACAATTAATCATATTAATCACATCCAAAATAAAAGTGTTTATTTACATATGTACAGTATGTGTACTGTGTATATGTATTATGTATACATAAATACATGCACATGTGTGTATATATCTCAGAAAATGTTTATATATTAAATACATTTATTATGCAAACAAAAATGAACAGTGATTATTTGACAGCATTCATTTCTACTTAAATTTAAATTGAACTGGCAATTAAACACCTCAGTTTAATCTTGCACAACAAACAACCCTGAATTATACCAATTCTTTCAGTAAACAATTTTTACCGGTTAGTAAACAGGCCTGAGAAAACCATGTATTGTGATATGTAGCGCAGTGCAGCAGATAGTGTGCCTGCAGGAAGCCATTAATAGAGCAAAACACCATCCCTAACAGCATGATGTTAAGCGGATACGGACGCCCTTTGGTCAGCAGGGAGTAGATGCAGCTCCTGGAAACCAGAATGTTGATACATATCAAATGCCATCTCTTGGTCATCTCCCCACAGAACATTACACTTCCACTGTTTTAATTCAACACCTGTTCCCAAACATGCTGTATTTTCTCCAGATCATGCTTGTGTTAAATTATTCAAACATTTCTCACTTTATTCACCTGCTTCTGGCCCGGTTATGTGTAATTACTCAACTTAAATCTGAATCAAATTCTCCTGTTACGTTTGACTGCCTTCATTAATTGTCAGCACAGCAAGATTATCGAAGGAAACAGGATTCGAGAACATTCCACACAGTGTGTTCCCTTTTGTCCTCGGATTAAGGATATTTTTTTCTTCATTTGTTCTGGGTGAGCAAGATAACACACCCAGCCATATAAAATGGCATAGCTGAACTTGCGTTTACTGCATACTAAATATAAACAAGTAAATGTACTTATATATAAACACTGTAAATGCTAACAAAAAAAAAACAAAAAAAAAAAAAAAAAAAGCTGTGCCAATGTCATTACAAAGTCGCTATGATCCTTTTTTTTTGGCCTAATTTATTCTTGTGATCTTTTATATTGAGATGTTAAATTACCATATTATTAATTAAGTAACATGTTCATTATTCTTCTTAATCGTCCACATTTTCCCATCACTCACAAGACTTACCTCTGGAAGTAGTGCAGGCAGAAGGTCCAGAGCATCAGGTGTGTCCCAGTGCCATTGTTACCATCGGTGGTCAGCACCAAAATCAGGGGCACCAGCAGAGCGGGAAGCTCCTGAAGGAACCAGGCGAGCCTTGCGGGCACCATCATGGAGCTGCCCGAGGTGTCCACGTAGCGGCCATAGGCAGCGTGAGACTTCATGAGACATATAAAGTGCATTACCCCACCCAAGATCATCGCCAAGCTCAGGCCCCGCACGAGGAGCTCCTGGCACTGCATGGAGGCGGATATTCTGTGTAGTTCCAGACCAGGTTTAGGTGAGTCTAATGTTGTATCTCCCCTCTTAACCCCTCACCAGAGTTCTGCAAACACAGCGTCTCAGAGCAGCTCCTCCCCGAAAGCAGAGGGAGAGTCGAATCCTGACCATGCTACAGCTTGCACCCTGCTGAAATGTAAGAATGCATTTTTCAGAAAGGTTTAAGATCCCTTTTGACATATTGAGAGATTTTTTTTTCAGCAATTCACTGGTGGGGAGCATCAGCTTTCAATTGGTCTAAAGACACAAGCATGTCTTTTTTTTGTGTGTGTTTTGTATTTTTCTCAGCGAACCTTGGCTGTTTTTGCCTCGTAAGGAGAGTGCTGATGTTTATGTTTGGAAAGGTGAACAGATACATTTGGTTTTTCCGTATTTAATAAGAGCATTAATCCAATCTGTCTTTCTTTCAACCTGTTTATTAACCTGAAAAACTAGGAGAAAGGGAATTCTTTCGAGAATCATGATATCACCGCAAGGCAAATGGGTGGGGTTTTTTATGCTTGTATTGGTACCAACAGTATCAAAAGGAAATCCTGTGTCAGACAATATTTGAGTTTCTTTAGGCATCTTTTGAAGCTTCCACAAATGTGCACTGAAGGAACTTCTCAGGTAACTCTGTTTAGTTAATATAGTATTTAATGTTAACAGTACTTAAATATTGCTAAGATATTTTAATGTTTAAATATACATTTTATGTGTACTTGAGTGTTTCTCAGTTCACCAGGAGGTTTCTTCAGGTTTGTTTCCTTAAACACTTAAGTATAATCATCAGACAACAAGTTCAGACAATTTACAAATTGTGTGAAAAGTATTTCCAAATCATACATTCCTGAGGTTAGTATTGTAAGATGAATTCAGTTGACTTTCAGAAAAGCACGTGTCTGCTTCTATAGCTCACAACAGGTTGTTTCCTGTAATTAAGAGAGCACCCGCTGAGAATGCTGTTGAATTCTGTGTATGTAGAGAACTTCATCAAACAGCAGGAAGTTTTTCCCCTTGCACCATTTATCCATATTACCAATAACCTTTCAGTGTTTATGTCCCCGGTGAAAAACAGACACTCAATAAAAGTCACTTAAAACAACAGGGTGCTCAAAAAATCCCAGTCTTCCAATTATGTTTCTAAGGAAACGCTTAAACGAATACAATTTTACAGTCTGACTACTGATAAATTGATGTATAAAAATAACCCTCTGCCATTATTTCAATTAAAACATAATCAACAGTGAACATTAAGCTACTTCATTTTGATTAACGTTGATTTCTAAAAGCATATTTACCTGCTTTGCAAAAATTTCTACAGCTAACATTTAGACCTGTATGTGAATTGTAAAACAGATTAACCCAATTAACGAGTTTTCCATTTTGTTTCAGAATATGATGTAAGCTGGAGACTAACACTGAAGTCATTTCTGGAGCATAAAGCAGTCACCACAGCTGACACCTGTATCCGAACCAGTTCTCAATAACGTTCACTTCACTCCAATGTGTTCGCTGCAACCTGAAATGGCTCAGGAGATTTGAAACGTCAACGCTGCTAAACCTTAGCACAGATTAATGAAGTGATATTTGTTGAGCCGGGCCAATTAATGGGAACCACCGTCTCTTATTCCCAGTCTTGAAAAAAAGTCAAATATGTGAAGGTTTTAAAATAAATTGTAATCACGAATCAAATTTCAAAGAGTGGTCAAAGAAAAGGAAAAATAATTCGAAAAAGTGAAAAACAATTGTGTGAGCTGTAAAAGGTACTAGGTTTAAAAGTACTAGTTACACAAAATGTTAAAATAGCTGTTTTCCCTGCTGTACTTCCTACACCTGAAAAACAATTAATGGTACATAAAACAAATATTAATTTCCTCAGACCCTACTTCAGTCAAAATATACATCCATAAGGGGCCTGGGATTGTTTTATGACTTTTGATAGCTACAGCAGGCAACATCCTACTAAATAAATAAACAAACCAAGAATAAATAGGAAGTGCTCTTCCTTTGTAGAATACATGAATAATAATGTGATGATTACTGGCAAAGCAAGACATGACAGGTCTGTTTTCAATAGAAAAGTATGTCTGCAAAAGCAATTCAATGAAAAATCTAATATTGTTAAACATTATTTCAAATATTTTAATATATTTGTAGTGTCATTTAGTCCTGTGATGGCAACTGAATTTTCAGCAAGGAGTCTGGCAACAGCCAGTGCACCTCACAGAGATCTGATCTGATCATCATCCAGTCTGTCTGGTGTGCTTTCCAGGTAGGTTTGTTTGCTTCATCTTGGAGACGTTGCCACAGTTCTTCTGGATTGAGTCAGTCTCAGTTTGTTTTGTTACTTCATGTCATTCCAGACAGACTGATGATGATCAGATCAAATCTCTGTGTGGAGCACTGGCTGTTGTCAGACTCTCTGTGCAGACAATAATCTCACTGCATTATTATAAATAATGACAAAAATAATGTTTGGAAATATAAACAATTTCGCTACTCCAAAAGATAGAAATAACCGATTTAAAACCTTTTTTCTTTTGGGTTTTATTTTGCTGGTGAAAATACTAGTGGCCTGAGACTTTAGCACAGTACTGTATATAGGAATGGTTACATTTGCAAAATTCATATGGCAGCAGGACCCTCATAATGACTGGAAAACATGTTTGAGGATTGCTTTTACTGCCCCAAAAAACCTTTAGTTTTTTTGCTTACTTCAAAATAGAAAGTGGTTTGAACTTGATTCCGCTATCCTTCAATTAAAAATAAGAAAGAAATGTCAGAGACTACATCTTTGAGAGAGAAGCACAAAACTTGTGTTGTAATAAATGGCATTTTTAATTAATCTTGGCCGACTCTCACTCCAATAACTTACCAACTGCTCGTAAACATGTCACGAACACAGAAAGGAATCGCAAGCAATAAGACAAAGAAAGACCACAGCACAGTAATGTTTGTCATTACACTTTATTGTTTCTTTGCAACATCAGCCATGACCCTTGTCATATCTGGCGAGAATTCTGTAATGCTTCGATGTAACCTGAGATTCAAAAATGACTCCGGTAAGGAGCGCTTCAATTAATTTCGACATAGGTTTGACAACGTGTGAACTGTTCATTTCTATGCAATAATAGTTAGAATAATAATAAACGGTACTAAAATTCAAATTAAAACAATTCTAACAGTACAAGAACAGGTGTTGTGCTGGGTGAAGCCGATGAATCTCTCCCCCTAATTTGAAAACGGCAAAAACCGATTCAACACAGACTAAATCAAGTCTTTATAGTGGGTAAATGAAGGGTGGACAAGGTGTGAAAAGCACAAGACAGAAAAAAATAAAATAAAATAACATGTTTAACACTGACCCAAGGCACATCTGCATGGTGTGACATGCTTTGTCTGTTTTCTGTTTGAGGATTTGGTTTGAGACATTCAAACCTTGATAGAGATGTACAGGAGCCTTGCCGTTTTCCTTCCGATGGTTACCCAGGAAAAATCTTGCTGCATTGTGCTCTTTGGGAGTATATGGGTTAAGGAGGAAAGCCAGACAAAATGCCTTTGCCGTTCAGAAAATCCACCTCCGGCGGTTCCTCGATACGGGTGTGCATCACTAACTACTAGTCAGCTGTTAAACATGGCTGCTAACTTGCATGAGAAAATAAAATTGTTTCAGACTAACCAAAATAAATCCCCCATATACGATTTATCCGTTGAGGTTGAACTGCCATTTTGAGGCAGCCTGCACTTCCTGTCGACTTCAAACACTACTATATGCTTCCACACAGTCTGAGATTATATGTCAAACGCAAAGTAAAACTAGAAAGCTAAATAATGGTAATCACAAAGGGAAAATAAACAAAACTGTATATAAGAATCTGAAAAAATGTCATTTGACTAGAATAAAAGATTAGATGAAATAAAACTATTTTTGGTATATCCAAAACAGTGGAGGGTTAATGGGTATTGTGTAGCCCTTTAAAAACTACAACAGGACCAACGCAGTAGCTATTACTACAATTCTCAGGTTGTACATGGACATAGCATGTTGCAGTCCCTTTTCTCAGTAGGTAAGACGTTATGTAGGTTATATATGCAGACTTGCAAAAAGAGTGCAATGTCGATGGTTTTATTTCTTTTATTTAAACTTTAAATGTGTCTTGCTTTTAAATTACACAATGGCTCTTTAAACACCTAACGTCCTTAGAAGGTCAAATGTGGATTTTGCCCTCATTAAGACCCCCCCCCCAACAAACAAGAAAAAGAACAACCAAAAATCTGACCTTGCAACACCCAAAAAACTGCGGCTGTACTTCAAGCTATAGCATCATCCGAGTTGCCTCACATGGAAAACGGGGTACAGGGAAGGCTTTAGGAAGAGGAGGTTAGTATCTAACGTTACATCTGGATTCGGGGTATGTATGAGGGTTCCCAGCTGCGTCGTATGTCCTTCCTAAAGAAGAGGCGAGGGAGGATGGGGGTACCGGTGGGAGGGGCTGGGGTCTTCTAGGAGGCTCCGCGGCTCCTGGGAAAGTTCACCTCAATGAACGACGAGAGCTCCAGCAGCGTAACTCACAGAGCTGTCCGACCAGTTTCGGCACTGGCTCGACTGCGCATAGTTTAGGAAAGAGAAGTTCATGTCTATGCCATTTTTTTTCAGTTCCGCCACAGCCTGATGGAGTGAGGAGAATCAATGGAGAGTCAACAAGTGTAATCTTAAAAGCTTCATAATGAAAGAGCGGGAAGTTGGCGAGACATTAGTTAAGGGGGAGGCTTTAATAAAAGCTCTGCGACAGTTAAGTGCTAGGCTAATTACCATGCTTAGCCATTATTTGCTTTTGCTTTATTGAGTCCACAGTGGTTTGCTAAATGAAATGTCCAGGCGGAATTCATGAAGTCATTTATATGAATTATTCATAAGTTACTTACATTTAGAAGAACGCCGATGGGATGGCGACCACAAATAGTATTATGATATTTCTTCAAATAATTGCTAAAGGAGATGGGGTCCAACTGTTCTATAATTCCCATTCCCTAAGAAAAGCAAAAAGGAAATTAACATGCATACGCTTCACTGACGTCAACGGAGTTTTATCATTACTGGTGTTAATAATTGTCTATTGTTTTAGTTGACTATCTAATGTTGCATTTGACATCTGGTGTAGTTTAACTGCACAACACAACGTCTTGATATAAAATATTCAGCTTTCCAAAAGCAAGATGGATTTTCAGTAACACAATAATGAATGGATATTTCATAGAAGGAGCTCCAGATCAAACGCAATCCTTGTCCAGTAAATTACCCTACAGAGGCAACAGTACTTTGCCCAGTTGGTAAGCCTTTAATGAGGTTTGGGTTGCTAAGAACATCTGCTATTTGACAGACCGTCATGGGTGGAAAGAATTAAAGTTGTTCTTTGAATCGCCGACTTCCACGGCACAGTAACCATAACAATGACTCTTTAGCTTGGAGAAAAATTCCATCACCTTTTTTTTTTCTAGAACCACTGATAGGATTAGCACATTGTGTATACCAAACCAGAATGGGCTACTTGCATGTAAACCTCATATGTCAGACATTAAGAGAGTTGACAGAAGAAAAGGGGAATAGAAACAGGTTTACCATTTTGTCAAGGTGCTCGATAGATCGGTAGATCTCCCCTTGACTTTCATCGTAGTAGGTGTAACGGAAACGTTGACCTGCAGAACAGACACAAACAATGTTTGACTTAATCTACTAACCAGAGGCGGCACCAAAAATAGGATATTAGTATGGTTTCCTGCCTATTAAGAGCATTTTAAAACACTCACTTATAAGGTTTATTTCAACTATGTAGGCAGCCTGTGTTTCTGGCAAGTTTAGCATATTGATGGAGAGTGTGAGAGTGGAGAGAATGTCTGTGATGCCGACATGATTTGGATGAGAACAGAAAGCTTGTATATCTTTTCCAGATTTATGCTGCTTTCATCATCAATAATTTGTGAGACTTCATTTAAAATGGTTCACAAAAATTTTGACTTCTTCCATTTTTTTTCCTTCTCAGTTTGCATAGTTCCAAGTAAAGTATCAAACCAAAGTCATGCCTCTACTCTCGGATTACTGGAATTTATATATATATATATATATATATATATATATATATAGAGAGAGAGAGAGAGAGAGAGAGAGAGAGAGTTGCTGTTATAGCAAAATTGAAGTTAATTGATTTTTTTTGAGTCAAGCATTCAAAAACTAGCGAACAATGCAAATGATCAACACAGATCTGAAGTGTTGACTACTGCCAGAACTAAACCACAAGTCATTGCAAAACCTAGAAGATTTAGTGTTGACAGGATGTCACCATCATGTCAGCACTACATATCATTTCAACAAACAGGAAATTCTTCACCCATTACAGACTATAATTGCTGCTAAGCATTTTCTGTTTTTTGACAG
This sequence comes from Enteromius unitaeniatus, assembly GCA_032359435.1. Taxonomy (NCBI): domain Eukaryota; kingdom Metazoa; phylum Chordata; class Actinopteri; order Cypriniformes; family Cyprinidae; genus Enteromius; species Enteromius unitaeniatus. The sequence continues at coordinate 16,391,409 of JAUMHI010000054.1, forward strand.
TTGAAAAATTAAAGTGTGTGAGTGGACACAAACCCCAGTGGCAGAAGTCAGAGGAGATGATGAAAAGATTAGAAGGATCAGCCAGGTATTTGCTAAGCAGCTTGCCATATTCCTGCTCTTTAGATTCACTCAGAGCTCCCACCAGCACAGGGACGATGCTGAACTCATCTTTATGGCTGTTTTTGAAAAACAAAAGACAAGTCCCAGATGGAGATTTGACATTTCATTTTTATAAATATTCTTTTGTCAAAGAATTTTTCATCACTCATCAAAATCCATTGCCATGTCAAATCAACAGTTTCCCAAACTGCAGAGGTGTGAGAATAAAATGGTGCAAAAAACAAATGCTGAAAACCTTTAGAAATATTATAGCTGCTCAGCAACTAACAAAAGTAAAAAATATCCAGATATCTAATCAAACAAATTAAAGGGATGTTAACTTTTCTAAACCCCCATACTATAATATTTTAATGGAATAATAGAAGAGGTTGGTGGCTACTGCATTAATAAATATATAAAAAAAAAACAGAAATAAAAAATTAAATACAACAACAACAGAACATCCATCACGACAAACTAATTAGAGGCACCACACTAGGTAAACAGATCCTGACAACATAATTACTGGATCTGGCAGAGATGAACGAGCATGAGAGTACGACTATGGGTCAATAATGCTGCTCATGGCCTCTACATAGAGATGAGGTCAAACCTTGACATATCCTTCTTCCTTTTCTTTAAAATTTTTTCCCCAAGCAGACTCTGCCCTACAGAAGGGTATGCATGTCTTACAGAAAAGGCTACATAAAAACAATTGGGGGAAACCACAAAGCACTATATGATATATCTTTTTGCTATAGTGCAACACTAACACAAGGTCAAAAAGCAAACGGTGAGACCTATGATGTTATATATGTACAATTGTTAAGTACCATTAATATTCTTGGTTATTTCAGAGAAGCCATTTACATTTGCAATTTATTATTTCCAAAATAAAAGTTATATAAACTACAGTTTATACATGTTAGGTCTGTATGATTTTATGAGTTCTCACCAAGCATACATTCAACAATACTTTTAAAATGTAATTCATTCCTGTTATGAAAAGCTGAATTTTCAGCAGCCATTTTTCCAGTCTTGTTACATGATCCTTTAGAAATCATGCTTATTTCCTGATTAACTACTCATTATTAGAAATGTTTAAAAAATAATATTTGAGTCTCTTAATTCTTATAATAATAATTCTTTGATGAATAGGTGGTTTAAATATAGATTTTTGTAACAATGAAAAAGTCTTTGCCTGTGACGTTTTCAATTTAAAGTAGTGCTTTTAGTCTTCCTAGAATCCAAGGTACGCAGTAGTTAATGTCCGATGTCTCAAACCTGTAGAAATGATTTTCTACAGAAGAACACAAAAATGCTTTTGATATTTTAAGGAAGTGTTTTTGTGCAAATAATGGGTCCAAAACAAAACTAAACCACCTTTGATTTTCACTGTATGCATTGCAGAGAGAAAAAAGGTTTTGTAAAGTAGCTTCTTTTGTGTTCCACAGAAGAGAGAGAGTGACATGGGTTTAGAACAACAACATGTTGACTAAACAATTACAGAATTTCCATTTTTAGGTGAACTGTTCATTTAATGGTCCGGATGAAGATATTTAATATCTGGTTGCTACCTCTCCATGGCTTTAGCGGTATAAGGCAGGTGCATCTCAATGCTGTGTTCGTCTTCATCTGTCTGCAGACTCATCCTCTCAAACATGCCTGTTTTCCACAGATCAGCGTAAACTGCCGGAGAAAGAAATGGGGCAGTGGGAATTAAAACTCTTGCTTTGCATTAAAGAGTTCTGATCATAATTACACAAAACCTCATTAATATGAACACCATCAAATAAAGGATCATCTCTCACATTTCTTTATTGCATTTCATTATGTCTACAACTCAGGAAGAATAACAAATATAGTCATTTACGAAATGAAAATGCAGTGCTCATTTTGAAAGCAAAAAACAATCTGGGCGACACCTTTCTGTGCATTGTTATTCAATCAGCATTTAATCCTGCCATGGGGACAAAATGAGATTCCTTACCCTTCTGGTCGATCCTCAGGTCATACAGTGGCGTTCTGTAGACCTCGGCGGGGGAGAGGGCACAGCGAGACAGCGGCACATGGTGAGAGGGGCCAAGAATGAACACCCTCTGACTGATGAATAAGAGAGCGCTGCGGTTACCTCTCTCCCCATGGCACACTCAACATTACGGCTACTTCAAGAGAATATAAAGAAGCTTGAGAGAGACACTTACGTGATGGAGGGGTCCACCTGCTTGTAGGCGTGGGCTGCACACGCGCCGCAGTAAGTGTAGCCAGCGTGCCTGCAAAAGACAGAGGTTTAAGAATACAGAAAGACGGCAAAAAAAAAAAAAAAAAAAAAGAGATTTGTCTGCTTTCCCTCCACATACGGTGCTATTATGGCTCTAGCTGGACCGGTTGTAGATTGTGCTTGAGATAACCAGCCCTCGAGTTGTGCATTAAGCTGGGATCCTAATTGCAAAGACAAAGAAGAAAAGTACTTAGCAAATATGAGAGATGCAGGCATAATTTTACAACTTCGGCACTTCAGCTGGAAAAATTATTTGAAAGTCTTCCAAATGTGTTTTTTCACTATACAGAAATATTTTAAAGCATTACTAGGAGTCACCTTTTATAATCTAAAAAAAAACAAAAAAAAAATGTTTTTGAAGGATTACTGAAAAATGTACAGAAATCAAAAAATAAAGCCTATTTTTGCATTATTATGGTAGGTATGCATTATTTTCAGAACAAATAAAATAAATGTTTAAAATAAATGTTCATGTAGACTCAAAAGAATACATTTTATCTTTGGCTGTTTAGAAAAACAACACTATGAATATGTATGTCCTAATTTATTGCCAGAATATAAAAAAAAACGCATTACTGCAATGCTCACAAACAAAAAGGATTTATCATAGCATCACCTCAGTGCCGCAACATGCTAAAAGATCTTCCAATCATGCATTCGTCTGAGGATTTCTCTTCTAAATATAAATCAGTCAAACAAACAATGATGCAGTAGGTCTTGAATGTTGATTCCAGCAATATTTCAGGCCGAGACAGTGCGATTGTCCCAGTTCTAATGACTTTCTTATTGGAGTCTGACAGGACAAGATAGCAGTTTTGAGAACCAG